>CM014730.1:79135421-79500837 GCA_004329165.1 Spatholobus suberectus | reverse complement strand
TTGGATCGTTGAAATTTAATATATATGAAAAGTTATTGTTGAGTAACTTTACCAAGAGTTACTATTAGAGTAACTTGATCCCCGCCTATATATATATATGGAGATCAAGTTACTCCAAGAGTAATTCTTGGTAAAGTTACTTCATTTAATAACTCTTGGTATGTATTAAACTTCAAGGATCCAACCATTGAACTAAAAGATTTTATTAAGTAGATCAATTATACAAATTTTTATGAAGTTTGAAAACTATTTTGTTCTTCATTAAATAAATTCAAATTAACATATTATACACCTTTCTAAATTATAAGTAAATGTTAACTATAAGATGAATTAGCTACAAATGTTTGATTTATCTAAAATTTGGTATGCATGATCCTTGACATAATGTCAAAATATTCAACGGTTGGATTGTTGAAATTTAACATATATTAAGAATTATTAAGTAGAGTAATTCTACCAAGAGTTATTCTTGGAATAACTTGATCCTCAACCTATATATATATATAATATATATATATATATATATCTAATGAGAGGGTCTTTTATGTGAGAGTGAAAGAAATAAAGCTAGACCATTCCACAAACATAAGATCTATACCGATAAAGTTTCCAATATTAATAGTAGCAACAGAAAGAAAATAATATATATATATATATACACACACCACACACACACCCCATTAACAGAAAGACCATAAACCACCTAGGGCCCTCATACTAAATCCACTAGCTAAAGCTCATCAGTGAGTAGGGACAGAGCCAGACTCATGGTACGGGGGCCAAATTGCAGTTTCATGCAAAATAATTATAATCATGTATTTTTTAAAAGGATTCAAGAACTAGTAAAAAATATATTTATTTAGAAGAAAAATTAAATATGATTTTTTCAAGACTCAAAATTACAATTTCAATTCACATGTCACCAAAGTTTTTTTTCATAGTTTACACAATGATTTGTTTAAATGCTTGCACCTGAGGCCAAGGCCAAAGTACATTAGAGCCTAACAAATGATAACAATAAAAGCAAAAGCAGGAGAAAAAAGCAAAAAAATACAAAAAATAGTGA
Organism: Spatholobus suberectus; assembly: GCA_004329165.1. Lineage (NCBI taxonomy): Eukaryota > Viridiplantae > Streptophyta > Magnoliopsida > Fabales > Fabaceae > Spatholobus > Spatholobus suberectus. The sequence goes on along the minus strand of CM014730.1, from coordinate 79,499,771 downwards.
TAGGAAGAGAAAATGTGTGTTTCAAAGTTAAAATTGTCAATTTTTTATATAATATTCTGGCAAAGGTTAATAAATAGTCTTTAATTCTCAAATAAAATAAAAAAAAATCAATATAATGGGAAGGCTAATAATGTCATTTGATTGCAAATGCAATCATTATAATTTTTTAAAACAATAATAATAGATTATATAAGAAAAAAACTATTAGGCTTAATTGCACTTTTTGCTCCCAAAGTTTGTGATTTTGCAAATTTTGCCCCTTCAAATTTTTTCATGAATTTTACTCCCTAGTTTACAAAATATCACAGATTTTTCCCTAACATAGAAAAATCGCCACAATTAAATATTTTGTGGCAGTTTTTCCTTTAAATAGCCACAATTAAGATAATTTTGTGACGGTTTTTCCTTTAATTGTGACTGTTTTTCTACTTGGGGGCAAAATTCGCGATATTTGCAAATTGGGTGGCAAAATTTGTGAAAAAAAATTGGGGGACAAAATTCGCAAAATTGTGAAACTTTAAGGGCAAAAAACGCAATTAAGCCAAACTATTAAAAGGTAAATAATTTATACTCAAATATTTTGTCTAAAAAATATAATTATTTCCACAAAGAAAAATAGAATTTATCTAAAAAAAGAATATTCATTATCTTTTCAATAAATACTATAAAAGAAAATAAAACATTGTACTACAAATATCAAAAATAATACTTAAATGTCATTATTTCCATAATTAATCCTCTAAATAAAAATAATTATTTTCATATTGAAATATTATATATATATATATATATATATATATATATATATAAATTAAAAAATTTAAAATTAACAAAATGTTAAGGGGGCCATATGAGTGGTTTTGTCCTTATCGGTGAGATCTAATTACCTTTTAATGCTCTCCGGACTGGACCTACTGCTCAATTCCTCCATCAACTACTTATAACCATAAGCAAAAACAAACACAAAAGAAAAGAGGAGTGAGGTTATGATAACATATGAAAGAAGGCAAGAGAGATAACACATATAACATAATTATACATATAGCCTACCTTCAATTATACCAACTCAGATACACAACATACTCACATTTATGGATTGTCACACCCATACAGGTTACCACACATTTATAGTATCACAAAATAAAAGCAGCAACATATAGGGACATACAACCAACTCATCATATCACAACATATACATCAATCATATCACTCATTTTCGAGTTAGTCCCTATATGAATGCTATGCATGTAGCCCATCTTAGTCAATTTTACTTCTTTCAGTTATGCATGATATACATGAGGTACCCATCTGACTTAATCTGGTGCCATATACCTCGTATTAAGCATTTTATACTCCGTACGAAGCATTTCCATTCTATGGGTGTTTATTAACTCGTCTTATTAGGATACCACTATAACACCCCAATATATGCATAGTAAATAACAATATTTTATGTTGCACTCGTGTCGTAGAAAATAATATTTTACGAAACATAGTCAATTTTTTATTTTTTTTTTACTAACTGCACATTTGTTACTAACTAAAAACGAACTAAGATAATATACACATAGTATCAGATAAGTTATACATCATATTTACATTTCTATTAGTCAAAATATTAGTAATAAATATATACAAACCAAAATCTGCCAAAAATACAAGCCATCTGCTCCATACTAGAAGCTATAAACTATCAACAAAGTTAGCATCAGTACTGACTATAAGCGAAATAGAAACAAACTAACACTATTGGTTGGTCAAAAAACTGGTACTCCTATCTACTGATTTCCAGACAATGTTGGAATACCCATGCTAGGATCCTTCTTTGGTTCACTCGGTTCAGGTGTAGGGTCCTTCCTAACTTCCCTCTATTGTACTTGTTTTCGTGCCATGACTCCTTTAGAACATATGGAGTGTTTCTGGTTTTGGCTCTTTGCCTATGATACACTCTCATAGGCGCCTTGGACTTCGTATCAGAACAACTAGCTACTCTCTCTGGCCGTAGCAAAGAAGTAGGTAAAAGCATGAAAAATCTAAAGGTTCCCTCCAATCTGAAGGGAGGACTGAATGGTGGTTCAAAAGTCAAAGTGAGAGGTCTTTGGTATAGTGTCATTGAGGATGGAGGTCTCACTCTCCAACCATCCTCTGAGTGACACTCCAATTCAATAATGGTGGTTTGTAGAGGGTCCATAGTCTAAAAAAAATAAAAGAAAACATACATAGAAAGAAAAGACATGGAGTGAGGTTCTAACTTGAGACATCAATGTGGTAATAGACATTCACGGGACCTAATTTAACAATTATTCACAACAAAACATATAAATTAAGTAGTTCATATTATACTGCAAGTAATAATCACATAGATGCAATGCATGAATGCATAGATGCTGACTCATCTCCATGGAGAACATTCCAATACAGAGTAGCATGATTAGGAGGTCGTACTCCACCGACCTACGTGTACAAAATCAACAATCAACCCAATATAGAATGAGAACAGCATCAGGTGACTTATCAGCCACAACTAGAATGGGAATAGCCTTTGGAGATAAAAGGTATGTGGCAGTACACTATACTGATTGTGGATAAATTATAGTGATTCATCAAGACTGTTAGTATGCAAGTCGCCTTAACCACAACTCAAAGTCGAGACCCTCTGACCCCTTCTGGGATGACACACACATGACAACCTTGAGGTCTCCTTGGCCTCCACTACAAGATTCACATTCTATCACAGGATGTAGCTACTCTAAGAATTCAAGTCCCACAATAATGATATGATAATGTGTTCACATAATAAATAATTCTAGACATAAGATACCATACATGTCCTATCTTTATCTTCTCTTCAATTTGTCCTTCAAGGACTAATAATTAACAATTTGCTTACGAGTTTTTCTCAAATTGTATAAGTAGAACTTATCCTAGCTAAATTAATTTGAAATCTTAAATTATTTTTAAATTTTATGGATCCCTCACTTTACACTCATTTTCACTTAACCTGCTTTATTAATTGGCCAGAATTTTATTATTTAGGATGTAATTATATTTAGTATTAAAATTTTATTTTAGTATCTTACTTATTCATTATTATTATTATTATTATTGATATTTCCGTCACTATCATTTTATTGCTAATATTATTGTATTTAATCAAAATTTATTATTATTATTATTATTATTATGAGCATTATTATATTAAATGAGAATTGGCATCATTTTATTATTGTTATTATTATTAGATTACTATTATTATGATTATTATATTATTTCAATCGAATTTTACGTTGCACGGTATATACATGCATGTCTAATTTTTTAAAACTATGTCCCTATTTGCAAACGAAATTCACCCCAGTTACCCATACCTTTAAGATGTTACAAAAATAGAACTCAAATTTTTTATGTTTAAAGTCGTAAGCCCATATGGCCTTTAAGAAATAAAAAAAAAACAATTTATACCCTTTTGTACCCCGTCTTACGTCTTTGAAAAGGCATTTGTTCCCATCTCACGTTCAGGCTTCAAAATTTCAATCTCTCGCTCTCGCTCAGTTTGCCCCGCAATTTTTTTTTTCGAAATCTTTAATCACTCTCTCACTACTTGTTCGATATATGTCTCACAAAGAGTTTGTATCATTCTCTTCTGGTTTTGGCTTTACGTAACGAGAAAGAGGAAAATTTTCCAAATAAATCATGGCAAAGTAACAGTTTTATAATTGATCTGTATTATTCTTCCTTTTTATTTTATTTTTTTCACTCTTTATCTCTCTCACAGTTGCTGTGCGTTGCTACTCGTATCTCACACGAAGAAAATTTGTAACTTTCTCCCTCTTAGTTTCGACTCGTGTGACAGGGAAAGGAAAATATTTAGGTGCTCAGTTCACGATTCTAAACAGGTCATGGTAAATTAAAGATTCCAAAATAATAACTATCATCACAGCCAATCAATTTCAAGATCATAATAGTAACCAAGCAAGAACACAATCCAGCAGTCAATCCAATAACAGGAAGTAAGGAATTCTGAAATAATGCATGTTTAACAGTGCATAAACGATTAAAGCTACCAACTGAGGCCTAAACCTTCTCCCCCACCTTAGATTTTTCTAGAAACTTGAGCAATTTCTCCTTCTTCACACAGACCACGCATTCCCGCTGATAAAAGAGAGAAAGTCGGTTCTCTCTCCCCTCAGGCTTTTCTTACATTAAAAACAAGGAGAGGCGTTTCTTATTTTGATTCGCCAACTAAGGGTGCAGATCTACCACTCTTCCTTGCCCATTACATTATTTTTAAAGAATTGAGTTACTTTGGGTCTGATGGATTTGTGTTGGCCAAACAATTGAGAAGAGAAAGTAAAAAAAAATCTTGCACACTCACTGGACATATGGGCCTGTGGTTCTGAGGCCCAGAAATAAAAAGCCACTAATTATCTTATTAACTCTATTTTAATTATCTATTAATATACTTATTTAATTATTTAATTTAACCTTCTTCTAATTATTTATTTAATTAATTTAATCTTACACCTTCTTAATTAATTTAACTATCAACTAATCATTTACTTAATTTCAATTAATTATTTTCATAGATATAAAGAATCCTAATCTTTTATTAAACTTTCTGAAAAAAATTTACAAAGCTTTATCTTATTTAAATTCCTAATATTTTTCTGAACCAATTTCTATGACTCTTTTTAATTACATCTAATTTAGCACAAATATAATTATATTACAGTTATTTAAACTAACAAACATAATAATAGCAAGCAAAATAAAATAAAATATTAACTTATATAATTTTCGCAAATAAAAGAAAATTTTGAGAAAAAGAGGATGTAACAATCACAACCCATCTCATTAAGATCTCACAACTCGTCCCTATAGGACCATCACCTGGTTATAAGGCATTTTACCCACTTTAGGCTTACAAGTCCACATAGGATTATCCACAATTCCAACAATGTCATGATGCATGAGTGGCTTCAAATCTTTTATCTTTGGCATTATTAAGATGAGATGGAATTCTCAACAACTCTTTCTTACCCCTTCCTCCTCTTAATGGATTTTCTCACCCCCTACTTAATTTATGCAAAATTTAAACTTCAATAGTAAATGGGTATATGTATATATATATATGCTTTGAATGATTTAATAAACATAAGTTAAATAATATCCTTAGTTATGAATATATCAGCAACATGATAAAGACTTAGCTTCGATTAACATTTAAATATCAAAACTCAAGTAATTTCACCTTTTCAAACCAAAGTACTCAAGAATTTTATCTAAAACCAACCCGGGTGATAAAATCCTAAGAATGGAAGAATTCAATTCTTGGGGTCAAGATTTCTCAAACAACTCATCACGATTTTAAGGAATCATTGGGACTTTTCCTAGAACTTTACAACATCAACGAGTGCCAAAGATATTATTTCCATCATCTATATCTCAACATATAATTTCAACATTGAATTCCATCTCCATATTCATATATTTAAAGTTTCATCATTTATTCTCTACTCATGCAATTCAATTGATCCCAACTTTTCTAAACTCATCAAGATATCCACAATCATAGAGAAAGGCAGTGTAGCCATCAACACCCTTAAACAAGCACAAAACAACATATTTATTCCCACAAGTTAGAATAACAGATTCACAAAACAAGTTGCACTAGAAGAATCACTATAAATCATAGAAATTTCAAAATAGAATGGGACTAATTGCATTTCAAAATAAACACATAAATCTACACATTTACCAAAGGACAAGTTAGATTGAGGCTTGTAGCCTTCACAACATAGAGCATAAGCTAATAGCATAAGACAACAATGGACAAGTTCATCATACAATTCACTTCACATAGCTTACCAACATATAGCAATTTAATACCATATTTTCCACAATTAGGTGTTGTCTAAGCATATCAAAAATAGAACACTTGGCAATCAATCCAACTAAACATTTTTGGCTTCATTTAACTAATCATAGTCACGTGGTATCTTAACTATCCAAACCCAAAGCCACATATAACCAATCTTAAAGAAACTATTAGTATAAATTGTAGGAAATAAATATTTGAGTGAAACCAATTAGGTTTGATAGTTAAGACACATAACTATCAAGTGGTAAAATATCAATCTTAAATTCTCACTGCATAATTTACACAACAACTTTGAACACAGTGATTTTATAATGCAATTTCCATCAATTATATCAACTATAATACACTATCTTATACATATAATTCTCACAACTTGACTTCTTTCTTAAATCCATTTTGAGCCAAGTAATTAAAACATGACACGCATATTAACTTCGAAATTCCAGCACACATATATACATATGTATATAGCGTTATCAGTCATACTTCAATTCACATTTATACATAACATCACAACAACACAAGTGCTCTTACGCGATTTCATTAATTGTTTGAGTTGGGGTTCGTCCAACCACGGGAGATTATTACTAATTTCTCCACTTCACCACTACAAATACACACACACACACACACACACACACACACACACACACACGTGTGTGTGTGTGTGTATGTATATATAAATTCATCAAAAACCCCAAAAATATTAATTTCTATACAAACCAAAAGTGAGTCATATTGTGACAACTCTTTGGCACCAAACCTCGAGAAACGTTAGAAATGGGGAACTCCTAACTCTCTGCTCAATGCGTAAGGGATTCTCAAGAGTGCACTGCTTCTCCTTTACGCTCCTCACTTGTCACAAGCTGCAAACTTTCAATTGGTGTAACTTTTCCATCTATGCTTGGAATGACGATCAAGACCTGCCAAATCAAAAAGAACAATGAGTACAGCATGGAAGCTAGATTGCATGTGGGATCAAAAGGCCACAGGCCCCACATGCAAGCCCATCAATATTCAGCCTAAAGAGAGAAAAGTAGGAAAATGGTGACATTTTGAAAAAGTGCTCTGATCATGTGATCAGGAGACTACCAGGAGCAAAACTACTAATTCGTTTTGGTCATGCGACTTCATTCGAAATCCCGTTTTCCAAAATCAAGAAAGAACAAAATGAAAAGAAAATGGAGGATTATGAAAGATTGAGAACTTACCATGACAATATGAGATGTAGGCTCGATCATGGGCTTGAGTAGACGACTTTGCACCAAACAAAAATAAAGTTCGAGCCTAGAATTGCTCAAACCCGAGACGACCAAGCAAGTAGGGGGCGCAGTTTTGGAGCTTATTGTTCTCGGTGGTCACACGAAATAAAGGAACAAGGCACGGTGGACTTAGTTATGCCACGCGAGTGAGAAAGGAAGCCATGGATGGCTTGAGATGGATGGTCGAGGGAGAGAAATAAAGATGCCGAGGTAGTGTCGAGGTGGTGTCAAGAGACATGTCGAGGTTAGGATGGGGCCTCGGAGGTGAGAAGTAAATCGAGATGGAGATGTTCTCGTGGGGCTTTGGCGTCAAGAGGAAACGAGAGGATTGAAGGGTGAAATGGCAACACGAAATGAATAAGGGTGGGAGGTGGTCTCAACGTGAAAAACAAGTTGGAGGGTGCTCGACTTCTTTTAGAAGTTTAAAAGTACCGTGGTTAGTTTATTAGGATTAAAACAAGAGGTGAATGCCACGGTTTTTATGATAGAAGAGTGGCGAGGATTATTTCTTAAGTTAATGAATGTCACGGGTTTGCAATAGAAGACATAAGGTAGTACATTATGTTTAGCAACAGTGATCAATAATAAGATTTAAACATATGGATGTAACCGGAAAAATATAAGGAATGCAATGATAAACATAGAATTGATAAATGATACCGATAAAATAATTTAGGATTATCAATAAATTAATTGTAGTATGATTATAGTAATATCAATTGACTCAAAGTTTATAAAAAAGATAGTTTAAGGACACGTCTTAATTTTCAGGATCAAAGGAATTGAACAATAATCTCTTAATGCTCTTTTTAATATTTTTAGGCTACTCAAAAATTTGTACTTATTGTCTAGATTGACTACTTTAATTCTAAATGAGCTTTAAAGTATTTGATCCATCACTAATGACATTAAATCACTAATTATTACACAACCCTTATATGCATTACACTTATACACACACACACACACACACACACACACATATATATATATATATATATATATATATATTTAAAAAACACGGAAACAATCATAATACTTGTTCGTTAATAAATGATATCTTTTTGTAGTGATTTGATCAAGTCCAGCACCCTAATAAAATCAAAGGAATCCTACCTAAAGATAATTGTATTGTATAACAGCCATAAATGACCAAACTAATAAGCACATGTCATAATAGTTTAACCCTTTTATTTTTATTTTTTATTTTTGTTGCTGTTGTTGTCTAGGATATTTCCTGAAAGTTAGAAACTAATCTCTTAAGGAGGCACGGAGATCTATTTAAGAGATTGATCTTTATTAAGAGATGTTTTTTCATACATACAGATCAGAGGATCAAACTCTTGATCATATGTTTAAAAATATGATTATCTGAAATCATATATATTACATTGATAATAGTTTAACTCTTTTATCAAAAAAAAATCTAAATAAGTAATTATCAATAACATTTGAAAAAAAGAACTCTGTGATGATCACGTACCTCTAATATTTAAAAGGTAATGATCACATATTAACTCTTTATATTTTTAATATCTTTTGAATTTAATAATGATACTAGATATTTTTATTTAAAATAGTGTTTTTTTTAATTAAGTTTATTTAATATTAAAAAATTATTTATCATTATTTAATTTGAAAACTTGATAAAAATTATATTAAAATACAAAAAGGTCCAAATGCGGTACAACGCACAATGAAATTTGTTTATTTAAGTTGAAGATAGATATGTGAAAAATATTATAAATATAATTTTTTTTAGAGCTTAATTTCTATATACTGTCAATGTAAAAATTTTACACTATCAATCAGTGAGAAATCACAGTAGGTATGACTTTTAAGATAGTTATTGTAAAAATCAACAAACTTATAATACATGTCAATTTTTGATTGGATAATAATGTAAAAAGTCTTCACACTGTCAGTTTATAAACTATTTACTTTTTTTTTTTACTAATGTGATAATAAAAATTTGATATGAAGGAAAGTTAAAAGCATTTCATTTTTACTTGACATACATACATACATACATATATACATACATGTTGGTCTTTTCACCATAACAAGAAGTGGAGAAGCGTGGAATTATTTTCAACTCAGCTTTAACTCTATTAATTAAAAATGATGAGTAAAATCAAGAGTTTAATTATCATGCAAGGTAAATGTAAATATTTTTATTATCAACCAATCATAAATCATCCATATTATAACTTTTAATGTAATTATTATAAAAATCAATAAATTTACTATACATGATTATATGTGATTGAATGATAGTGTAAAAAATCTTTACATTGTCGGTGCATTCTAAATCAAATTCAAATTTAAAATTCGTTTCACATTATCATAGTTGATCTTTTTGGTACATATTTTTAATTTTTTGGGGTACATTATCATAGTTAAGTATGTCTACATTGATTTTTTTTTTGGAGAAGTGTTACTTGATTACTTTTACCACCTCAACCAAACGAACCCTCAATAGGTCTAAGTGAAAATCTTTTTTGTTTTAATGATGGGCGATTATACGTTTAACTGGGATCTTAGAAAAAGATATAGCGAAACTTAATTTAGTACACCAAAGAAAATTGTGTAATAAATTAAAGCCACAAGATTATTTAATAGTATCAGTTTTTTATTTGTCCAAACTAGAATCAGAGTTGAAATACGTAATTCATGTGTTGGCCTTGATAAATATGTAGCAAGTTCAACCACAACTGAAAAGACACATACATAATCTTTAGCGAAAATATAAACATACAGAAAAAACACTTTTCTTTCCTGACAAACTTTCATAATCGTAAACAGTTGGACCCAAAACCCCTATATGATCTCATGCCCTGTTTCTGTACAGTGTGCATTCATTCAAGCCCAAACCAATTGGTTTCTGGGCGGCTTTGCAGTAACGGTCCATTTGTCGGAGACCACCAGGTCACTCTGTTCGAAGTTCGAACTCACCCTTTTTGCCATCATCACTCTCACAACTACGGACCAAAAAAATTCACAAAATCAAACAACGAGGCATAACCAACTTGTCTTTACACCATGGTTCTCTCATATTCAACCCCAACAACTGCACGAGTACTGATGGCGACAATGATGAGGCCAACGTGGCAAACTCTAGTTATATTTGGTTAATAAATTAATTTTGATCAGGTTGTATTTGATCAAGGGATCCTTCCTTATGAAGTTTATGACAAGGAGTCTTCTCTATGCCTACCTATTGCTATTACAATGGGAGTTTTCTGCTTTTGTGTTCAACTTTTGTTTTCCTAAGTTATTATTATTATTAATCACTGAATTATATTCAAAAAAAAAAACAACACAGAATTAAAGAATCGACAAAAATTTTAAAGATTGGCTTAATTGTACTTTGTGTAACCCAAGTTTTATCATTTTGCGGATTTTGCCATCATGTTTTTTTTCTCTCGCATTTTGGCACCTTATTTTTGAAATTTTGCGAATTTTGTCTAATTTTACAAATTTTTATTTAATGAACAGTTAATAATTGGGCAAATTTTCAAAAATAACATGGTAAAAATGTAAGATAAAAAAAAACACAGTGACAAAAATTGTAAAATGATGAAACTTATGTGGCACAAAATGTAATTAAACCTTAAAGATTCGTAAGTACATCTTATAAATCATGTAAATATTTCTTCTTTTCTAGTTATAATTGTCTACAAATGTTTCTTAACTTTTTGTATTATATAATTACAATTTATTTTAGATGTTTTGTCTATTTATTTATTTATTCTTTATCTCAACACAATAAAAAAAAATATATGGAAAGTAAATTAACAACCATGTACACTAGTTATCATAAATAATTGGGTAAACAGTCATTTTGCTGAAAGTGTAAAGTGTTGTCACATTGGTACCTGAAATTAAGAAAATTAAAAAAAATCTCTCAAAGTGCAATTCGTCAATCAAATTAGTCTAAAATTCAAAAAAAAAAAATGTGTAACTAAAATGATAATATTAACATATGTTTAAGGACCAACATAACAGTAAGTGGTGAAGTTTAAAGACTTAAATGAATCAATTAAAATTTTAAGGACTTATCTGAAATTTTCTTAGTTTCAGAAACTAATGTGACAGTACTTACACTCAAGGACCAAAATGACCGTTCACCCTAAATAATTTTTTCTTTTGGCCTTTAATTTTGCTTATCTCAAAATAATTATTTGGTTGATGTTTTGATTGTGTATATGTTTATAATTCTCTCTTTTTTTATTGTAAAATTTACACTATAAAGGAGTCTTTGCTAGGTGTAAAAATACATAATTTGTATTTGCTTATTTGTGTGTAACTTCCAAGTGTGTGAAAATGTCTAAATGAAATGGTTAATGTAGTATGTAGATTTATGGGCTAACTAGCCGATCACTAAACTAACAATAAGTTTACAAGTTAATGGGCCTATCACACTAGAAAAGACTAAAACCAAAAAAACAAATTGCATGTTATAGATATTAAAACTAACTTAAGTCAGAAACATAAAGGCCCATTTAGGGTTGTTTTCAGTTTCTAGTTTTACAAAATCATGTTTAGCCAAAGTAGGAATAATAAGAGGCACAAGCCACATGTGTTTCACCTATACTTCTAAATTGTCTTCAAAACCACTTCAAAGACACTACCACATTGCACCTTTAAGGCTACACATAAGAAATTACCGTCGACTCAAACATGTGAAACATTAGTAGAACACAGAGGAACATATTTTGCATCTCCACAGCCAAATCATTGTCCATGCCAATCATTAATGAAGTAATGATGGAATTCCTATGTGTGAGAATCACACCCTTGCTCAGGCCAGTGAAACAACAAATACAACAATATTGTTGTGTCGCTCTGTCTAATGTCGCAGCTTGAAAACTCGATTAGTAACCCGACGAGTTCCACCAACACATTGAAACTACAACATTCACGTTGGATGGCATGAGGGAATGATGGAACATCGCAACGAGGTTAAGGTGTTTGAGTTTGTCTCATAGTTCCACAATGGTGATCACAAGTTTGGGGTGGAATCCTTTGCTTGTTTAGGAACCTTTTGTGGTGACGTAAATGGAGTGACAATGGTGACGTCGCCGCCAAGGGAAATGGTAGTGAGAAACTAGACGAAGTAGTGAAAATCGGAAGTAGAAGTGGAAAATGTCAAACAATGGTGGTGGAGGAGAGTAATATATGTTTTTGGCTTAAATATGTTTCTAGTCAATATAATATGCACATTTTATAGTTTCAATTCCTATAAAAAAATTGTTGATTTTGGTTCCTATAAAACTTGTTTCTTTGGTTTTAATCCTTTTAACTATTAAGCAATGATGTGCAAACATGCATTGGACAATAAATTTGATGTTTCTTAAATAATTGGGTCTAAAATAAACATCTTTTATTATAAGAGAGGCCTATATAAAAACTTTACAAATTTATAAGGACTAAAAAAATATTATTAGGAACTAAAACCAAAAAATAAATTTTATAGGGATCAAAACCGAAAAATATTTTTATAAGAACTAAAACCATAAAATAGGATATATTATAAGAACTATAAATATATTTAAGGTATGTTTTTTAAAACTAATTATCAAAATCACACATCCTTTTTTGTTTTGAAAATTGATGTAAAAATATTTTGAAATTGAGTTAAAAACTATTTTAACTATATTTTAGCCAAACACGTTTTGTTTTAAAATTTGTTTTAGTTGTTAAAACAATGATATAATATTATACATTATATATTAATATTTTTATTATAAATAATATTACTTATAAAAAGATCAACCTATCAAATTTAGTAGAATTTTTTAAAAGCTCACAACCTAAGTTACTAACTAAAAAAAAAAAACTTTTAAAAAGTCTATATTTGACCTTTATACTAAATGAGTTAGGTCGGCCTATTCTATTTTCATGTTTGTAAAATCTAAATTGTGAATAAAAATCTATTAAAATTTTAAAAAGTTTAATTACTCATTTGATTTCTATATTTGTACCATTTTATGTTTTGGTTCATATACTAAAAAGCTACAGTTTTAGTCCTTATAAATGTACTTTTGATACCATTTTGGTCTTTATTGTCAAATGTATCTTAACTTTGTTTGATTAAAACACCACAAAACGGAAAGTGGCAGTGTAAACAACCACAAATTACTTTCATAAAATAAAAAATGCATAAAATTTATAGTGATTTTATATTATCAAAACATTTGTGGCAATTTTACATTACTAATTTTCATTTAACGGTTTTACCTAATAAAATTTTAAAACACACTTAAGAGCAGAAATCAAAACAAAACAAAAAGTGAATGCAGAGACTAAAATAAATAATTTCTAGGTATAAAGGCAAAAACGTAAAAATGATAAACCAAATGAATAATTAAATAATTTTTAAACAATCCTTATTTCGACTTCCTTTTTTTTCTTGACTCTAAAATATTTAGATTTTGACGCAGGGGATAGACAGGGCCAGCAATGCCGGACATAAAGCACATCATTAACTTAGAAGAATAGAAGTTATTTTACTTTTAAAGAAAAAGGTGTTATACGAAAACCGAACAACTGCCGAGGAATCAAACCAACGCAGAAAAGCCAACGCAAAGGCACAGGCATTATCTCGTTGGATAAATCAGGTACTAGCAGTGCCCGCAATTTCTTTCTAAAACCCTAAACCCCTCATTCTCTTGATTTGTGTCTTTTTGAATTTCGGAAACAAAAACAACACAGTCAATTGGCAAATGTCTCACTCTCACCCCTTACCCCTCAAGAGACAAGGTGAACACTTGTCCGATGATGGCGTCTCTGCCATTAAACCTTCACGCCTCAAAATCGCAATACCCTCTGAGGATACCGACAAGAAGGTAACCCCTTTTTCGCCTTCCATCACCAATATTTTCAACCCTAAACGTGCCTCCTTGTTCCCTTGCTTCTTTGTTATTTTCCCTTCCTGGGTTTCTTTTTTTTTTTCCCGCGTTTTCGGTTCTTGGGTACCGAGTTTTTCTCCTAAAGATTTCATTTTTGGTACAGAATGCGAACAGGAGGCTCAAAGATGTTGAAATTTGCGTCCCAATAGTGTATGGGACCATTGCATTCTATCTTGGAAGGAAGGCCAGTGAGTAAGTTGTGTCTTTGTTGGTGTCGCTTTTCGTTTTTTGGGTCACTGGATTTGACTATAGTCTCTAATCCTTCGATGCTTCCAGGTCTCAGTCACATAAGTGGACGGTATATGTGCGTGGAGCCACGAATGAAGATCTTGGGGTGGTGATTAAGCGGGTTGTGTTTCAATTGCATCCCAGTTTTAATAACCCCACTAGAGTTGTTGAGTCACCACCGTTTGAGTTGTCAGAATGCGGTTGGGGTGAATTTGAAATAGCCATCACTCTCTATTTCCACAGTGATGTCTGTGAAAAACAGTTGGATTTGTGAGTTTCAACTGCTTGTTCTGGGGCCTTCATATTTTACTGGTTGAATAAACCATCAACTTTGGCCTCGATTTATTACTCTCTTTAAAGTAATAAAATTATTTAAGTAATTCTTAAAATATTGAATATTTATCAATTTAGTCTTTCAGCTGATGTATTTTAGTGCATGTTTGGTAATATGGTGATTTAGACTCACCATGATTTCTGAAGCAACAAATAGTTGCTTTTGTGTTGATTTCACCACCATGATTTTACAAGTGAACGTGATTCCTACCATCAATCCGAACACACTGTTGGTAAAGTTTAGGGATCAACTTGATGGTTTTTTAACATATGAGGGACTATTTAGCGTGATTTTTAATACTTTTGGGACTATTTAAGTAGTTTGTTTTGCTTTAGAGACTACTTAGGGAAGAGAGTAATACTTCGGGGATGAAATTGATTATACTTTTTGCTGATTACTTGGATTTGGGACTTGGGAGATTGCATTTTTTGATTAACTTATGTTAATGGATTTTGTGGTTATAGGTATCACCATTTGAAATTATACCCAGAAGATGAATCTGGTCCCCAGTCTACGAAGAAACCTGTGGTTGTTGAATCTTATAACGAGATTGTTTTTCCTGAACCCTCGGAGGGTTTTCTTGCACGTGTACAGAATCATCCTGCTGTTAATGTGCCTAGGCTTCCTGCTGGTTTGAATTTACCAAGTCCTGGTACTTCCCTTTCAATGTTATTCCTATCATTGTTTTAATTTTTTTTCCCTTCAGATGTATTCCATTAAGATTACCCTTATTTTGGTTTGTGCAGTACCGATTGATACTACGAATGACAAGGAGAGAGGTGACACCAAAGATCATCCTCTTAGCCAATGGTTCATGAACTTCTCTGAGGCTGATGAGCTCTTAAAACTTGCAGCAGCTCGCCAGCAGGTTATGGTTTCTTTGTTCAATTATTCTATCATGCCTCTTTATTTAACTTAGTAGTTTTATCACTAGGGATTTATTAATGGATTTTATTCTGCATTAGGTTTGTGTAGATGCTATGCTATGCCGCTTTCTTTTCTTCCTTAAAATAATATTATTTTATGCAGCTATGGGGATTATCATCTGAAAGCAAATATAATCAATTCACTGATCCATTCCTGATGTGCAACTAATCAAGATATTCATACTTTTTTATTTTGTCTGCATTCTTCTTTTTCTTTTTTTTTCGGTCTAGGAAGCTTTTATTGGATGGTGAAACCTAATGGATTAGTCCGTGGTTTTCACCAAATGTTTTATTTGTTTGGCACTGTTTTGGTCCTTTGGAATTTGGATGCATATGTAGTGAGCGCGAAGTTAACTGCTCCAGTTGCACATGTGGGCCTCTCTTTCTTACTGGTTGAAAGCATTTTTTTTAATCTTCTACTAATGTGTTGCTATTGAATTGTTTACTCTTTTTAGACTTGGTGGGGATTTATGTGCTGACTGTGTTTGCCATGTCCTTAGGTGCAAGCTCATATTGTTAAGCTGCGAAGACAATTAAGTCTGGTGGAAGGACTACCTCAGCTGCCAAAACCACCCTCTGGTTATGAATGTACATGATTTTTATTTTTATTTTAGAATTTTTTAGGCATCCCCTTTAGGGTAAAACTTGGAAGATTAATGATGAATAATTATGTATATATGCGTATAGTCTTCCTTGTGGATTGCGTTGAATATGTTTATCTGTAGCAGCCAAAAGATTAGAGTTTTAGAAGAATGGACATAATCCGTGGCATTTATGCTTAAAATCTTAATTGGTTATAGATATGTGTATTGGTTGTACTTCGAGAAGTATAATATTTTATCTTAAACTTGTATCTAAATCTCCTGTTGCTTTAATCATTTAAAAACCGAACTTCGATGATTATTAACAAGTGTGTAGTTTGAATTTTACGCTTAAATTGACTCAATATTGATGACTGATTCTATCTAAATTTTTTTTTTCATATGAAGTTATATATGCAAAAAATTCATATGCAATAAATACGAGTTTTCTAGAAGGAGCATTACTTTACACCATTGCCAACAGGCAACAGCTATGTTGAAGCTTCCTTGTACGACCGAAAGAGACATTTGTCAAATGTCAACCCTCTCGCAATTCGTCACCCGTGTTTCGGTTTTTGGGTTAAGGTGAACGCCTAGGCCCAAAAGTAGAGTCAAACAAACAAAAAAACCCTTCCTATCGGTCTTCGTGTTTCATGGTCGTCGTCAGAAACTCCAATCCTCGTGTGATAATCTGCCACAGAAGACCACACGGACAACATCCTTATAAGCTCAACGCTAAGGCAAGTTTGAAGCCTTTGAGAGCACCCCACCCACAACATTTTTAATCTAAGCTAACAGGACTGAATCAAGTATAAGGCAATCTAAATCTTTACTTTAAGCTCATCAGCAACTAATTTATTGTTTATAAAACTTTCATTATTAGTTGGCCTAATCCTAACAGTGGTAATTAGCATTTTGTTTTAGGCTTAAAAATATGTTGGGTCGGCTCCTAAGCTAACTTGGCTCATGCTGAACACCTGAGAAGAATAAAACAGCTTAATGACTCAATGCTATGTTATATTGTTGACCAACCCAAAATATCCAAGTGGTATGGTGGTATATGTTATTTACAATATACACTATCATAATTATTAGAATTTTACGATTTGATACAATTTGGCTACTTATCAATTCGTGATGCACTAAAAATACGCTTAAAAGCAAGCGTATTCTTATCGCAGTAGTAACAAAAGGAGGTAAGTCCCGATATTCAACCCAAAGGACTAAGTGACAATTACTAGTTTCCAAAGATTTTATATTGTTTAGATGAAATTAAATTGGTGATGGATTAATTTAATAATAATAAACGTGCAACAAAAATTGTAAAACAAGCAATAGCAAGTAAAGAAAAATTTAGAAAAAGATAGGTTTAAGGTTGTGGTTTCTTTCGTGTTCTTAAGTTCCTTCACATCTAATTCTAACTGAACCTCGTACTATTCATCAATTACTGATATTCTCCTACATATTTTATTGTCAATTGTTGATCATAAATTGCAATAGTCTTTTCTAAGTTAAATTTTCAATTGATCGTATGGGGTATTAAAAGCCTAGAAAGGCATGAAGAACAAAGGGAATTAATTAATTATTTAATCTAATTGAAAATTAAGAATGAAGGTTGATTATATGACAAAACTCAATTTGATTACTTTATACGTCTACCAATTAATTGCGATACAATTGTCGTTCAATTAATTGATTCAAAACATATGAGGGATGATCAATTTCAAGCAAGAAAATGAAAAAAGTATAACAATCTAATTGACTGAATAAAAACAAGAATTCTATTAAAATTAAACACTCAAGGGTTCCAAGCACAAAGTATGCCACAACCCTAACAAAAAGTTTAGTTACTCATGGTAAACAAAGAGATCATACTTCTAGAGAAATACATAAGAAAAAAGAAGAATAAATCTTTTACAAGAAAAGGGTTTTCTCTTATCACTGACTCTCAGTATCTAATTGTCCTCTGATAATTCTTCTTCAAAAGCGAAAGACAAAAAGAAAAACAAAAAAGAAGAGACAAAGGTAGAATAAAAATAAGATAAAAAGTTTGGCCCCCTACTTTCTATTTGTAGCTGAATTTCAAAATTTAGGTGCGAGAGTAGGAAGCTCAATCCAGTTAAGTATCCGTGTGTTCGAGGTCCATTAACTGTAAAAGCAGTGAAGAATTCGGACCTCAAACTCGCCCGGTGGGGTTAAAAACTCGTTGGGCAACTTTTTCGGAAGGACCCGTTTCGTGTTTGCGCAGGGCGGTTGCTTGAATCGGCCGAGGCATGATAATCTGTAGAGCGGCACTCACTACCCACCGAGCGAGGTGAGTTCTGGGCGTGACCCACCGAGCGCCCTCCATGACTTGCCGGGCGGGTGCGACCTTCAACACACTTCTATGTCTCTTTTTGGCTTGTTCTTGTGCCTATGGACTACTTTTGTGGTCTTAACTTTCATTGTTGCTTCTTGTAGGCTTTCTTTGATTAGCAAAATACTCCTTTGTGCCTTTGGACTGTATTTCCTTTCTCTAATCATCTAACTACCTTTTATAAAATTGAACAAAATCAAGGCAATTCATGCAAATTTTAAATAAAAAGCTTAGAGATGCACATCACATGAAATTCTTCATTAATGGTCTATTTTTTCACAAATTTCCTATGAGCTAATGCAAAAATTATGTGAACTTGCTCTATAAATTCACATAATATGTAGATTTGTCAATTCATACCATAAGATGAACCTTAAATGACTTTATATCTTACAATACATGAATGAATCTGTGCAATTTCATATTATCGATACAATTCAATGATTCATCATTTTTTTTTCTTTCACCAATTCTCATGAAAAAATTGAAAAGACATATAAGTTTAACTTGTTAAATGAAAAGGAATTGAAGGAACACTTCTAAACTTATCCTATTTGATTATTTCACTACTTTATTTGTCACTCACTCGTTCAATGCATGTACTCTAATTAGCTATTTAATTGCTTCCTTTCCATTCTTCCAAAAATAAAGGCTACACAACCTCAAATATGAATAATAATTTTGTTTTGTAAGACTTCTACTTAAGTTGTTTTATCTATATCTTGTTCAAATTTTTTACATTGAACACTATATATCATTTATATGATATATTTGAAGTAATTTTTCATTGTTTCTAAATCTTACGATTCGATACAAATTATGATTTACAATTCAAAATTTATCTCAACAGTTTCCGATTTGAATCTCAATTTGATAACCTTGTACACTATACACAAATGCACTTTATTGTCTCTCATTCGATTCCATACGGTTCCAAAAGCTCTTATGCTACTAAGCAAACTCCAACACATGCCAACTCAGTAAGCAAATACGAGTTACAAATTTACAAAGTTGAGAGGGGCCAACTTTCTCCTCATAAACAGAGAAAAGTAACGAAGGGTAATTATTAATCTGACAATTGAGGGCACTCCAAGACTTTAAGGAAATCTTCATGAAAATAGAAGCAAGTTAGCCAAGTAAGGAGAGAAGGACTTCTTAGGTTCTCGGAGAGTCAACTTCGTGGCTCCCTTTCTTTTTAGAGAAAAGCCATCCCATCAAAGGCATCAGTGGCTTCCTCTTAGCCTTCTTGACCGAAGGAGGTCTCCCAAGTAATTCACCCTTATTAGGAATAACTTGAGCTAGTGCATGAGGACTTGCGAATTTCACGTATCTTCTGTTTTGAAACTCTGCTGCCTCATCATCACTATGTGCTTTGATTTCCACATTGGCCGCATTTGCAATGAACTTGAGGTCTTCAATCTCGGGATCATCCCGTCGCCGCAGCAACCTTAGCTCTCTTGCTTTTGTGTCTTCTAGCTCTTTCTTTGTTTGTTCCAGTTCCTTTTTCAGGGACTTGATGTACTGAGCCAACATGTTTGTTTCTTCTCTAGCTCCCTCAAGACTTTGCTTTGTTTCTTCCAGCTCAGCTGCCAATGCCCCACCTCTGGCTTGTGCACTCCCATTTCCACTCGCTTCAACTCGCATCTTAATCATTTGAGACACATAATCAGAAGAAAATTAACTAACTAGCTGTATACATTTGATTCAATTTGGAGGTAATTAATATATATGCATTATATTTTTAAGGCTAGGCACACAACTCTGACAATAGTTTAGCCAAGGTAATAACATTAATACAGGAAGAGGAAATGATTCATGCATTAATAGTGTAAAAGTTTTTACACCGACATCTAATTACAAATTGATATATATGATAAGTTTGTTTTCTTATATCTAACATGATTTTTGATTGATTGACAGTACATAGAAATTAAGCTTGTATAGAAATAGAAAGAGAAATGGGAGAACCTCTTTGAGCTTGTTGGCATAAATTTCCCCAACTAATACTTTTTCTCCGAACAACACAACTGCTTCTTTAACAGACTTGAATGGGGCTCGAGTGTCAATCTCTGCGCGCTCCATGGTCACCATTCTACCAATTTCTTGTCCGTGTATGTTTGTTCTTGAGCTAACTAGTTGCCAACTCGACCTCAGCAAGTATAGAAATTAAACTATGATAGAATGACAAAGTAGCTAATAACGATGGTAAGAAATGTATGAGTGAATGTCTGAAGCCAAAGCTCCATTTAATACAAGTAACAGATGAGGGGACTAGTCTTAAGGTCATTAGTAATGGGTATTGGTGGTGTAATAATTGGCTAACTTGAAAAGAAACTTAGTAGAATCACAAAACCTTTCTTTTCTTCGCGTCCACTTCACTGGTATTTCGTTAATTGAAGTTGACAAGGGTGGTTGGACTGTCTTGATAGTTTAGTTAGTTCAATCTATCTGGTATCGACATTTTGATAGCACCCTTTGGAGCCTTGATTAGGACTAGTCTCCTTTCAACTAAAGACACCATAGTATATCGTATATGGTTCCATTTCAGGCATTAGTGGAGCCAATGTAAATTTTCAGAAAGAAAATAAAAATTGGGCATGTTCATGTCCTTAAGGAAGAAAGTTTTTTCAGCCGGGTGCTTCATCCAAATTGCTAATTAAATAAGGTATCCAACGCCCTCTAGTTAGACCTACTTCCAAATTTTAACATAAAGATATTGTTATTATATTTGCTAATACCTAAAAACAAATTAAAAATTAAAAATCTTTAAATTATATTTTTGGGAAAAAAATAAGTATTTGACCTTTCTAAACTTTCACGAACTTACAAACAGTAATAAAAAACTACTAAATCTTTCAATATAGTCTCTTAACTGATTTCCTTAACCATTCATTTTTTTAATATCAGTTAACTAACTGACTAACCCATTTTTCTATTTCCGGTTTTGTTTACTCGTTTAATAATACTGAAATTGTTAAGCCTAAAAGAGATTCTTAATACACATTAATTAAAATATAACCATCTCTACATCGAAAACTTTTCATTTTTCTCGCGAACATCAAAGTTATTTTTCCTAAATCATATCGTACGATAATCAATTGAGACAAATAATTGTTGCTGTGCAGGAAGATCTTTTTATTGTCACAGATATAGTTAAATTTTAATTAGCCTGTTTTAAAAGTATCTTTTTAATTTTCAATATTTAATATTTTTCAGCATTATTGAATGAGTTGACAGAACAAAAAATAAGAATAATTGGTTAGTTAATTGAAATTAGAGAGAGAAAAAATGATTATGGGAATCAGCATAGTTTAAGGACTACGTTGAAAATTTTGATAATTCATGATAGCATTTTGCAAGCGAGTAAAAGTTTAAGGAGGTTATATAATTTCAGTTTATACAATTTTCACAAATTAGTATCTCTATTTTTGGGGCTTTAATTTTATATTTCTATTTATTTAGTTTTTAGTCTCCACCATTAAATATAGGTCCTTATATTTTTTTTCACTTATTTAGATATTATTCCTGTGATTGAAATTTATTAAAAGTAAATGTTTATTATTTTCCACAAAAGATTGGTGAATACAGTTAAATTTATGAGTATTAGTGGCTAAGTGACCAAAAGCTTCATAATATGAAATTATGGAGTTCTATGTGACGTTGGCACTGATATGATTCTGCTAAAATTTTAGCGGGGGATGCAAGAATAAACGAATACACATTGAAATGAAAGAGATTTAGATACTATGCAAATATGAGACTATTTGCATAATTTTAGTTGAGAATAGTTTAAAGAAAATTAATAATACTACTTATATTAATAACATGTATTTGTTTTTTAATAAGTCATAATTTAAGAAGTGCGAAATTAAACATATTTGACTTGGGGAATATTAGGATGGGTAACTTCATAAAACCCTTTCCAAAAAAATATGAGTGAAAATAAAATACGTTAAAAAAACTCGTGTTAATTTATAAGGACAGTGATCAATTTTGAATTTTTTCTTTATTTTTCTAATGTAGAAGTTTAAATAGTTTTTGTATGTTTTCTTGCAAACTACCCATTTTCACTAGTCCAGTCACTTTTCTTTTCTTTTTTAAGAATTAACAAAAAGCTACTTTTTTAATACATTATGTTAATCCTTCACGCTAAAATATTTCTGAATAATAAAAAGTAATGTTCTCCAGTATTTTTCATTTTGTGTGTGTGTTTTTAAGTAAACGTAAACCATGCACATTTTACAATAACATCTTGAGGATGTGAAATGAAAAATTGTTCTTGAATTTAAATTTAAAATATTGACCACTAGAAGAGAGTGTTTTAAAATCTCGGTCACTAAAAAAAATAAAAATCAAACTCGATAAATACCCCTTATTTTGTTAACCACCATTTGCAAGAATAAGGAAAAAAAAATAGGTGCGTTCGATTTATTTATTAATTTCTAATTAATATACTTTTAATAATTATAAAAGATTATTTAATTTTCCAACATTATGATCTTGTGAAGAAACATCAAAAATAAAAAATTGCTATTTTCAAAATTCCCTTCTCAAAATATGAAAGCAGACAATAAAAAAAATCAGATAATACTTTTAATTGTCAACAAAAAATTATTAATTAAAATGATTAAAAAATAAAACGAACGCACTTTATATCTCGCACTGTTGTTGTTTTTGTTTCTTATGTTTGAATGAGAACGTTTTTAACTTTCATTCTTTAATGAGAACATTTTTTAGGAATTTTTCTTAACTTCTTATCTCTTTTAATATATTATTTTTAATATTTTAGTTTTAATTTGAATTTTAATATTTTTTTAAAAAAATTATTAATAATTAAAAATAATATTGTATCACAATATAAAGTATTTATCATAATCTAAAATATAAATTATATATGCTAAAATATTTATTTATTACAAATTTTAATTATAATATAATATAATTTATATATTTGTAAGTATTTATTTATTATAAATTTAGTTATATAAAACAAACATTTATTCTGTGCAATGCACAGGCTAAAACACTAATTAGAACATAAGACTCTATATAAACTACCCAAGACCTCCACTAATTCTAGTGGGTTATTGCTCTATGAATTCAGATTCTCTGCAATGGTGCAGCTCCCTGTAGCAAAAATTTACACCAATTATAACTAATTAAAAATATTGTTTTTATATTTCCAGTTTTTGTAACCATGATACAAATTTAATGGCTAATATTTCAGCTGCAGAGACAACATGGTGGCAGAGGATCCAAATGCCTGCTCTATTGTGTTAATAACTAATTATGTTTGACTTGTGATGCACAAATTAGTTTATATAAGATTTATCCTTAAGTAAAATAAAAAAGAACTTGTGATTAAATTATAATTAAAAACATATTTAATCTTTAAAAATTTAATACTTGGTTGAATATTTGTTCCTTTTATTATAATTAATGTGTAATTTTTGTTCTCTCAAAAAAAATTCTCAAATTTAGTCTTATAATTTTTAAATTGTTATAATCAAGTCATTTTGTCAAATTTCTTCTACATAAAACCTTTAATTCTTAATTTTCTAACCAAATAATTATATATTTAGAATGTAAAATGATTTGAAAGATTTAAAATTTAGAAATTCGATAAATTTGCAGTTTTGCAAAATGTGAGATTATAAGCTTGTTTTGATTTCCTTCTCAGTTTTTTTTTTATTTTAAAAACTATTTTGTAAAACAAATTTTAAGACCTGTTTTTAAAAGAAAATAAAAGGAAAAGGTTGCTTGATACATGTTTTTTGATTCTATTTTCAAAAATCATGAAAATAAAAGAAATGTTTATATTTATATTTATATTTATATTTATGTTTACTTAATAGACTAGCCTATTAGGCTTAAGAAAAATAAAATGACCTAAAACTTGGATTTTTTTAATTAAATAGACTTTATAAAAGTCATAACCTAATTTATTTCCTAAAAAAAAATTGGCCTAGCTTGATTTGATATAGACCAGGACATAAGCCCTTATTATGTAGCCTGACATATTTTCATCCCTACAATCAAGTGTACTCTAACTTATAAACCATTTAGAAACACAAATTTTAATTAAAAGAAATTTTATCATACAATATTTGGGTCTGTTTGATTTGTTAAAAAATATGGTACTGGACAACACAAAAATAATTGTTCCACGTTTAATTTAAAAAAGGATCATAGGACAACTCAACTCAAGTGATGATGGATAGGACAAAAACCAAATTTTTTGTTAATCAACAAACCATGAGACAACTTTTTGTCCCAAATACAAAATACCCAAAAGACAAAAATATCCCACCATAGTTGCTGCCACCATCATCACTACCATTGTTACTGGTGCCACCACCATAGTTGTCGGTGCTGCCACTACCACCACCATTATTGCCACAGTCACTACCATTATTACCACTGCTTTCACCACCGTTGTCACTACCTTCACCACCACCAACATCGTCACTGCATCCACTACCGCCTCCACCATTATCGTCGTTATCGCCACCAACACTGCAATTGTCATTCCCGTTGCTACCATCGCTATCGTCGTATTAAGATAATTAAGATGAATTATATTAAGATAATTAATATTAAAAAAAGACATTGCAGTAAATTTCACACTATTTTTTGTGATATCCATTGTCCACAAAACAATATCCACGATAAAAGTTATCCTGTAACTTAATTGTTTGTTTTGTATTGTTCTCCTTGTGTTGTACCTTAGTGCATATCAAACGCACTCTTTAATATTTTAATTTATAATCAAATTGTTGTTAAAAATATTTCATAACTTTATAAAATAAATCATACTGTTATATTTTATTTCTTAAGGAATTGTCTATAAAAAGTAAATTAGACTTGATCAAATGTAATAATGCATGTATTTGATGTTAATAATGTAGTATTTATATAAACAGTAAACAATATTAGTTGTTGTATTTACTAAATATAATATATAATTAACTTTAATAGAATTATTAAATATAATGTTAAGAAATATAATATATGTAATAATGTATTTAATGTTATTAATGTAGTATTTATATAAAAATTAAATAATATTATTTGTTATGTTTATTAAATATTAGTGGAAAGAGAAACACTCCTCTCCACATATTTTTAAAATAAAAATAATATAAGAGAGGGAGACAGCAAATGTGGAGGTTAAATAGAAAATAGGAGAGAATATGTAGTTAACTTTATAAAAGTTAAAATGATAAAATAGGTTAAAAAAAGTGAAAACTAAAATGGGATATTGCCTTTATTTATAATTATAGATAATATATCATTAACTTTAATAATATTATTAATTATAACATTTATGAAATATAATATATAATATAATAATATATGTGTGTAATCTTACGAATGTAGTATTTCTATAAACATTAAATATTATTCTTTATGGTATTTATTGAATATAATAAATAATTAACTTGAATAATATTGTTAAATATAATATTTATTAAATACAATACATATAATAAAGTATGTATTTAATGTTATTAATGTAGTATTTACATAAACATTAAACATTATTACTGTATTCATTGAATATAATAAATAATTAACTTTAAAAATATTATTAATTATAATATTTATGAAATATAATAAATATAATAATGTATGTATTTATATATACATTAAACATTATTATTTTTTGTATTTATTGAATATAAAAAATAATTAAATTTAATAATATAATTAATTATAATATTTACAAATATAATATATTTAATAATGCATGTATTTAATGTAATTAATCAAAATTTATATAAAAATTAAACATTACTATTTATTGTATTCATTGCATATAATAAATAATTCACATTAATAATATCACTAATTATAATATTTATGAAACATAATATATATATATATATATATATATATATATATATATATATGATAATGTATGTATCTAATGTAATAAATATATAAACATTAAATACTATTATTTAATATATTCATTGAATATAATAAATAATTAAATTTAATAATATCATTAATTATAATATATATGAAATATAAAATATTTAATAATGTATGTATTTAATGTGACTAATATAATATTTATATAACTATTAAATATTACTATTTATTGTATTTGAGGAGTATAATAAATAATCAACATTAATAATATCATTAATTATAAAATTTATATATTATATATATAATAATATATGTATTTAATGTTATTAATTAATGTAGTATTTATACAAACATTAAAAATTATTATTTGTTGTATTTATTGAATATAATAAATAATTAACTTTAATAATATTATTAATTATAATATTTTTGAAATATATTATATATAATAATAATGTATGTATTTAATATTATTAATATGAATTTATATAAACATTAAACATTATTATATAAGCGTTACAATTGTCCAAGCGGAACTAAACTCAGATCTCTTAAGCAAGGTCTCAAGTTGAGCCCATTTGGATCCTCTCCATCACTTTTTTCTCCATCTCCTCTCCATCCTCTTTATCTCTCTCTAATGTTTCTTTCTCTCTCTATCATTTACCCATTTTTTTATATATATTTTTGTGCTGGAAAGGCTAGAGAGGATCCACTTTCGATTCAAGCTTTATGAATGGAAAAAATATAGTTGAGAGAGAAGACTCCATTAAAGATGGTTAGCTAAGTTTGTTGGCAAAAATTATTCATTGACTAAGTCAGGGTATATTTCGAACCTATAACATGCTAACAAAAAAATATATTATATTTATGAAATATAATATATTTATTAAATTTAATAAAGGAATACATGCTTAGTAAATATATGACTTTTATGACGAATCTCTCTCTATGTGTGTGTGTGTGTGTGTGTTTTGGTATATTAAGAAATAAAAGAAACAAAGAAAGCACTAAAGGACTAAAACAGAATCCCGTAACACATATTCAAGTACTTCCAATGGGGGAACAACCCAAGTACGATCCAAAAACTTCGTCGTTGTCCCCAGTACAGCTAAATTATGTGCAACAGAATTAGCATCCCGATAAACATGAACAAGAGACACATTCCAACACCTAAGCATGATAGAACGTATATCCCGCAAGTGGCCAGCATACATATGCAAATGAATAGCCTCTTCCTGCCACAAGGAAATAGTGTTAACCAGATCAAGACAGTCACACTCACAAATAAGTGATGTATATCCCAAATCCCACACTTTGCAAAGACCCTCCTTCAATGCAAGAATTTTTGCTAGTAAAGCATCACTTGGACCTGCAGAGGAAGAAAAGCCAAACATCCAATTACAAATGGAGCCTCGAACACCACCGCCAATACCTATCCTATTCTCGTATGGCAACCAACTACCATCAACATTTAGCTTCAGAAAATCACCCACAGGCAGAGACCAAAGATTAGGTGCAACATGCAAGGAGAGCATAGGATTAATCGCACCAAACTTGACAAACTCCACCTCAGAAATACAAATCATGCTACACACATAATGAACACTCCAAGAATCATCCAAAAAAATCATATTATTACGCCACTTCCAAACCCACCAAAGAGCAGCCAAGGTAAGATGAATTGAAGAATGAGATAGTAAATCTGTAATCCAGATGAAGACATTAGAGCAATGGAAGAATTGAGGGACATGGAACCCCATTCTAAGCCAAATCTCCCTGGAATGAGGACAATCTCAAAGCACATGAAGGACATCCTCATAGGAAGAAGAACATCTACTACAAGTAGCAGTCTCTGCCAAATGACATTGGTACCTCTTACTGTTTGTAGGGAAAGCCATGTTCAGAACCTGCCAAAGAAAGAATCTAACCTTTTCTGGGGCTAGAACACGCCAAATTTTCTTCCATATTGGATGAGTTACAGGAGAACAATTTAGCAGCCAATTATAAGCAGAAGAGGCCGTATAAATACTAGTGGGATTGGGCAACCAAACAAGCACATCTGCACCTATAAGTTGAGAAGGAATCCTTATAGAACGAATAACATTAACAATATGAGGAGGCAAAGATGTGTATAATCTAGAAAGATCCCAAACTCCATCATGCCATAAGTCACAGACCTGTAAATGGGGATCATGAACATGAACATATGGCACCTTATGGTAGAGTTGGCCCAAACCAAGCCAGTTGGAGAACCAAAAAGAAGAATCTCCAGCTCCCAACCGTGGGCCAAAACCAAAACGAAGCACCGATAAAGCCTTTAAAATACTTTGCCAAACATATGAAGCACTATGGATAAAGTCGGCCTCCATAATAGATTTAGATCCTAAATATTTAGCTATTAAGACTTGCACCTATGGCTTATCAAAAGAGTGTAATAAATCCCAAATGAGCTTCCCTAATAAAGAAACATTAATAGCTCTTGAATCCTGTATGCTAAGCCCACCAAAAAGCTTAGGCTTGGTCACAGTACTCCAACTCACCAAATGCCAACCATCAAAAGAATTATTTGTAGACCAAAGCATAGCCCGGCACAACTAATCAATCTTCATACAAACTCCAGTAGGAAACCAAAAGGGTTGCATTGTATAAATAGGAATAGACACCAACACTAACTTCGTAAGGCAAAGCTTACCTGCTTTATTAAGGAGCTTGGACTTCCATGAGATCAAACGAGATTGGATCTTGTCCACAACATGATTAAAAGCCTCTTTTGTCACCGTTCCAGTCAACATGTGATGGCCCAAATATTTGCCAATATTCATAGCATGCTTGATGCCCAAAATATTAGACAGAGAAAGAATTCTTAGGGCATTCACTTTCCTAGATCAAACAAATCTAGATTTATCAAGATTCACCTTCAGACTAGATGCCTTACAGAAATTTTCCAAAGTGAGGGAAACAACCTCCATTTGCTGCTGAGTAGCCTTGCAAAACAATAAAACGTCATCTGCAAAAAAGAGGTGAGAAAGCTGAGGACCACCCCGAGAAAGGGATAATGGCTGCCATATATTATTCCTCATAAGCTAATCAATGTGAAGAGCTAGCTTCTCCATGCACAAAACAAATAAATAAGGAGAAAGAGGATCCCCTTGCCGCAAACCCCGTGTAGGGGTAAAGCTCTCAAGTTTAGACCCATGCCACAAAACAGAGAGATGCGACCCTCGCACACCCCACATAATGAGGCGAACAATTCGGTCAGGGAATCCAAACTTTAAAAGTGTAGCCGAAGGAAATCCCAGTTGACTCGATCATAAGCTTTTTGAATATCAACTTTAATAGCTGCCAGTCCTTCCTTCCTCCGACTCCTATGAATATGATGCAAGACTTCTTGAGCAAGGATAACATTGTCCATGGTGCCCCTATTAGGTATAAAACTTCCCTGGAAAGGACCAATGAGACTATCCAAGAAAGGTCGAAGTCTATTGACCAAGACCTTGGTAATAACCTTGTAGGCCAAATTACGTAAACTAATGGGCCGAAAATCCTTTAGACTAGATGGATGATCAACTTTAGGAATCAACACAGGAAGCATGTCCAATAATCTATCATCAGCAAGGCCATCCTGAAAAGCTTTATTGACCATTGTCCAAAGATCCGTCCCCACAATGTGCCAGTATTGCTTAAAAAAGAAAGGTTGGAAACCATATGGTCTAGGAGCCTTAAAAGACTTCATTCCCATAATCGCCTTCCTAACTTCATCCATGGTCACCGAAGCTAGGAGAGCATGTCTACCTTCTTCACTGAGCTGAGGCATGAAATCCACCTGTAATGAGTTAGGAGAAATAGATACATCGTTAGAAAATAGACCTTTATAGTACTTGGTAGCCTCAAGCTTCAAGACCTCAGGATTAGAACTCCAAGACCCATCCTCTAGAAGCAAGCCATGAATCTTATTTTTCTTCCTTCGACTCAAAGTTTAGGTATGAAAGAATTTCGTGTTCCTATTACCAAACCGAACCCATTTTTCACGAGACTTCTGAAACCATAAAAATTCCTCCTGTAAAAGAATATCATCATATTCCTTCTACAGCTGGCGATCAAGTCTAGAAAGGCTCTCAGAAGCTCCATTCTCAAGAGAAAGTTGAGCTCCCCGAAGCCTTGCCTGAACCATTTTCTTCCTTTTGAAGATATTACCAAATACATTTTTATTGAAATTTAAGGAATCCTTCTGCATTGCTAAAAGATCTTCGTAGATTGTAGAAGATCCTTTACTCCAAGCATTCTTAACAATTTGCTCAAATTCAGAATGGGTAGCCCAAGCAGCTTGGAATCTGAAAGGTCTATGTCTCCGGTCAACCTCCATGCCTCCACACCTCACCAACAACGGGCAATGATCAGAATACACCCAACAAAGATTCTCCACATAAGCTTCCGGAAAAGCCATCCTCCAAGGCTGATTAATAAGAGCTCTATCTAACCTTTTAGCAATGGAAGTACCCGACTGTCTTCTATACCAAGTAAACTAGTTGCCTGTAGCCCTTATATCCATCAATTGGCAACGATCCATCATGAATATTTTATTATTTCTATTTTAAAAAAGTACATGAATATTTTATTATTTCTATTTTAAAAAAAATTACTTTGTAAAACATATTTTAAAATAGAAAAGTTCAAATCTATAACAATAAAATATATTTAAATTCATATATATATATATATATATATATATATAATATAATAATATAATTTGTCCATTAGTTTATTTCATAATTATTATTTTAAATAAATTATTATAAATAAATTTAAATTTAATAATATTTTAAAATTTGTTTTTTTAATTATTATGTTCATAAAATATATTTAAATTAATTAAATTAAAAATATAAAATATACTTGGCCTCAAGTATTAAAGTGACATTTATATAAATATATAAAAAAAACATATTTTAATATATATATATAATATATATATATTAGTTATTGTTTTATTATTATAATATACAATTAAATTTAATAATAATTAAACGTTATATTTTAAATAAAATATATAATATAATTAAAATTTTATTATGTTATTATTGTTTAAAAAAGTTAATTATAACATATTTAATATATATATATATATATATATATATATTTGAAGTGTTTAGTAAATTACTTTAAAGAATTATAATATTTGATATATTTTATTTTTTAATCAAGAATACTTTGAAAAAGTAATAATTAACATTGTTAATCTTAATAGAGAATACATATATTATCCTTAAAATATTATTTATAAAGAATCATTGTAAAAAGAAACTTAAGTATATAAAATTTCATTTTTTAACATATTTTTCACATTCATATAAAAACTTATGCAAGGAACGAGTATTATATTAGTGTTATAAAAATATAAAGGATAAACAAAAACAAAATATGTTTGTGATGTTTATGTGATAATGTTAATTTCACGCAATATAAAACTTGTTAATGAGGATTAACTATGTATATAATTGAATAATGTGATACTATTTTATAATTTTATTAAGAACATTTACATTTTGATATGATAAAATTAAATTAAAAATATTTTTAAATTTTAAATTTCATAATTTCACATTTCAATAATAATAAAAATATCAACCTTTATGATATATGATAAAGTTTTCTGATTTTTGTGCACATTAAACACCTTTTTATAATTCAATAATATATAAATCTGTAAAATTATTTTCTTTTGTGTTACCATTTACAATTAATAACTAATAGTTTAATAGTCATGTAGTGTCAATGTAAAATATTTTATATTATCAACCACTCAAAAATCATCATTAGTTTGACTTTTAAAAAAATTATTATAAAAATCAACAAACTTACCATACATAATAGTTTGTAGTTAGATAACATTGTAAAAATCTTTAATATTGTCAATGTATATATTAGTTATTCAATAATTAATTAATATAAATACTTTTCATTAAAAAATAAACACCGAAGAATAATTGGTCTTTGTTTTTATCATAGAGTAATTGGTTAGAGGAATTAAACTGTGGTTTTAGTAAAAAAAATAAAAAATTATATGTAATGTCCTAGATACAAAATATTAAAGTTATCATCTTAGAGAAAGATTTATCTACTAACCATTTTCATCTTAAGAATTAGTTTCATAATTATGTTTTAAAAAACACCTATTAAAGACAAAAAATAATTAATTAAAAAAAATCAACCAAAAAGAGAAGAACAAAAATAAAGGGAAGAGACGTAATATAAAACGTAAAAATGTGTGTGACTATAAAAGAAAGATAATTCGTAAAAAAAAAATAGGACACTTTTTAAAGTGATGATCAAGCCTATACTTAATTTAATTTAAAAAATAAACAATGTACTCCTGTATTATAAAATTATAATTTTCATTTTTCTATAAAAAAGTAAAAATTGAGAAATTCTTTAAGAGAAAAAGTGTATCAAGTAGGGATGGTAAAACGAGTTGACCCGTTTCGACTTGCCCTGCCATTAGCCTGCCATAAGCAGGCTAGCTGGCTTAAAGGATGTGGGCCAAAATTTGTAGCTCATTCTGTTTTATGGGTGGACTAGTGGGTTGGCAAGTTGACTTGTTAAAAAAAATAAAAAAGATTATAATATGTTAGAAATAGTGTGTAATATATTAAAAATTAAAAAAACATAAATTAAAATATACTATGAGAAATATTTTCATTGTATAATTAGCTACAAGAAGTTTTCTTGAAATAATTTGTAAAATATCTTTATAAAATCTTATATAATTCATATTAATACATTAATTCTTATTTGAATGCGAATTAATTATATATGATCAAATAAATGTATTTATATAAAATTTAAGTTGTCACCCTAAAATAAAGTTGTTAAATGAGTCATATATTACTATTAGTACTGTTTATTTATATAAACATGTAAAAATAAATAAAAGTAAAAATTAAAAAGCCTGATGAGCTTGCTCGCTTCGATTTAGTTTTAATTCATTTTGAGTGGGCCAAAATGGGACGGGCTATGTGGGTTGGTGGGTTGAGATCTCTTAGCCCGATTCACCAAAACTAGCTAGCTAAACACAACCCATTTTGCCATTTTTAGCATCTAGGCTCCCCCAGCCTCCTGATCAAGGAGGGGGGGGGGATGTGATATTTAGTATAAGGTTTTCTTTCATGACAATTTATTGGGTCAACAAGAGCCTTTTCCTAAAAGGGATGGTATGGATTTATTAGCAAAAAGTATGTTCAAGATTGAGTTTAAGGATGGTGATTGTTTCATACCAAAGTGCTTCATAAATAAAAGCATTTTGTAAGAGTTATGGTTGCCTTGGAATGATGCAATTATTGTGAAACTATTGGGGAAAACTTTGAGTTTTTATACTTTTAGAGATTAACTCAAGTTTGTTTGGAAGCCATCAAGAAGTATTGATGTTAGGCATAGGTTTTATATGGTGAAGTTTGACCTTGCGAAGGATGGGGAAAAGGTTATTATGGGGGTCCACAAATTATTTTTTACCATTATCTTGTGGTTCGTTGACTTTGTCTCTTATGAGGTAAAAATGGATAACACATTAGTGTGGATACAATTTCCAAGTTCGAGGATGGAGTATTATGATGAAAGTGTCCTTTTGGCACTGGTAACAACTATTAATAGGCCATTCAAAGTTAAGTGTAGCAAAACAAGTCAACTTGTCCTAACCTGCCCCAACTTGCCTTAAGTGTGGCAAAGCAGGTTTTCCCGTCAGTGGAAGTGGATTGGAAACACAGCCCACCTCGTTTAAAGGTAGGTTGTTGAGTTAACCAGCTAAAAGATAAAATGACGAGATAATAGGTTGACTTGCAAAAAAAATATTTAAAAATATCAATTCATTCATTTTAACACATCATATATTTTATTTTATATACATATACATATTTATTGATAAGTTAGGAAAGTCAACTTGACAGGTCAATGTTGTCGAGTTAACCAACTAAAAGATAAAATGACGAGTAATAGGTTGACTTGCAAAAAAAATATTTAAAAATGTCAATTCATTCATTTTAACACATCATATATTTTATTTTATATACATATACATATTTATTGATAAGTTAGGAGAGTCAACCTGACAGGTCAATTTGCCCGTCCTGCTTTTAACTTGTCGAGTTTGCAGGGTAGGCAGGATGAGTTAGGAGGGTTGGTAGGTTAAGTTACATGACTTACCCCGACATTTCTAGCAAGTTAGGTAACATGCAGTTGACCCCTACCCTTAATCAAAGTGGATATTTGAACTATTGATGCTGCAAAAGGTAAATTTGCCAAGCAGTGTGTGGAGATTGTCCTAAATCAACTTGTTGCGGGAATGGATTGGTTTAAAAATAACTAGTTTAATGTGGAATATGAAGGATTGCATTTGTTATGCATAAGGTGCGTGGCACGTACGACCATTTGTTGAGAAGTTATCTGTTGACTACAAAAGACACGTCTATGACGATAGATGTCTTACATGCTCATGGCGGCAGTAGTGGGGGAGACCAAGGTGAAGGTAATCAACCAAACCCTAGTCCCCTTAATGTTGGTAACAGAGAGAGTAATTTTGGGAAGGAGAATTTGTATTGGGATTGACTTGTGGTTACTAAAGTAGAAAAAACAACCAAACTAAGGAAACAGGAAGGTGGCAAAATTAATGGAAATAATGATAGGGAGTGAATAACAGGATAATTGAATTAGGGGCTAATAAATTCCAATTATTGCATAATTTTAATGGTGGAAATAATGTTGTGGGGTCCCTAAGGGGTGGAAACAGACAAATCTAACATTCCTATCAATCATGATTTCAGCAAGTTTAGAAAGAAAAAAAAAGGGCCATTACTGACTTGCACAAGGTGAACAAAAATAATATTCTCGTTGATGCTTTTACCCTTAATATTGTTTCACTCTCAAAGATGAATATCATCCAAAAGTCAATGTTATTGATAACAAGTGTGAAGTGGAGGTTTTAGGGTTAAAGAACATGGACATGCCTTTGAAAATCACATGCATCCTATGCATATAGCATCGGGATTGCCATGGACATTGAAATTATTGGCCCAAATATCGTCTTTCGGACAATGATGAACCTCCTGACTTTAGCAAATGTATTAATATGGTGATTATATGGAAAAAAGGATAACTATGGGTTATATGGGGGCAATGTTAGCCATGGAATGTAAGAGATAGTTGCAGAATCTCCACTATGCTAACAACTTTCAACCTATTTCTCCCTTTGTTTCTTAATGATTTGATTCAAATAATTTTTTAATTTTGTCATGGAATGTGAAAGGCTTTGTTAGAACAAAGAGTCATTAGCATATGCATGGGTTGATAAGGAGATTCAAACTTAACTTGTTATTTTCATATAAGACCTACATCCTTATTTCAACTTGTCATAGATTTTTGAATAGGGTAGATATTCAATGGTGATTGTTGAGGAGGCTCAGGGGCATATAAGAGACATGGGCATATATACCATAAAGGATGCTCTTATATATTCAAAGTGTTAGACTTTATGTCTTAGTGCATCACAATCAAAATATCCTTGGGCATTCAATCTTGGACATGTTTAGGTGT
Organism: Spatholobus suberectus; assembly: GCA_004329165.1. Lineage (NCBI taxonomy): Eukaryota > Viridiplantae > Streptophyta > Magnoliopsida > Fabales > Fabaceae > Spatholobus > Spatholobus suberectus. Next base: position 79,463,832 of record CM014730.1, on the reverse strand, counting down.
ATAAGCTAGCTTTTTTTATATTATGTAGTGTAGGCTATGGGAGCATGAAATCATACAGAGCACTTAATTTAGACAGTTTCCAACCAAATTTCTGCAATATTTTTTTTGGGGAGGGAGTGGGAAGGTAGGAGACAATATTTGGTGCTTTGTTAAGGGGACTTTTGGGAAAAGTACTTTTGATGCCCCAATATCTGAAACACTTTTAGTCATAATTCCTAAAGGAGATCATCATAAATCCTTTAGAGTGTTTAGACCTATTAGTTTATGTAATGTCACTTACAAAATTATATCAAAGGTGTTGGTGAATAGGCTTTGACCTTTTCTTAATGATATCATTAGCTCTTAATAAAGCTCTTTCATCCTTAAAAGAAGTACCAAAGACAATGCTATTGTTGTCTAGGAAATTATGCAAGACATGCAATGTTCAAAGGAAAAAAAAGGGTGATATTGACTTTAAGCTTGACTTGGAGAAGGCTTGTGATATGGTGGATTAGGATTTTGTGAAACAAACTTTCACCCTCTTTAGTTTCCCATAGGTAATATACATCATTTCTTTAATGTCTATCTCATTTGAATGTACATTTCACTCATTACTCTCACATCTCGTTAAAAAATTTCTATCAACCATTTCAAACTATTCTTATTCTCTCTTTATTTGTATAATTGATCTTTTTAATCGTCTATTCGTTTCAATTTAAAATTAACCTTATAATTTAAATGGTTCATTATAAATTTAAAGTATAATTTATATATAGGGAGGAATCAAATTACACTAGTGTAACTCTAAAAGAGTTATACCAAATCCAAACCGTTAATATAGAATGATCATATGGTTTATAATATCTTAATATATATAGTAACTTTAACATGTTTTGTGACAATCAATTAATTAATTTTAATCAATCAATTAAATTATTTGATTTGATTTAATTGATAATTTGATTGATTCAACCTTTTGTTTTCATTACTTATGAAAATTATTAATAAATATTTTTTTTATAATTTTCCCAATAATAAATAATTAAAAATATATAATGACATTAATTTTAAAATATTTTAATTATTTAGATATCTTTTTTGTTCATTCAAACAATATATAACTCAGAGCTTGTATATAAATAACTTTTTTATATTTTAATTATAAAATAATACAAATTATTACAAAATAATATGTTAATTATTATATATATTTTAATAATTTATATAATTAAACATATACATAAATTTCAATATTAAATTGAAAAAATATATTAACATATGTTTGTTCATTCAAACATTATATATATTATCCCAAATCTTTTATATAAATGTGTTTCTTATATTTTAATTATGTTATTATATAAATTATTACAAACTAATCCATTAATTTAAATAAATGAAATATTTTAAAATTAATGTTATTATATATATAGTTTGAATGAATAAAAAAGACATTTAAATAATTAAAATTAAAATATTTTAAAATTAATGTTATAATATATTTTACTATTTATTTTTTAAAAATTAAAAATTATTTTTTTAATATATTAATGTTCACTAATCAATTACTATATATAGCAAGATAATTTTGTAATAATTTATATAATTTTACAATTAAAATATAAAATAGTCATTTATATATAACGTCTGAGTTAATATATTGTTTGAATGGACAAAAAAATATTTAAATAATTAAAATATTTTAAAATTAATGTTATTATATGTTTTTTACTATTTATTATTGGGAAAATTATAAAAAAATTATTTATTAATAATTTTTATAAGTAATGAAAACAAAAGTTGAATCAATTAAATTAAATCAAATAATTTAATTGATTGATTAAAGTTAGTTAATTGATTGTCACAAAATATGTTAAAGTTACTATATATATTAAGATATTATAAACCGCATGATCATTTTGTATTAACAGTTTGGATTTGGTGTAACTTGTTTAGAGTTATACAGGTGTAATTTGATTCCTTCCCTTTATATATTAAAAATATTTATTTTTTACAAACTTTAATCACAATATAATTTATATATTAGAAAATATTTATTTATTATAATTTTCATTATATAAAAATAATTATTTATCCGTGCAATGTGCAAACTAAAATACTAGTTAAAAATAACTTTATGTCACAATTCAAATTATTTATTGTAAATTCAAAATATAATTTATATATTAAAAATATTTACTTATTATAAATTTTATTTATATAAAAATAAATGTTTATCTTGCACAATATACATATTAAAATACTATTTTTTTTATAAAAAGTTAAAATCCTAGTCATATTATACAATTTGTTATAAACGAGTGAGTTAATTTATATTTTAAAAAATATTTATAACTATTTATTTCATTCATAATTCCATAAATTATATGTATATATATATATATATGTATGTATGTATGTATATACACTTAAAATAATTGTAATTATATATACAAAACCTATTTTAAAGAAGGACACTCATATATTTTTTTTTGGGGGCAATTCTCTCATAAAAAAATAAAAATAGAGCAAATTACAATAATTTTCTTGAAGTATTTTGAGATAGCATATGATCCCCTACTTTTATAATTGTAAATTTAATGGCTATGTACTATCAATATAAATTTTTTTACACCATTAATTTATCAGAAATAATTATTAGTATGATTTTTAAGATAGTTATTGTAAAAATTAACAAACTTACCATATTTTGTAATTGAATAATAGTATAAAACTACTTTATAATATTTAAGAGTATACGATGTAATGCTTTTTTTAAGGGAGAAGGTGTCTGGAAGAAATTTGAGTATTTGACTAAACATTTAATTTGTTCAAAAAATAATTAATTTCACAAGGTTATGTTTGGATTGGTGGTAGATAATGGAATGGAGTGAATCGAAATATAATAAAGCGTAATGGTATGAAATGGAATGGATTAAAAATATCATTTCACTATTTAGATATTTTAGAATGGAATGAAACAAAAATTCTGTTCCATCTTTTGGAAAAAGAACAAAACAAAATAACTTTTTAATTTCTACATTGTCCTTACTTTAAAAGCATTTTATATTTTATTTTCTTATGCATTATTTTATTAGAATCATAAAATTGAAAGAAAGATACAATAAAAAAAATGACTTAATTAAAGACATGTGTCATGCTTTAATTTTTGATATTTTTAAAAGTACTAATTTACTCTTATACTATAAATCAAAATCCTTAACTTGAAGAATAAAGCTTCGATTCTCCCTATTCTTTCAATTACAAATTCTTAATACTCTCTTCTCTTTTTGGGAGATGCATTTCACATACTATCCTTACAACTAACCAAAATATCTCTCCCAATTATCTTAAACTATCATCTTTTTATCTTTATTTGCATACTTGATTTTCTTAATTGTTTATCCATTTCAATTTAAAGATAATTTTATATTATAATTTAAACTATTCATCATAATTTCAAAATATTTATTTATTATGAATTTTAATTATAATATAATTTATAAATTTAAAAATACTTATTTATGATAAATTATAATTATATACAAACAAATATTTATCTAGTACAATACATATACTAAAATACTAGTTTTTTAATATATCATAATACGTTAGACTATTTATTTTGTCATAATCCAGTTGGTTATTGTCATTCTTATCAAATGTTCGAAGTTGAAGGCAAATAAGAGAGTGGGGCATGTGAGAAGAGGGTGAGGTATGAAGTAGTTAGAGCAAACATGGGAGAGTGAGACGAGAAACGAGAAACGAGAACTAATATATATGACAAATATAATAAGGTTAAAAATGTCAATATATAATAAAATATTTGTGTTTCTTCACATTCTTCCCTAATTGGAGAGAAAGAAAGATGCTTGTAAATAATGGAATGGAATGGATCCCATTCCATCTTTTTTAATGAGCTCCATCTTAATTTATAAAATCCAAACAATGACATCATTAACCTTCTCATTTCATTCCACCTCATCCCATCTCTTACCATCAATCCAAACATAGCCTAAGGGGGCAGTTTTTTTAAGGTTTGATATTGTATTCCTTTGAATCACATTCCTTAAAATACTAAGCCTAGGCAATTTTTTATGTTTGGTTGACATTTAATAATTTTAGAAAAAAATTAAAAAATTATTTAATTAAAAAATTCAAAATGTAAAAATAAAAAAAGAGATGTGGAAGAAAGAAGTGAGAATAGGTAGTTATTGTAAAACGTAACTTTCATTTCTATGAAAATATGAGATACCCACCTATAATCATGAAAATAAGAAGTAAAAGTGTGGGTATTTCACATTTTTGAAAATCAACAATGTCTGAAAATATTTTTTTAAAACTTGTACCAAATGTAAAAATGTGATATTCTTATATTCACTTTTTCAAGAATAATTTGTGATATTTTGAAGCAAACACGACCTAAGGGTAAATCCGTAAATGGGTTTTTGTATAAAACGAAAGCACTGCCCCGTCGTGCAAGTCCAATTCTCGTGTGGTGCCGAGTCGGGTCCCCCAGAAAGGACAAGAACGCTCCGCTAGAGAGAGGAGGGAAAATACTGTTACTCAAAGCCTCTTCTCAAGCCCCAACAAATTCCTTACTCTAACTCATAGTTACTGCAAATCCTTCTTATTTAACTCCACCAATCGCTCCCAGTGTCTGTTGTACATCAATCTCTCTCAATTGCAAGAGGGAGAGGTCTGGTCTGGTCACAGAGCCTTTAGATTAGCGTTACTATACTGAACCCTAGAGATAGAATCACAGCATAAACGTTTTCGACTCTGAATTGTTCTTCTCTCCAAAGATTGAAACTAGCCAGCTAGGGTTTGAGCGTTTTTCTGATTTCCCTCTCACTTCTTCAACGCCAACATGAGTCCCGTTCAGAATTTCGAGCAGCATTCTCGTCATCTCGTGGAGGCCAACCTCCGTATGCTCTCTCTCTTTCTCTCTTTTGCTGTAACCATAATTATTTTGCATTTTTTGTGTTTTATTCACTGTTTGATTGCGGATTGAAATGAAGAAAGTTGCATGATGATTGAAGCGTAGAAACTGGGATACTTTCGCGTGTTGCTTTTGACTGTGCTTTTATTTTCCCCATTTTCATGTTCTCTTGCTGTAGGAAAATGGATTCAACTATGCCTGTGTTGTATTTGGCATTTAAGTGCTTCCAGTTTTCATTGTTTTATCATTTGGCGCTTATATTCATGTTCTCTTGCCGTAGGAAAATGGATTCAACTATACCTGTGTTGAATTGGCATTTAAGTGCTTCCAGTTTTCGTTGTTTTGACATTCAGCGCTTATTTTTATGTTCTCTTACCGTAGAAAAATGTATTCAACTATGCCTGTGTTGTATTGGCATTTAAGTGCTTCCAGTTTTTGTTGTGTTGACATTTGGTGCTTATTTTCATGTTCTCTTGCCGTAGGAAAATGGATTCAACTATGCCTGTGTTGTGTTGGCATTTAAGTGCTTTCAGTTTTCATTGTTTTGACATTTAATGTTTTGTTTTTGCTTAATAATTGTTGTTTTTTGGGGGGGAAAACAGCAATTCAGGCGAGACTGCAGATGGTGATGGAGGTTAGGGATAGTCTTGAGATTGCGCACACTGCTGAGTACTTGAATTTTCTGAAGTGTTACTTTAGGGCATTCTCGGCGATTCTGCTGCAAATTACGAACCCACAGTTTGTGGACAATCCGGAGCACAAGCTTCGGAATATTGTGGTTGAGATATTGAATAGACTTCCCCACAGTGAAGTTCTCCGTCCCTTTGTACAGGACCTCTTGAAGGTTGCCATGCAAGTGCTTACCACCGATAATGAAGAGAATGGCTTAATTTGTATCCGTATAATCTTTGACCTTTTGAGGAACTTTAGGCCGACTCTAGAAAATGAAGTCCAGCCATTTCTGGACTTTGTCTGCAAGATTTACCAAAATTTTAAACTGACTGTTAGCCATTTCTTTGAGAACATGGCAATGACTGGGGAAGATGTCAAGCCCATGGAGACTTCACTTTCTGATCATGGTATAAACACTGCCACTGCTACTGGTTCGCAGCTTAATCCAAGTACTCGCTCATTCAAGATAGTTACGGAGAGTCCACTGGTGGTGATGTTTCTGTTTCAATTATATAGTCGTCTAGTGCAAGCAAATATTCCTCAATTATTGCCCTTGATGGTTGCTGCTATATCAGTTCCTGGCCCAGAAAGGGTTCCCCCTCATTTGAAAACTCATTTCATTGAGCTCAAGGGTGCACAAGTTAAGGTACGTGCTTATGGTAAAAATGTGAAGGCTGGCTAAATTTTTTTGCAAGATTTTATTTTATATTAGATCATGTTTGTTTATATGTTCTGCACAATTTGATCCATGTCCGATCCAACACTTCCTCCTATACATTCCACATTTTATTTTGATTGGATGTGAAATTATATTTTTACGTACCAACTACTAGGATTTTGAATTTTCAACATTTCACACATAAACATGGCATAAATAGGTTCGCAATTACTAGGGAAATAAAGCTGGTATTTGATTTGCTTTCTGCTTTAATTTTCAGTTGATTTTTTTTTGCTAATAATTAAAAAAATGCCAAATTGTTTTCACCTTGTTCCCTATTTTCAAACTTTTGTGAAAGAAATGGTGAAGACAACATTTTTTTGTTGTTGTCACCATTTCACCATCTAAACTAAAACAAGGTGGCATTTTTGTAGTTATTAGTAAACATATTAATTGAAACAGAAAACAAACAAAGACCCCAAAGATTTCCATTTATTGAGGGCATCATAGAACTTATACGACAAATAAGGGTAAAGACCACATTTTCTAACGAAATAACCGCTGTTGTTTCCTTAAATATCTAGCTGTTATATCATCCTTTTTTGGTATTCTCTCAAATTTCATCTGCAAAATAGTGGAATTTTATTAGTTTATGAGTTAGTCAAGAGAAGTTATTGAAGACAATTCTTTCTCTCCTAATTCTGTTGCTATTATTTTTTCCATTTCTTTGGTCCCTTGATGTCTTTTCTATTAGAGTCAGATTAAGAAGTCCTTTTAAAGTTTTCAATGATAGTGATTATAAGAGAAACTATGAGGTGAAAGAAAGACACACAATGAGGATGGTCAATTTGGCATTTGGTTCAATTGTGGACATGTTAATAATTAGTTTTTGTTTTTAATTGGACTTTGAACAAGCCTAAGATGCAGAGACGACATTTCAGGTTTTTAAATTTTTTTAGTAAAAAAAATTGTTCAAGGAAGGAAGGAAAAGATTACAAAAAATTACTAAAATGTGCCGGAACAGTAGAAAGGAAAAAAAGATGAATGAAAAAGCTATAATTCAAGACACACTGATATCTATTTCATAGGAACGTGCTTGGAGAAGCTTATTTCTAAATAAACTGTGGATTTTGAACACAAAGATACACCGAGTGAATGGTTTCATTGTCTATTTACACTCATTTTTGCAACATTTGTACCTATGAAGCACGGACTCTGACATGGACACTGGACACGACACAAATACGGACACCTCGACACAGCTAATGTCTAAAATATAGGACACCGGCACACCACATACACACAAAAAGAGAAGTACTCTAATGAAATGAAATATGAGTAACATAACAAAAAATACAAATCGATTATATATTTACCTTTTTGAACAAACCTTCTATGTTTTTTCTATGATAAGAAGCCTCAAAAAGAGGCAAGAGACATTATTTTTTTAATATTTTATATTATATTTTAAGCTATATTAAACAAAAGTTAAAAAATGAATTTTTTTTAATAATAGTAGTGTGTGTCTATTCATATGAAGGTATCGGCTCAAGTGTCCAAAGTTTGTAGAGGTGTCGGCTCAAGTGTCCAAGGTTTGTAGATGTGTCGGCTTAAGTGTCTAAGCTAACAATTTTTTTTTTTTTATAATTGGACACTTAAGTAGAAGTGTCCAACATGTGTTGGACAAGTGTCGCGGAGTGTCGGTGTTGGAAACGTGTCCGACACCACGACACTTCGAACAAGAGAGGTATCGGTGCTTCATAGATTTGTACATTTCCCAAAAAGTTTGCATTTACTTCCGTAAGTTTTGTTTTAGAAGGTGAGGAGTCCTGACCCAATATGATAAGATAGCCCATTGCATCCAGAAAGAAGCAATGCTATTACTCTATTCATTTCAATATGATAAGATAGCCCATTGCATCCAGAAAGAAGTGGTGGATATACTTTGATTGCTAAACAAATGCAAAAAACGTTGCACTTTTGTTACATCTCTGTGCCTTTCCATAGGTTTACACAGTTATGTTACTAATGTTTTTCTCTACCAGTGTAAAGAAAATAGATTTCTTTTGCAGAATTAATTTTGGAAACTAGCCTCCTTGTGGTGGCCACAAGGAAGTGGAGATATGTATCCTACTTTATCATAGCTATTTTGGGGTGAACAATTGAAAATGAAAAGCCACAATTTTTTCATTAACTAATCCTTCTCCTGATATAATCTAATTATATACTTACTAATTTCATTTTTTGTTATTGCAGACAGTTTCATTTTTAACTTATCTGTTGAAGAGCTATGCTGATTATATAAGGCCACATGAAGAAAGTATATGTAAAAGCATTGTGAATTTGCTTGTAACATGCTCTGATTCTGTATCCATCAGAAAGGTGATACAGTTGTTGCTTTTGTCTTTTTTCTATTGAATTTCTCTTTCATTGCTTTAAAGACAAAGATATTGGATGCAGGAGCTATTAATATCCCTGAAACATGTCCTTGGAACTGATTTCCGGAGAGGTTTATTTCCTCTTATTGATACCCTACTGGAAGAAAGGTAACATGATGACCTATTCTGAGATCTTGATGCAGATATTTTTTAGATGGATTCCAAATAAGGGACTCCTGTTAATATTTTTACTTGAAGTATAAATAACTGTCTGTAAGTGTCTAGTGGCTATTATGTCTAATATATTAGCTTAATGTATCTTAAATAACCACTGTGTCTGACACATTACATATTTTTGTCAAGAGAACCTTTTTGGTAATTCTCTTTTTCTTTTTCAGAAGGTCAATAGTGGTACAAAGTACAAACTGGATGGTCTTAAATTTATCTAATGGTACAATCATGTGTAGTTATTGAGTAAAGAAGGATTAAACTATGAGCTATATTTGTATTTGAAAATTATCTGTCAATTGTATTGAGAATCATAATTCGGGTTGTTTAATATCCTTGTTCCTGTAGCTTTTCAAACAATGCTTCTGGATTTGTGTTTCCAATATTAGATGTTTGAGATCCTAGATTGAAGTAAAACTTGTTGAGTTGTGGGGATCTAAATGGCTAAATCTATGTTTGTCAGGAAGTTGAGTTTAAGAAAGTGGATGGGGAATTTAGAGTAATCAGAGGAAATAAAACTTGACATCAATAAAACTGTGTTGAATGTTCTCTTATGTGTAGATAATTCAAACTTTCAGGGTTCTAGTTGGGACTGGACGGGCATGCTTTGAGACGTTGAGGCCCTTGGCTTATAGTCTTTTGGCAGAGATTGTACATCATGTTCGGCAAGATCTCTCCTTATCACAGGTATGGCTTTTCTTTTATTTCATGTTATTTAAGATAGGGGTTGTCTGTTGCTTAAAGCAATTTCTTGCAAGAATAGTAAGTTAAGGATTTTTTTTATTATTATTATCATGCCATCTTAAACAGTTGTTTACTGATTAATATTATTATAGAGCTCTAGATTGTTTTTTTGTTTTATGAAGAGCACTAGATTATTATTTGTTGAAAGATTTTTGAATTGTCAATTTGGTCATTGAAAAATTATGACATCAAAGTAGTCCTCTAATAATGTTTTTCAGTCATTGAGAATAATTTGGTCTCAGTAAACAGTAACTTTTGGACTCTTGATGATGTCAAAAAGTATCATTTGGGGACCAAATTAATCGTTCAAAATCTTTCAAGGACTAAAATGAGGATTTACTCTTAGACAAATCATATAAATTTTTGTCATAGTAAAATAAAATAACTATTGGAAGCATACAGCAATTGTTATTCAACCAAGCATATGTTGGAAACTAAATTAAAATTTGATGAGTAGTAAAGAAGGGAGGAGTAATTCAACAAAACATATTGCCTAGAGAGTTGGGAGCAATTAGAGACTTTCTGAAGAGTAAGAAAGAGAAGGTTTTTTACTGGTGTGTAGTGAATCTGAAGTGATTTGGTGCATGTAATTGGAGAGGACTATGAATGTTTTCAAGGATAATGTTTTATTGTTTGGTATTGTATGTGATAAAGTAGTGTTATGAGTGTTTTTGTGATGCTTAGCTAATGGCTATTCCAGTGGGGTCTCTTTGTTGGATATAGAGAAAGATTTGTGAGCTTTGCCTACTTGAATTATTTTTTTTCTTCTTTGTGCTATTTTTGGGTTTCATTTTGGATTATATAATATCTATTACTCCCATACTCATTTATTCTCTTCTCTAATAAAATTTCTTCTCTTATACAAAAAATGTTTCACAAGAAAGGAATGGACACACCAATAAGGGAAAAATTTAAGTCAGTATATATTTTTCATAATAACATAAAAAAATAGTTCAAGGAAAAATAAGAAAGAAATATCAAAATATGTAATATGTTATGAATTTCAAGATGCTTTATACATTTAATTTTTCAGAGTAGAAAAAATATGCTCCACAAGCGGGTGGATTACTAGGGTTCTATAATAGAAAGAGGGATCTCCTTGGAGTTCAATACATAAATTTTCTTATACATTTGTTCCCAAATTTACGTGTAATATATTTTTAATTTTTAATTAAATATAAATGATAGTTCTATTATTTTTATAGTCAACAGAAATTTGTGGGGAAAAGTTTAAACATTTGATGGGGCTAAGATGATAATTGATATTTATATATACATGGAAATTTGTTCTGAATTGGATGACATAATATTTTGTCTCATTGTGTAGCTCCAAATATCTTTAACTGACAAAGTTTCTGCTAGACATGATCTTGCTAATTTGAATTCTATATGGTTGCAGTTGTCGCGAATTATTTACTTATTCTCAAGTAATATGCACGACGCTTCATTATCATTGAGCATCCACACCACTTGTGCTCGCTTGATGTTGAATCTGGTGCTTATCCCAACTCTTCTGAAGAATATAGTTAGTTTTATTCTCTGTTTTAATTTTCCAACTTCTGTCTCCATTGACTATTAGCTCCAAGGGCTTTGTAGAAAAAGTACTAAGATTAAATTTGGTTGTGATGTTCATTTTGAGCTATTTTAAACTTAGGCTGCTGCCTCCTTAGCTTTGGGAATTGGAACATGATTGTTTATTTTGCTTCTCTATGGTGTTTACTGTGTAGTTGATTCAGGGCTTGACTAACTGTTTTGCATGTGGTTGGAGGGTGTGGATGTATAATTATTTTTATTTCCCTTTATGTTGTTTTTGCTATTCTTTTCTCTTTATGGAGTATATCTTGTTTTCTCTCTTGTAACCTCTTCCTAAATAATCATTTTTTTGCCTGCTTCCAGAGAGTGTTTTTGAAAAAAAAAAAAAAGAGATTATTTCTCCATCATTATCTCTAACCTAACATGCAAAATCTCTCTCCTATTTCTGTCTTCGCGTTCTCCCCAAAAGAAGAGATTTAGGATTTGTTATCTGATTAAATTCCTGAAGTATTCTTATGTTCCTTTCCATTTGATATAGGTGGAACCAATTTTTGAGAAAGGGGTTGATCAACAATCTACAGATGAAGCAAGGATTCTATTGGTCTGCTGCACGATTTCTGCTAGATGTTGGCAATTTGGTATTTTACTTTATCTCCTTCTGGGATTGACATCAATTGTGTTGCTTTGTAGGGCCGCATTCTGGATGCTTTTGTTGGGAAATTCAGTACTTTCAAACGGACAATACCCCAGGTTACTTGGAATCAATTTATAGTTCCATGTTATGTCTAACAATTGCCTCATTATAATTGTGTATCTGTAGTTTAATTATTATGGATTATTGATGATAACCTTTCTTGGGGTTGGACATGATCATTTTCTTGGACTATAACACATCTTTAAGTACATTTAATTAAGTAATTGGCTTCTATTTGGTTCAAAGAACGTGGTCTTTTTAAGGGAGTTTTCTCAAATATGGATTTAGATGTTTTTCTGTACAGGATCCCTTATCCTCTCTATATTCCTTGCATTTTTCTTCTCTTCATCTTAGCTGTTCTGAGAAAATGTTCATATATTAATAATTCTGCTTCTGATTGTTTTTTCTGTCCTATGCAAAGTTTTTGTCTTTTAAGGGAAGGCTACAAGGTAGGATAGCAAGTTTCATGGATATGGGTATGAATACCAGTACTGGTACAGGTGCTGGTTACGATAAAATTTCAAAAAACTAGGGCGCTGGTATGCCTGGATATATCTTACAGAAATATAAACATAAACAACACAGTAATTAAATCATAAGATAAATACAATTTTCAAGGTATTGCAGCTCCAACTCTTCAGTTGCTCCAGTATGTCAATTTTGTTTCATTCAGCTTCTCTTGGAATTTTTATTTTTTTTCAGAAGCTTGCATGATTTTGTTCAGTGTTCATCTCTCCTCTAGTAATAAGAAAAAGAATTTGGTCTCTTGACTCTAGGTGTTTTCTCTTGCAAATCTTCTTTTCAGTTCCTGACTAACTCCCATAATATAGTTTTCTTTTGGACAAACCCATGTGGAAATCCAAAGTGCCACCTTAGGTCAAACCTTTTGTTTGGACTGCTATTCTCTAAGTTTCATGGATATGGGTATGATTATGGGTATGGGATGTGACAACATTTCTAAATGCTCAAGTCTAGGTACTATGAGAGTATGAGACATATTATTGTTAGTATAAAAATAAACATTAATGGAATTCGATCATAAGATAAATACAATTTTTGTAATATTGTAACTCAAGTTAGCATAAACATTCAAGGTGCAAGCTTTGATAAGTGTGAAGTAGCTGATTGTTTCATTTAATAGCAAACCAAACAACTGACCAACAAAAATTGGTGTTTTTGCTTGGATGATTTGTAGTCAGGTGATAGGTGAGTATTGCGTATGTAGTACCCATGAGTAGTCAATAATTACCTGTCAATACTTGTACTGGATATGTACCTGGTATAGGTATGACGACCATTTAGGAATACCCAGGCATCATAAGCTGTTCTTAATAGGATTAGCAATGATATTACATGCTACAAAAGCACAGACTACTCACGGCTTTATGTCCTAATATGTTTCTGATGTGCTGTGCTAATTCCGAAACCTGCAAATTTTCTTTAGAATAAGCTTTTTGGAATTTTTGATGCGAATTAGGTCTTCCCAGAGGTTTTGGCTTTTGTAAAGAATCTAAGATTCTGGGGCAGTGCTTTGCCTTTTTAGTTCTCTGGTGTAGTTTGCTTGGCAAGGAATGCTAGATTTTTCAAAGGAGCTTAACATTTGGGATGGGATAGGGTTGTTTTTTCAGCTTGTCTGTGTTTTGCTCTTGATATTTGTGAAAGTGTTTCTTTGTTGCAAGGCAGAGAGATTGACATGCTTTGTTACATGACTTAGTCTCTTGTTTTCTAGATTTTCTTCTTCCTTTGTACTCTTCTTTTATTAGTTAATACATTTCTTTTCTATAAATAAACAATATTCTAACTCTTAAGGTTTCGACTAAAATCTGAAGTCTATTTAGTTAGCAAAAGTGTTTAAAGAAGGCACAAGATTTGAAGGGATTATAAATAGGGGATTGGAAACTGTTGAGTAGTGCTAGGTGATTGTGGTTGGCGCATGATGGGGGTGTGTTGTAATAACCTGTCCTGGTGGTGGTGAGGCTTAAAACATATTGGTTAGTGGGAATGGGTTAATTGGAGGATAGGTGAAGGGAAGGTAGGCAAACTGTGAGTGAGGTATAGGTATGGGAAGTGACCCTCTCGAAGTGCTTGCATTGTTTGAGCATTCCCTTTTTCATTTTTTTGATGTCGTTTTCACTGTCCGTGTACAAATTCCAATCTGTAATGAACCCAACAACTAGGCCGTAGATTTCACAGAGATGAGAAAACAGAGAATAGAGAAAAAGAGAGAACAGTTCTGTGATGTAAATTGAATGACACTGGAAAAAAAGGAGACAATGCTCCTTCCGAAGGTCTCCCACTTTCCCCTTTTACAACTAAGCTACTGATTAGTTCCTAAATGCTAACAGTTTAGAATGAATCCTCTTTACTCCCTTCCTAGTCCTACTATTCCTGCTCCTACAACTCTAACCGTCTAATTAATAATATTAATTCTGTAACTGCCCTTAACCACCTAACTAAATCTGTGACTATTCGTTTATTCTTCTATTTTTCCTCTGTCTTGTTTCCTATCACCATTGAAGACTGATGTCTTCTGATATCAGCCGTGGAGAAGGGATTTTAGCTGTTTTCCATCAATACAAGTACGTTCTGCCTTTTGGGTTCCTATCATTATGTCCATCTGTACGTTTTTGTATATCACCTGACATTGGTTAGAAGTTGTTCTGCACACATTTCCTCTGTACAATCAATTTATACATAACCGAGGCTTCTTCTGACAAAGGACCTCTTTGTTTTTGTTTTTAGAATATCTGATGGAGAGTCAGGTTACCACCTGAGCTTTTTGCTCAGGGTGGCTGATCAATTACCTCTAATTAGTCTTGCAATGTCTACAATATATTGTGCTTTACTTTCATTAATTTAAATCTACTGGTTATTGTTGCCACGTTTCTTCATAATCTGTTAGTATTGTAATTTATTGCTGTTATTTTTATAGCTGTTGGAGGAAGGTGAGGAAGGAAAGGATCGTGCTACCTTGAGATCAAAGCTTGAACTCCCTGTGCAGGTTGATAGAAAACTTTTGTTTGAGATTCTCTTTCAGGCTATATAATGGCACTTGGATTTATCTTCACATTTGGTGTAGTGTCAGATTGTCATGATTTGCTTTATTTTGTACTATGTTTGCAATTTTTTGGAAACAAAGAAATATTACTCACTGGTATTATTTCTGGAATCTTTTTTTATAAAAGAAAAAGCATTTAATACTACTTTGCTTTAACAATAACATGATTCCCTGTTATCAGGTTAAACTTTGGGTATATTGGATTCCCTGTTATCAGGTTAAACTTCGGGCATATTGGATTTCAGCAACTGTTTTCAACTGGTTTTTATAGTAACAAAAATTTCATTGTACAGTTGTTGTTCCTGAACTTAATGTGATTCAGTTGTTTTTTCAACCAGAACTTGATAGTACAGTTCTAATTTTTATGTTTACCATGTTCAATGTACTGTTAGGTTTGGCTAGAAGGGAATAAAACCACTTTCACTCCTGCTAAGGCTATTAGTGGAAAATCATGATTCTCATGTTTTGTTGTATAATATGCATGTTTTTGAGTTAAAATACTGCTACTATTACTGTTGTTTTTAATTCTGCATTGTTAGACTGATATCTGCGTTTTTTGTCTGATTCTGGTCCATGTTTTCTTTGCAGGCAGTTTTGGCTTTGCAGGTTCCTGTTGAACATTCAAAGGAAGTTAATGATTGCAAACATTTGATTAAGACATTAGTGATGGGTAATTTATAGCCTTAAACCTTCTGCAGTTCGTAGGGGTGATCATGGATTGGGTTGGATCTGATTTGACGAAATGAATTCCAATGTGATTAAATTTAATTGGGTTGGATTACATCAGAGCTGTTAATTTTTTTCTACTAAGCCAACCCAAACAAACTTGATTAAATGGTTGGGATCAGATTGAGTCATCTGATTGATATATATTATTATTTTCTAGTTATTGAAATAAAGTATTCATAAAAAAATTAAAATAACATTACAAAGAGATAAAATTCCATGTTATACATATATTTGTATATTTTCTTAATTTTTTAAACAATATTAATAAGAAATCCAAATAAAATAGAAAAAATTGAAAAAAAATAAGGGGAAAAAAGAAAATTAAGGTTGTGGATTCATCGGATTTGAGAGTGAATGATCATATACCTAATCTGATAATGGTCCTGTCAAGCTCTTTTTGATCCAATTTAACCTGAATATTTGAATCAACCCCCATGTTTCTCTAGTTTGGATTGGGTCTTGGTCATATTTACTGATTGGATTGGATTGGATCCATTATCATACCTAGACCCTAGTAGTTTCTTATCTTTATTTTTTTAGTCTTATTTGTTCATCTAATTTTATTGCGTTTTGCCCCCTTATCTTATGACTGATATACATATTTTTATTATATGCTTATTTTTTATTTTTTTAATAACTTTCAGGAATGAAGACCATCATATGGAGCATCACTCATGCACATTCCCCTAGACCTCAGGTAATGAATCCTATAATAATTTCTGCCTGTGGCTTTGTCAACCCCACCCCTCCCATGACCCATATAATGTTTCTCATGTATGAGATTTTCCCTATCCATGGAACATTACAGGCTCTTGTCTCACCATCTTCTAATTTGTCACCACCTCAAGCATCGAGGGGCATGAGAGAAGATGAGGTACTACAGATAGGCTTAACTTTAACATCAGTGTTTTTAAGTTTAATGGCTAAGCTGACTTAAGAGTCTTGTGTAGGTGTGTAAAGCTTCTGGTGTTTTAAAAAGTGGTGTTCATTGCTTAGCACTTTTCAAGGAGAAGGACGAGGAGAGGGAAATGCTGCATCTCTTCTCACAGATTTTGGCCATCATGGAACCTCGAGATCTTATGGATATGTTCTCTCTGTGTATGCCTGAGCTTTTTGAGTGCATGATCTCCAACACTCAACTTGTCCATATATTCTCTACCCTTCTTGGAGCCCCAAAAGTGTACAGGCCATTTGCTGATGTGCTTGTTAATTTTCTTGTGAGCAGCAAACTTGATGTCTTGAAGCAACCGGATTCACCTGCGGCAAAACTGGTTTTGCATCTCTTTCGGTTTATATTTGGTGCTGTTGCTAAAGCACCATCTGATTTTGAACGGATTTTGCAGCCTCATGCGCCTGTTATAATGGAATTTTGCATGAAAAATGCTA
This sequence comes from Spatholobus suberectus, assembly GCA_004329165.1. NCBI lineage: Eukaryota > Viridiplantae > Streptophyta > Magnoliopsida > Fabales > Fabaceae > Spatholobus > Spatholobus suberectus. Next base: position 79,446,831 of record CM014730.1, on the reverse strand, counting down.
CTGAAGTTGAAAGACCTCTTGGTTACATGCAGTTGCTTCGTACAATGTTCAAGGCACTTTCAGGGTGCAAATATGAACTTTTGCTCCGGGACTTGGTCCCCATGTTGCAGCCCTGCCTCAACATGCTGCTGGCTATGCTGGAAGGGCCAACTGGGGAAGATATGAGAGATCTTTTATTGGAGCTCTGTTTGACCTTACCTGCCCGTTTGAGCTCTCTGTTACCATACCTTTCTCGTCTTATGAAGCCTTTGGTATTATGTCTTAAGGGAAGTGACGAATTAGTGAGTCTCGGTTTACGAACACTTGAGTTTTGGGTTGATAGTTTAAATCCCGATTTCCTTGAGCCCATTATGGCTAGTGTTATGTCTGAGGTGATTCTTGCCTTGTGGTCTCACTTAAGACCAGCTCCCTATCCCTGGGGTGCAAAAGCATTGCAGCTTCTTGGCAAGTTAGGAGGCCGAAACAGACGATTCCTCAAAGAGCCTCTGGCACTTGAGTGTAAGGAGAATCCTGAGCATGGGCTTCGCCTGATTTTGACATTTGAGCCTGCGACCCCATTCTTGGTGCCACTTGATCGATGCATAAATCTTGCTGTGGAAGCTGTAATGAACAAAAATTGTGGCATGGATGCTTTCTATCGGAAGCAAGCTCTAAAATTCCTTCGAGTTTGCCTATCATCTCAGCTCAATTTGCCTGGAAGTGTTGCTGATGAGGGATGTACGTCCAAGCAGCTATCTGCATTATTAGTTTCTACAGTTGATCAATCATCACGCAGGTCTGAGTCAATGGACATCAAGGTTAGTTATTGTTTAAGTATGCTTCATATCCTATAAAACATTGTGCTGTCACTTTTGATTAATGTGTAGAAATATATAACTCTCGGTTCACCATATTTATGGATCACTCCTCCATGAGAGTCTTTTTTTGTTCTATCACTTTCATGCTGCCTTAACTGGTTACCTTTGGGTACTCTACTTCAATTGATCTCTTCTTATCCTCTCCAATCTCTTACTCTCAGTACTTGCATATGTTAGATGGGTTTATGTTATAGTATATTGTTTCTGCAATAATATATAACACCTTGTTTTCAGGCTGACTTAGGTGTAAAGACGAAGACCCAACTTATGGCTGAGAAGTCTGTTTTCAAGATTCTTTTGACAACTGTCATTGCTGCCAATGGTGAGTCAGATCTCACAGATCCCCCCGATGATTTTGTTGTGAATATATGTCGCCATTTTGCAGTGATATTTCACATCGATAATTCATCCAGCAGTGTATCAGCAGCTGCACTTGGGGGTTCATCACTCTCAAATAATGTTCATGTTAGTTCTAGGCTAAAAAGCAGTGCTTGTTCAAATTTGAAGGAGCTGGACCCTCTAATATTCTTGGATGCTTTAGTTGATGTACTAGCAGATGAAAACAGGCTCCATGCCAAAGCTGCTCTTGGTGCTTTAAATGTGTTTGCAGAAACACTTGTATTCCTAGCTCGTTCAAAACATACTGACTTCATAATGTCCAGAGGGCCAGGTACACCTATGATTGTCTCTAGTCCATCAATGAATCCTGTATATTCTCCGCCCCCCAGCGTTCGTGTTCCTGTATTTGAACAACTGTTGCCCCGTCTTCTGCATTGTTGCTATGGACTTACATGGCAAGCACAAATGGGTGGTGTCATGGGACTTGGTGCTTTGGTTGGAAAGGTCACTGTTGAGACTCTCTGCCTTTTTCAAGTAAGAATTGTGCGTGGTCTAATATATGTCCTTAAAAAGCTTCCCATATATGCTAGCAAGGAGCAGGAGGAGACAAGTCAAGTGCTCACTCAAGTTCTTCGAGTGGTAAATAATGCTGATGAAGCTAATAGTGAGGCACGAAAGCAGAGCTTTCAAGGAGTCGTTGATTTTCTTGCTCAAGAGTTGTTCAACCAGAATGCATCTATCATTGTAAGAAAGAATGTACAATCATGCTTGGCACTTTTAGCAAGCAGGACTGGTAGTGAGGTGTCAGAATTACTAGAGCAATCGTATCAGCCTTTTCTCCAGCCTCTTATTTTGCGGTCACTCAAGTTAAAGACTGTTGATCAACAGGTATGTTTCTTATTTCCTGATGGCTGTTTATTTGATCTTTCTTTGAGTTTTTATCCATTTACTAATTTACTTGATTATAACTTGTGTAGGTTGGAACAGTTACAGCATTGAATTTTTGTCTGGCATTGAGGCCACCTCTTCTCAAGTTGACTCCAGAGTTAGTTAACTTCCTGCAAGAAGCCTTGCAAATAGCAGAATCTGATGACAATGCTTGGGTTGCTAAGTTTATCAACCCCAAAGTGATGACATCATTGACTAAACTTCGAACTGCTTGCATTGAGCTGCTTTGTACAACAATGGCATGGGCTGATTTTAAAACTCCAAATCATTCTGAATTGCGTGCCAAGATTATTTCAATGTTTTTCAAGTCTTTAACCTGTCGAACTCCGGAAATTGTTGCTGTTGCAAAGGAGGGCCTGCGACAGGTACAGTTAGCTTTTATGATGTATAGTTTATGCTTCTTCATTGGTTTGATCACAATGCTTGTACAGATATATCCCTAATGATATGTACACGCATCCATTATTTGATAGATTATTTGAAGGCTTAATGCCTATCATGTCCAATTGTCCATGATCATTTGTTCCTGATCGTAGTTATCAATCCCAGATAATGGATAGTGGGGCAGCCAAACCCAAAAGTGCTATAACTGGATAACGGATATCGGGATGGCTGCTATATTGAATGTTTTCAATATAAATTAAATAATTTATACTATATATAAATGCTAAAAAATAAAACAATATCCCAAAATTAAAAGCATATTCATAATTAACATTCAAATGTTATAGTCAGAACTGGTGCATTAGGAAATTGTGGAGAGAATTTAAGAATTTTATTAATTCCCTTGTTCTCATGAATCTATGGGATTATAGATCCTAATGATAGGGCTTTCACTAGAATTATAGAAGAGACTTTCCTCTTCTAGTTCAAGGAATAAAGAACTCACCTTAACAAATCTGATGGTTCTCTTCCTTCCCTCATCCATTCCCCTATATTCCTGCCTTCCTCTTGCCTAATTCGGTTGGGGACTCATGACCTATGAAGCACGGACATGTCTCTTGTTTGAACTGTTACAATGTTGGACATGTTTTTGATACTGACACCTATCTAACAAGCGTCGGACACTTCTCATTAAGCCGACACTTATATACAATTCGGACACTTGAGTCGACACTTCTGTATGGATGGTTACACACTAATATTATTAAAAATATTCATTTTTTAATCTTTAGAAAATCAGCTTAAAATATCATCATGTGCACAAAGTAGTATCATCTTTATTCATTGGTGCAAAACAACAATTTTTGAAGTTCATTAACATTACGTGAGAATTAGGTTGACCCAACCTAAGGTGCCATGTGAAGTGTGAACTGAGAATTATTGGAAACATTGGTGTGTACATTGAAGACTGGAGCATCATGTGCAGAATGATTAGATCTATTGGAAGCTCTTGTCATAGGTGACTGAAGACGAATGCTAGGAAACTCATCGAGGCCATCAAGTCCAGCTTGACCATGAAGGAGTACTTCATGTGAACCCAGAGATTTCACAACACAAATTATGATGGATTTTGAAATAGACAGTTATATTTGGCAAAATGACTCACACTGATCAAGTTTATGGTTATATGTGGAACATGAAGGAGATTGTGCAACACAAGTGTAGAGTTGGAATTAAAGAGGGAGGGGAATTGAGAGGAACCAGAGGAGTGAATGTGCAGACCTTGCCCGTTAAAATGAAAATTTGTTCCAGTCCTCCAAAAGTAGTCTATTGAATGTTTTGGGCAGAGTTGGTCACGTGATAGGATGCACCAAACTCTGGGAACTAGCTCTGAGTCACTTTTAAAGGTAAGTTGGTGACCATTGCTTGAAAAGGTTGCGCTGGTTGAGGTTCCAGTTGTCGAAAATACAAGCTAGGGTGAGACCATGATGGATCACGAAGCGGTGAGGCAGGATAAGAACAAGCCATGGCAGCGCAAAACTATGAAGGCGCACCCAACTATGATGGACCAAAAGATGATGGATATGGGTGTGGTGGAGGTTGAAGTATTGATCAAATCTATGGTAGCATACAGAAGCAGTGTGACCATGCTTGATACACACTTGACATTAGATAGAGGAGTGACTGCTACATCCTCTGCCATGATTGAATCGTCCACTACAACCTCTGTAAGAACTAGCATGAAAGGCTTAAAAATTAGTTTGGGGATGTTGATCAGTGGCAAGTTGAGGATGTTGAGAAGATGTCAAGATGACACCACTAACACCTGTGGATGCAAGGACACTGAATTTGATGAATTGTTTGCATGAGTTAGTTTAATAGAGTTCGTCTCAATGAGAGATTTCTTGCGATACTTTGGAAGATGAAGTTCTTGCTCAAGAACTAGTGCCTAAGCCTTTTCAATCAAAATCGGATCAAATTTGCTCTCTTGGATCATATTCTTGTAGTAATCCTTAATGAATAACATTGATGTGTTCTTAGATCGAAACAGGATCTCCAACAACAGGGAGCATATCAGCAATCTCTTTAATACACAAAAGGAATTCTGAAATAGGTTGATATTAGGAGTAGTGTTTTGAAGTTAAGATTAGAGTTGTCGGGACGCGGTGCGGGTTTGATGATGGAAGTATGCATGGAGTTTCTCTCAAATTTCAAACGTATGAACATTGCCAAGGACCTTGTAGAACATGGCGCTTGAATGTGACAATTGAAGCCACAACAGAAGCATTTGATCTTGTTCCGAAGCAAGAAAAGCAAGATTAAGTGTTCCTTCTGTGCAATCTACATTGAAGAGGTAACGAGGTGGAATCACTAGCGAGACAAGGAAGTGGTGAAGGCGATGTGCCTTGATCATCGATTCGACTAGTTGCCTCCATAGGAGAAAGTTCTTCTTGTCGAGCTTCTTTGCGAGAGTGTGGGATACGACGACTGGAGTGGGTAATGAAGGAGAGTGCAGAGGATCATGATGAGAGTTTAGTGGTTGTGCATGAATAGGAGAGATAGGGTTTGCACTGGAGAATGGTGGTGGTGGGGGAAAAGGAGAATTTTTGTTAGCCATGGGAATCAGAGAGCTCTGGATGGTGGATACCATGTCGAACTTAGAGAAAATGAAAAGCTTATGTTTATTGATTGATACATCGAGTGAAACTTTGAGCTACAGTATTATACTGTTCATACATGTGTAATTGTCAGATCTAACTAACTAGCCAGCTGTCCAACGATAGAGACTAACAGCTAACTAACTGATGAGTCTAAGAGCTGACTTGAAACTAACTCGTAGTACACAGGTATTACACAAAATAATACAGAGAAAAGTAGTTCTATTCTAACACACTGTATGACTTATTGGTGAAAAGAGGTCAGCTGAATGATCATCTGTAGGAAGAGAACATCATGACAAACACTGGAGAGTTTAGGATGGAGTCAAGGCCAACATGTTTGTGATTGAAGATTAGTAGAGCGAAAGCATCTAGGACTAGAGTTTGGTTGGGCTAGACTACATTTGTGGTTGAGATGGGGACCAGATCTTGTTTGGGACAAAAGCCAGGGCCAGGCGTTTGGGACTGAAGATTGGTAGGGCTAAAATGTCTAAGGCAGGAGGTTGGCTGGGGTAGATCATGTCTGGGACCGAGATCGAAGCTAGACACCTTCCAACTTTCTTCCCTTTAATGGTATGTTGGCATAGGAAATTGGAAAATAGAGCCATTCATTTACTGAAATAAGAAACAAAGCTAAACAACAATGTGAAAGTGGGGAACAAAAGTGATGAAGGGAACTGCAAAGGATACCACAAGAGAACACAGCAAGAGGCACAAGTAATAAGAAGAAAATAATCTTGGAAATAAAGTGGAGCTCTCTATATTTCAGGGAACTTGGTAGTGGAACAGTGATTGGACAGGTAACAGAGTATGGTATTGCTTTGATTCCATGTTGAAATTATAGGGTTTTAAGTACTGTGGGAAGAAATTGGGAGAATTGATATGCTAAATAATATTCTTAAGTATTGCGATATGTTACAATCTATACAAAACATAAAACATCAATCCTTTTTTATACTAATACAGTAATACTAGATCATAATCCTGACTAAGGAAACATATCATGAAATATGAAACTAATTGTAAGATATTCTAGATTATTCTAAGATACAATCTAGATATTATTGAATATTCATATATTCTAATGATGTTACACCTTGCACACACCCTGGTCACTGGTAGTTTACTAACAAACACAAGTTAGTAGTAACGAAACTCAAGGAATCAAATAAATTTAAGCCTCTAAGGCTTAAAGTAAACTTGGTGTACACAAAGGGTGAGCCACAGTGTAGCAGGACACAGGTAGACCAAAGGTAAGACCTGTGCTGTGTGAGACAACAGGGACTCGCATGAAAGGTGAGTTAGGTTGGAGAGGACATGCAGAACAGAGGAGTGGGTTACAAGGCTTAACCAGAGCTACACTGGTGAAAGGTGGGTCAAAAAATGAATGAGTCAAAACAGAGAAGGCCTAGTGTGATTACATGAAAGAGTTTTCAAATAAAATTTTTAACCCTTTACTCTATTCCATTAAAAAAAAAGGATAAAATGTGGAATGACCAAAAACAAGGTTGAACGACACAGAAAATGGGGGGAAAATATAGGTTTTAGCCCCTTTATACATTCACAGATATGTCAGCTGCGAATAACCACGATTTCTGGTGCAACAGATGGTATGACATCCGCAAAACAAAAACACTCCATGGTAGTATTTTTTAGTGTCCAAAGGCTGTGATGTTTCAACAGTGGCACTATTGTATCCTATGAATAGCTAGGTTCCTCATTATGTGGTCTTTTCCATCACAGTATTTTCATATATTATTCTGGTGGACGTGTTAAAAAACAAATGATTTGTTTACATGATATTATCTGTGTATGTTTGCTTTAGTTTTTGCATGCATGCTTTTAATAGACTTGAAATTATTTTTTAACCTCATTTACATCTTTGTCACCCTGTCACCTAGGTTATTAATCAAAGGATGCCCAAAGAACTTCTACAAAGCAGTCTTAGGCCTATATTGGTCAATTTGGCGCACACAAAAAATCTCAGCATGCCTCTTCTGCTTGGTCTAGCCCGCCTGCTTGAACTGTTATCCAATTGGTTTAATGTTACCTTGGGTGGCAAACTTTTAGAGCATCTAAAAAGGTGGCTGGAGCCTGAAAAGTTGGCACAGAGTCAGAAGGCATGGAAGGCTGGTGAAGAACCAAAGATTGCTGCAGGTTTTTTTACATCTTTGGTTTAACCTATTTAATACAAGTGTCACTAATGCAACTTTCTTAGATCATACTTGCACTGATACATCTCTATTGTTGTAGCTATAATTGAGCTTTTTCACTTGCTTCCTCCTGCTGCCTCAAAGTTCCTTGATGAACTTGTAACCTTGACAATTGATTTGGAAGGAGCTCTTCCCCCCGGACAAGTGTATAGTGAAATCAATAGTCCATATCGCCTTCCACTTACAAAGTTTTTAAATCGATATGCGCCCCTTGCAGTTGATTATTTTCTTGCTCGATTAAGTGAACCAAAATATTTCAGGCGGTAAGTTTTGGACTGCTGAACTTTAATTATATACCTAGTAAGGTTGGATGCTGACATCATTTCTTTTTCACGTTTGCTGTAAATTTAGTTTCATGTATATAATTCGTTCAGAAGCTGGCCAGCCATTAAGAGATGAACTTGCAAAATCACCACAAAAGATACTTGCGAGTGCATTCTCTGAATTTCTGCCCAAATCTGATGTGACAATGGCTCCTGCATCCACAAGTACACATACCAGTTTATTAGGTGAAGAAAGTGTTGCTCCATCAACTGATGCTTCTAACCCACCTGCTTCTGCTCCCAATGCAACATCCGATGCTTACTTTCAGGGACTAGCACTTATAAAAACCCTGGTCAAATTAATCCCTGGTTGGTTACAAAGTAATCGTAGTGTGTTTGATACATTAGTACTTGTTTGGAAGTCACCTGCAAGAATATCCCGATTGCAAAAAGAACAGGAGCTGAACCTAGTGCAAGTAAGTATAAGCAAGCTCAATTTTGTTAGTGCTGTATCATCATTGTTGATTGAGGAATTTTTTTTTTTAATAATTTTTTTTTTCTATTTTTCAGTGATTGCATGAACAATTTCAATTTCGTGGCATGTACGAGATATTTAACAGTTTTAATGGTGTTCTTTGCTTTTGATCTTGTCAGTTTTTATCCTAGTATAATTGCTAGGGTGTAGAATAATAGGAGGTATGGGCTCTGGATTCTCAACCGTTGGAGTCCAGCTGTTTGCTGACATCTTCAGCATTGCAGATGCTGGTCTTGCCAGTAGCATTTGATTTGACAAATAGCAATAACCATATGCTGAATTCTTCAACCAGCAATTTGTTTTTAATACTTCAGACTTTATGATTCTTTTTCAGCAATTTCCCCCCGTGGACATGGATCCAGTCTTATGATATGCTAAGTAGAACGTTTTGGAAGAGGGAACAATTACTCATATGTAGCTTTAAGAACTCATCCTCTTAATGTTATTTTCTGTCAATTTACTTGTCTGTCAGCCGCCAACTTTCAAAGCTGTGTTTTTTTAGGCATCTATTAACTGTTGGCATTACTTTATGGTTAAAGCATAGGTGGAGAAGTTGCCATTTCCTCAGTCTACTTTTGACTTTATTTTTCTAGATTAAACATTTACTGCCTTGACTGAAGTGTTTGTATTGATTTTGTTGGTTTCTTTACTAGATATCTTCTCTTTGGACTTTATAAGGAATATATTTAGATGCATGGCCATATCTTTTTGTTGCATCTCCCCTCCTCCAATTATGTTGTGCATTCACAATATTATTTAGAAGCTCATTCTTCCTAGCAAACAATCTGAGGCTAAGTTACATTTGAGGTCATTGTCATTTTTTATTGTGTGGTTCTGCCTCTGCAAATGCACACTTACTACATGCCATAAGAAAATTAGTGCGCATAATGTACCATTATCTGCATAAAGTTTTTCCATTTATAATTTTTTGCTCCTGTCATTATCTCTATTACTGCTTTGTTTTCTGTTATGAATTTAGTATTCATGATATTTTAAAATTTTTATGGTATTTGTTTTCTTTTTGTTTTCTTGGTTGTCTCATCCATCATGTTTTATTATATTTTAAATTTAAATAATTTTCACTGTACATTTATTAATTTGTCTTGTCTTTTAATTGGTTGGTTAACATGTTTTCATGGTCATTATGGAATTGCAGGTTAAAGAAAGCAAATGGCTTGTCAAATGCTTCCTTAATTACTTGAGACATGACAAAAACGAAGTGAATGTTCTCTTTGATATACTTACCATATTCTTATTTCATAGTCGGATTGACTATACATTCCTGAAGGAGTTTTACATTATTGAGGTACTTCATAATTGGGTTTGAAATTTCTGTTAAGATCTTGGTTCTTTCTTATATTTGATTATGTTGGTGCTTTTTAGGTGGCAGAAGGTTATCCACCAAGCATGAAAAAGGCTCTTCTATTGCATTTTCTCAACCTTTTCCAATCAAAACAACTTGGTCATGACCATTTGGTGATTGTGATGCAAATGCTCATTCTTCCAATGCTTGCACATGCCTTTCAAAATGGTCAAAGTTGGGAAGTTGTTGATCCTGCTATTATAAAAACAATTGTTGATAAACTTCTTGATCCACCAGAAGAGGTATATCCTTATTCTGTGTAATTTCTTATATGGCATTTCATTGTAATCTTCATGATTCAGTTTTTGTGATACAGCTTTGTAAGTTCTTGACTCTTGTATGTCTTTCAATGCATTCTGTCTGTCTTCTGTAGGTTTCTGCTGAGTATGACGAGCCTTTAAGAATAGAACTGTTGCAGCTTGCCACTTTGCTTCTTAAATATCTTCAGAATGATCTTGTCCATCATAGGAAGGAACTGATAAAGTTTGGGTGGAATCATCTAAAGCGCGAAGACACTGCAAGCAAACAATGGGCATTTGTGAATGTTTGCCATTTTTTGGAGGCATATCAAGCCCCAGAAAAAATAATACTGCAGGTGTGGAAACATCGACTTCATTTAAAATGTTCTTAACTCATAGTATCTTGTAAACATGAGCAGGTGAGAATTTAAAGTAAATGAGAGAAAGTGGTGAAAAGTGCAAGATAACAGAGAGAGATTCAAATTTGTATTGATAGAGTTTTGATCTGGAAAGTACGATTAGTGTCTCTACATGCTGGGAACACCTATTTGAAGAGATCCTAAAAGGATTCCTATAGCAAAGTTATTTATAGATGTGAGACTGTTACAATGGAATTTAACATCTCTCTAACAGTCTTTAACAACTCTATAACAGCCTGTCAATCTAATCAGAATTTGCTACAATTAATACATGTGACAAAATACAACTAATATACAATTAAGTAATTTACACAATTGATACATGTGACAGAATATACAAATTACGGCATGCTAATTGCATACTCTAACACCATGCCTAGTTGTCTTCTGGATGATTGAGTGAAATATTTTTATAATGGAAAGGCAGTTCCCTCTTATCACTTGGGTTTACTTCCTACAATTTTTTAATTTCAATGCCTACTTTTAAAGTGTAACCATTAAGAGTAGGATGAAATACCCTCTTGGGAGCCTATTTGGAGTCAGAGCTTGCACCATTAAATGGAAAATATCAATGTAAGGTGGTATAGTGTTTGAATGCTTTCTTGCAAAATATGGCTAATCTGTTTACACCTTTTTTAAATAGTAGACAATATTGTACTTTTGAGTTTTTTTAGATTTGAACATGTTTGACATATATCTTACATGTTTTGCTCTTGAAGGGACCAGATTTTATGGCATGTAATCATCTCCAAGTTTCTTTCCCTTTTTATGATTTCTTTATGGGTTTGACATAGAAGTTGGAGATAGTCTTCCACGTTTTAAGAGTACCTTTTTGGGGTTTAAAGAGCTTTCAAGTCAAAACTAGATGCCTCTAGATTGAACAAATTTCTTACTGAGCCTAGCTAATTAGAGGTGTTTTTGGATTTATCTGAAATCTGAATGTGTTTTGATTTTGAAATGCTGTCTTTATTGTGTATCTAACTGAATCTCAGGCCCAAAAAAAAGTGTATGTATGTGTACCCTGACACTGATTTGCAACTGCAGGTTTTTGTTGCTCTTCTAAGGACTTGCCAACCAGAAAATAAAATGTTGGTCAAGCAGGCTCTTGACATTCTAATGCCAGCACTGCCACGACGTTTGCCCCTTGGTGATTCTCGGATGCCCATATGGATAAGATACACTAAGAAAATCCTTGTCGAAGAAGGTCATTCAATTCCGAATCTTATTCACATATTCCAACTTATTGTCCGCCATTCAGATCTTTTCTACAGCTGCAGAGCACAGTTTGTTCCTCAGATGGTGAATTCTCTTAGTCGCCTTGGATTGCCTTATAATACCACAGCGGAGAACAGACGTCTTGCCATTGAACTTGCTGGATTAGTTGTTAACTGGGAGAGGCAAAGACAAAATGAGATGAAAGTTGTTACTGATTCTGATGCACCCAACCAAATCAATGATGTCTTTAATCCTAGCTCAGCTGATTCTAAGCGGTCTGTGGATGGGTCCACATTTCCTGAAGATACAACTAAGCGAGTAAAAGCTGAACCTGGTCTGCAGTCCCTATGTGTCATGTCACCTGGTGGTCCTTCATCAATCACCAACATTGAAACCCCAGGATCTGCCAGTCAACCTGATGAAGAATTTAAACCAAATGCTGCAATGGAGGAAATGATTATCAATTTTCTTATCAGAGTGAGGCTTACTTCTAACCTGCTTTTTCACATTTTGCATGGTGATGATGCCATTTGGTTAATTCATAGCAAGATTTTTTACATTTGGGAAAATACTATATCCAATATTTAATGTTGTGGATGTTGAAATTGCAGTTGCTTTCCCTAATGCTTGCAAACTTTTAGTTTGAATTTGATGATGTACACTTGCATTGCCATATTATAGTTTGTGTAGCTCTTATTAGCCATTGTTATGGATTAATGGTTCAAAGGATAACCTATTATTTTCTTAGTATTGCAATATTCACTTGCCTAAGCCCTGACACTTCTAAGTAGTAGCTGTATTGTGTCATAAACTCATGATAGTGTCTGCCCACCATGTATCTATGTGGAGTTGTGGACACTGCATGGACACTTTGAATATTTTTAATTACATTTTGACAAGTTGCTTTTTTTCTTAAATTTTTATGTCAATACAAATTGGATATTGTGATAATTAGATGAGTTTCTAACATTTAATTGTGTTTACAACAACTCATACTTAAAAAAAATGTGTTCTCTCGTTATTAAAGAATTTTTTATGTTAATTTTAGATTAATCTTATACATTATATTGTAACTGTGTCATGTCCTAAATGATTTTTAAAATGTACCAAATCATTGTGTCCCATGTCATATTTGTGCTTCCTAGTCACCTGCCCTTTGAGGTTTAGAGATGACAAGTATGTATATGAAATTATGAATGAAAGTGACTGATGGTACTTCCATACTGAGGCTAAAGTTTGATTGTTTATTGAAAAGATTCTCAATGCATACTCAAAACCCCTTCTAAGACATTCTGTTTCTGAGGATGTTATTGATGATTAACTCTAATTTTACGGATTAGGTTGCTCTGGTCATAGAGCCTAAGGACAAAGAAGCAAGTGCCATGTACAAGCAAGCTTTGGAGCTACTTTCACAAGCTTTGGAGGTGTGGCCGAATGCAAATGTAAAATTTAATTATTTGGAAAAGCTTCTGAGCAGTATACAGCCATCTCAAGCAAAGGATCCGTCCACTGCGCTGGCACAGGGTTTGGATGTCATGAACAAAGTTTTAGAGAAACAACCTCACTTGTTCATAAGAAATAACATTAACCAGATTTCTCAAGTAGGCCTATAACATTATTGTTTGTTTTTCTTATTTGCTCAATGATTCAATTTTTATAGTGATTATTTGTTTTTCCTACCAGATTCTTGAACCATGTTTCAAGCATAAACTTTTAGATGCTGGCAAGTCTTTTTGCTCACTGTTGAAGATGATTTTTGTTGCTTTTCCTCATGAAGCAACTATCACACCTGCTGATGTTAAGTTGTTGTACCAGAAGCTTGATGATTTGATACAGAAGTATGTTACCACTGTCACAGCTCCTCAAACGTCTAGTGATGATAATAATGCTAGTTCAATTAGCTTCCTATTGCTTGTCATAAAAACCTTGACAGAGGTACAAAGGAGCTTTGTTGATCCTGTAATCTTGGTTCGCATTCTTCAACGGCTGCAACGTGATATGGGTTCATTGGCAGGGTCTCATTTAAGACAAGTATGTTGGTTTTCCCTTTTGAATTAATAATTTTTTATTAAAGTCTAGGCATAAAATGATTTTGCTATTAAAATAAAAATTATAGTAGAAACAAAAAGAATTAGAGTTAGAAGTTTAGAGGAAAAATATGCATGACAAATTATTAATTTTAAACGAGTAGGTAAAAAGCTAATGATACTGATTATAGATGTGCTTAATTTTAACCAGAATGAAGTAGTGAAGTGTTTATGTCAGTTCCTATATTTCTTTTTGGGATACATGCCAATTTATATTTGTCTCTTTTATATATGGTGCCTGAAAATAAAATTCCATGGTATAATTTAGTAACACCTACCCTGTAGCCCCGCATTTTCTAGGGTAAGGTGATATGTAGATGTTGGTTTTAAAATAAAGAAGGCAGCTTGACGCTTGTTCTTTCTAGCAATGCGGGCATTCCGTGAGCCCTTTTGCTGCCTCTGTTACTTTAGTCTGTCTCTGATATGCTATATATTAAATCAAGTCTATACAGGCCATTCTAGTGTGATTAACATGTCTTATTGTGTTGATTTGTTTTTGGTTTAAATCTATAACAAGTATGCTTGATTTTTTTTTCTGTCTCAAATCTTTTGACTTAAGAAATTGTCCTAAATTATTAGGGTCAGAGAGCAGATCCAGATTCAGCAGTCACGTCTTCTCGTCAAGGTGCTGATGTCGGAGCAGTTATATCAAATCTAAAATCAATTTTGAAACTTATCACTGATAGAGTGATGGTTGTTAATGACTGCAAGCGATCTGTATCTCAAATATTGAATGCTTTACTCTCGGAGAAAGGAATTGATGCTAGTGTACTTCTTTGCATACTTGTTGTGGTTAAAGGGTGGATTGAAGATGAATTCTGTAAACAAGGAACTTCAGTCACACCAAGTGCCTTTCTCACTCCTAAGGAGATAGTTTCTTTTCTTCAGAAGCTTTCACAAGTTGATAAACAAAACTTCACACCAGTTGCTCTGGAAGAGTGGGACAGGAAATATCTTGAACTTCTTTATGGGATTTGTGCAGATTCAAATAAGTAAGTTATTCATCTTAATTTTGTCTGTTCTATGCTTGGATTGTATTCTGTCTTGATTATTTTTAAATGATTTCCAGATACCCTTTACCCTTGCGTCAAGAGGTTTTTCAGAAGGTAGAAAGACTATTTATGCTTGGTTTACGAGCCAGAGATCCTGAAGTTAGGATGAAATTTTTCTCTCTCTATCACGAGTCTCTTGGGAAAACTCTTTTTACCAGACTTCAATTCATTATCCAACTTCAAGACTGGGGGGCTTTGAGTGATGTCTTCTGGCTCAAACAAGGCCTTGATCTTCTATTGGCGATATTAGTTGAGGATAAACCTATTACACTAGCTCCAAATTCTGCCAGGGTTCAGTCACTTTTGGTTTCAAGTTCTATTCCGGAATTATCTGGGATGCCACACAAGGTTAATGATCTATCTGAAGGTTCTGAGGATGCTCCGCTAACATTTGAGACCCTTATGCTTAAGCATGCCCAGTTTCTTAACAGCACGAGCAAACTCCAGGTAAACTAATTGTTTAATCATTAGTGTTTTAAGTAATGTTATTGTCTGTCATAATTAAGGTTGTATATCTTTAGTTTAATTTCCCTGGTTCTATACTTTTATTATGTCATGAAGGTCCAAGATATAGTAGTGGCACAGTACTATGTGGAAAATTGAAGAGGACTACAGTCCTATCACTGTTTTCTGTGACACCTGTTGTAAATTTGTAATTATTTGTTGTGCAGTTATTGGCAAATATTGTACAGTCTCTCACTTATACAATGATAAAAATTCTTCCAGGTGGCTGATCTATTAATTCCATTGAGAGAGTTAGCCCACACAGATGCTAATGTTGCATACCATTTGTGGGTACTGGTATTCCCAATTGTCTGGGTTACATTGCATAAAGAAGAACAAGTAACACTTGCTAAACCAATGATTAATCTTTTGTCTAAAGATTACCATAAGAGGCAGCAAGCCAACAGACCAAATGTAGTGCAAGCTCTATTAGAAGGGCTTCAGTTGAGCCACCCTCAACCCAGAATGCCAAGCGAGCTCATTAAATATATTGGGAAAACTTATAATGCATGGCACATTGCACTGGCTTTGCTGGAAAGTCATGTTATGTTGTTCCCGAATGATTCCAAATGCTCTGAGTCTTTGGCTGAGCTCTATCGTTTGCTCAATGAAGAGGATATGAGATGCGGGCTGTGGAAGAAGAGGTCAGTCACTGCAGAAACCCGGGCTGGGCTTTCTCTTGTTCAGCATGGTTACTGGCACCGTGCCCAAAGTCTCTTTTATCAAGCCATGGTGAAGGCAACTCAAGGAACATATAATAACACCGTACCTAAGGCTGAGATGTGTCTATGGGAAGAGCAATGGTTATACTGTGCTAGTCAACTTAGTCAATGGGATGCACTATCTGACTTTGGCAAGAGTGTTGAGAATTATGAAATTCTGCTTGACAGTCTTTGGAAATTGCCTGATTGGACGTATATGAAGGAGCAAGTCATGACCAAAGCTCAAGTGGAAGAAACTCCAAAGCTTCGTCTAATTCAAGCATACTTTACTCTTCATGATAAAAATACAAATGGTGTGGGGGATGCTGAGAATATGGTAGGTAAAGGTGTTGATCTTGCTCTAGAACAATGGTGGCAGCTGCCTGAAATGTCTGTTCATTCCAGAATTCCTCTTCTGCAGCAATTCCAACAAATAGTTGAAGTTCAAGAGTCAGCTAGGATTCTGATGGATATTTCCAATGGAAATAAACTCTCTAGCAATTCGGTGGTTGGTATGCAAGGAAACCTTTATGCTGATCTGAAGGACATCCTCGAGACATGGAGACTAAGAACTCCAAATGAATGGGATAATATGTCTGTTTGGTATGATTTGCTGCAGTGGAGGAATGAAATGTATAACTCTGTCATAGATGCTTTCAAAGATTTTGGTGCCACAAATTCAGCACTTCATCATCTTGGTTACCGTGACAAAGCATGGACTGTCAACAGGCTTGCTCACATTGCTCGTAAGCAAGGCTTGTTTGATGTTTGCGTCACCATACTTGAAAAGTTATACGGCCATTCAACCATGGAAGTGCAGGTATGATAACTACTTTTGTTGTACATTATGTCAGTATCTATACATTTTGAATTATATATGAGCCTAGTCTGTGGGGTGCTTTACATTCATTATATGGATATTGTTCTGATAATTTTTTGACCTAATCATCATATGGCAAGTTCTGTTTTTTGATTAATCTGGATGGTATTTGTACATGCATAGGAGTTCTTAACAATTATATTTATATATATACGCATAGCAGTAGCATACCTGTTTTATTTCCTGAGTATGTGTCCATATTTGACTACAGTGAACTCTGATGTTTGAGAACTTGTGTAGATTTTATCTCATCTGCTCTTTTTTATGTATTTACAGGAAGCATTTGTCAAGATAACTGAACAGGCAAAGGCATACTTAGAAACGAAGGGAGAACTTACAAGCGGTATTAATCTTATCAACAGCACTAATCTAGAGTATTTTCCTGCAAAGCACAAGGCTGAAATTTTCCGTTTGAAAGGGGATTTCTTGTTAAAATTGAATGACTCTGAGAATGCTAATGTTGCTTATTCAAATGCAATTAGTCTTTTTAAAAACTTGCCTAAAGGATGGATAAGCTGGGGAAACTACTGCGATATGGTAACTACTCATATCTGTTTTTCATGCTGTTACTTTGTATGACTATTGAGTATTAACTTGAGATTTGTACTTATCTGTAATCTACTTCAAATAGGCTTACAGAGAAACTCATGAAGAGATTTGGTTGGAATATGCTGTCAGTTGCTTCTTGCAAGGTATAAAATTTGGTGTGTCCAATTCAAGAAGCCATCTAGCTCGTGTGCTTTATCTTCTTAGCTTTGATACTCCTAGTGAGCCTGTTGGAAGGGCATTTGATAAGTACTATGAGCAAGTACCACATTGGGTTTGGCTCTCTTGGATTCCACAGCTATTACTCTCCCTGCAGAGATCGGAAGCTCCTCACTGTAAACTTGTTCTTCTGAAGATTGCAACCTTGTATCCTCAGGTGAGTGTTGTTTGCATGATTGCATTTGTTCATTGCAAATTATGTTGTTCCTAAATTATCTTCAGTTTCTTCTCCTGAATTTCAGGCTCTGTATTATTGGTTGCGCACATACTTGCTGGAACGGCGTGATGTTGCCAATAAATCTGAACTTGGTAGAATAGCAATGGCTCAACAAAGAACACAACAAAGTGTTTCTGCTACTAGTGCTGGTTCTCTTGGTGGGTTGGCTGATGGAAATGCAAGAGTACAAGGTCCAGGTGGGAGTAACTTGCCATCTGATATTCCAGCTCACCAAGGCTCCCAGCCTGCAGGTGGAATTGGATCTCATGATGGTGGAAACTCACATGGACAAGAACCTGAAAGGTCTACAAGTGCAGAAAGCAGCATACACAATGGAAATGAGCAACCTTTGCAGCAAGGTTCTGCAAACCTCAATGAAGGTGGTCAAAATTCTTTAAGACGTGCTGGTGCTTTAGGTTTTGTGGCTTCAGCTGCCAGTGCTTTTGATGCTGCAAAAGATATAATGGAGGCTCTTAGGGGCAAGCATGCTAATTTGGCTAGTGAACTCGAGGTGATTTTCTTTCAGACTTTTTAAGTTGCTTTGCTTTGCTTAACAGTAGTGCTATGCAACCTCACCATCTCCACCTTTTCTCCTGGCTGCACGTGTAAAATAGTTCTGCTCATGGCCTGAGAATTAAACTAAATTATTGCTGCTAGCACTTAGTGATTAGGATAAACTATGAGATAATTGTATACATTTATTGAATGGAGCTATGAATCAATGTAGTAAAGTAGACATGAAGGGAAACACTATGGACAAAGGCACATGAAAAAGAACAGTAGATATTTGATATAAACTTGGATATGTAGCAAAATTTTCTACTTGTTTGGTACTTCCTGACAGTTTATCTTTCATGTTGTTTGCATTATGTTTCTGTGGATTAAACTAGCACCGAAGTTAAAATGATTTGTATATACCTGTATGTTGTGAATTGTGCCAATGTATCTGAAAATAAAATCTGGATCATGTGTTGCCTAAACCAAAAGTTACTTGGATGAATATGACAAAACATTTTATCATGCAGATCCTGCTAACAGAAATTGGTTCAAGGTTTGTTACTCTTCCCGAGGAGAGACTTTTGGCAGTGGTCAATGCTTTGCTCCACCGCTGCTACAAATATCCAACAGCTACAACTGCAGAAGTTCCTCAGTCCCTCAAGAAAGAGCTCTCGGGTGTTTGTAGGGCTTGCTTTTCTGCTGATGCTGTAAATAAGCATGTTGATTTTGTGAGGGAGTACAAACAGGATTTTGAACGTGATCTTGATCCAGAAAGCACTGCTACTTTTCCATCTACCCTCTCGCAACTGACTGAGCGGTTGAAACACTGGAAAAATGTTCTTCAAAGCAATGTTGAGGATAGGTTTCCAGCAGTATTAAAGTTGGAAGAAGAAAGCAAGGTATTGCGGGACTTCCATGTTATTGATGTTGAAGTTCCAGGGCAATATTTCACTGATCAGGTGACTGCTTCTGAATTTTTTTCAATTGCCAAAATTTTAATTTTCTTATATATAATTTTGATATTACAATATGGATCTTAATTAAAATAACATCAAGTTGGCCTGGGGGGTCTTTGGTGCATCCCATACTGATTCTCAATTATTTTATTTTGTTCCAGGAAATTGCACCAGATCATACTGTGAAGTTGGATAGGGTTGCAGCTGATATTCCAATTGTGCGGAGGCATGGGAGCAGTTTTCGGCGTTTGACTCTAATTGGCTCTGATGGTTCGCAACGTCATTTTATTGTCCAGACATCTTTGACTCCCAATGCTAGGAGTGATGAACGCATACTGCAGCTTTTCCGTGTGATGAACCAAATGTTTGAGAAGCACAAGGAATCAAGACGCCGTCACATATGCATTCACACACCGATAATTATTCCTGTTTGGTCCCAGGTTAAATTAATTTTCATTGTACATTATTTTTTTTTTCACTTTTATTTTTTTGGAGAGATGGATCCACGACCTTGATTAGAATAATTAGAATCAAGAGTACCAAGACTGCAAATGAAACCTTTACCCACTTAAAAAGTATCCTATAATCCTTCTTGAATTTCTGTATGGACAGGTTCGCATGGTAGAAGATGATTTGATGTATAGTACTTTCCTTGAGGTCTATGAGAATCATTGTGCAAGGAATGACCGTGAGGCAGATCTCCCAATAACCTATTTCAAGGAGCAGTTGAACCAAGCAATATCTGGGCAAATATCACCAGAAGCTGTTGTTGATCTCCGTCTGCAAGCCTATAATGAAATAACGAAAAATCTTGTTAATGACAACATCTTTTCACAGTATATGTACAAAACTCTACCTAGTGGCAACCATAGTTGGGCTTTCAAGAAACAATTCGCCATCCAGTTAGCCCTTTCAAGTTTCATGTCCTTTATGCTACAAATTGGTGGGAGGTCTCCGAACAAGATTTTGTTTGCAAAGAACACTGGAAAAATATTTCAAACTGATTTCCATCCTGCATATGATGCAAATGGATTGATTGAGTTTAATGAGCCAGTCCCATTTAGGCTGACAAGGAATATGCAAGCCTTCTTCTCCCATGGAGTGGAAGGCCTTATCGTATCTTCAATGTGTGCAGCTGCACAGGCTGTGGCTTCACCTAAAGTGAGAACTGATAATACATATATACATAAACTTGAATGCATTTCAATATTTTGATGTTAATTCATGCAATGCAAGACTACCAATTGATTCGTTCTTAAATTACTGGTATTGCAGCAAAGTCAGCACCTATGGCATCATCTAGCAATGTTTTTCCGTGATGAGCTACTGTCTTGGTCTTGGAGAAGACCGCTTGGGATGCCCATGGCCCCTATGGCTGCAGGTGGTACTATGAGCCCCGTTGACTTCAAACAGAAAGTTACCGCAAACGTGGAACATGTTATTGCAAGGGTTAAGGGAATCGCTCCTCAGAATTTTTCTGAAGAGGTGAGCAACTAAACAAATTTCTTTAAGTATTTTATGGGTTATATGAAACAAAAATAAAGCAATCCATTTTGATCCTTTGGACAAGTTTATGGATGCTCGTAATAATTACTAGAGACGAAAGGGAAGAAAGAGGACGAGGGTTTTTTGCAATGTCTATTTTTCCTATTGGCACCACTCATTATAGAAGATTTAAATGAGTAAACTGC
Source organism: Spatholobus suberectus (assembly GCA_004329165.1). Taxonomy (NCBI): domain Eukaryota; kingdom Viridiplantae; phylum Streptophyta; class Magnoliopsida; order Fabales; family Fabaceae; genus Spatholobus; species Spatholobus suberectus. The sequence continues at coordinate 79,426,048 of CM014730.1, read as the reverse complement.
AAGTTTCTGCCTCCTGCTCATGCCCTTCCACTTTCAGTCGTTATTGATACTAGTTCCCTTTTTGTTATATTTCAATTTTCTCATTCCCTTAATTATCAACCAGTTTGCCAGATCATATTTATGACTACATTTGATGCTCTGGCACATGGTATATTAAATGCCTTTTGAGAATCTTGGCTATATCACAAGTTTCTCCCTATTCAGTGTATTTTATGCTACTGTTTTAATCTAGTATTTACGTTTGTTTTTTCTATATAGGAGGAGAATGTTATGGATCCACCACAACCTGTGCAGAGGGGTGTAACTGAGTTGGTTGAAGCTGCCTTGAACCCAAGGAACTTGTGCATGATGGATCCAACGTGGCATCCCTGGTTCTAAGTTCTGATGGCAGTCTTTTCTTGAGAAGTCTGTAGCAGTACCGTAAATATGTGTACATATTCCAGCTATATAGAGCAATGCTACTTATTATGTTGAAACCCAAGTGTAAATCAATATATTGGATCTCATTTATCTTCTCCTATAGGCTAGAGCGATCTCCACCGTAGAGTATTAACCACAGGAGCATGACCCGGTGGCCATATATATTACGTGATCATTGCTTTGTAGAAGTGATCCGGGTTGCAATATATACTCTTGTACGATGTGTATACACATGTAAATCATATGTAGAAGACAACTTTTAAAATGGGTGCGTATATAAAGTCTTATAAATTTATAATACCCAATCTTACTTGCATAATTGTACTTTTAGTCCTTATATTTTATTGTGGTCTTGGTTCTAGTTGTAATTGCTCATATTTAGTATTTGAAGTTTTTTAATTGATTAAATTAAGTCATTTATCTCAAAATTCTATCCAATAATTAGAAAAAATTGTAATGGAGGTTTGTTGTATTAATGACATGTATAAATTAGTACAGGAAAAAATGTATAAAATATTTAAAATTAAATGTAACAAGATTTTTGTTTCTTTTTTATTTTAATACTTTATTTACTTTTTCCTTTGTGTATCTATACAAATAGATGATATATCACATATCTGTTACATTTTTGTTAATTATTGGATGAAATTTTGAGATAACGAATTTAATTTAATCAATTGAAAAAAATAAATAAATACGAGAACTAGATATGAGCAATTAAAACTACGGAATCAAAATTGCGCTTAGGGTAAAGTATAACTGTATAAGACTAAAAGTGTAATAAATATTATAATTAAAATTAATATAAATAATTTTGCTTATAATATTTTATAATTAAGAATTGGATTATCTTTAAATATTTTTAATTAATATTTATGTACTGTACTTTTAATTAATATTCTTTTTTTTATTGATTTTCATTATTAATGTTAGTATTATAATAGTATATATATTTTTTATTAATTATCAAACAAATGTATTATGAGATATTACGCTTAAAAGTAACTAAAACGTGAGTAATGACAATTGATAGCATATTTTTGAACCAATAAAAAAAAAATCCTTTATGCAGATAATGTAGCATGAATAATCTAAAATAATTATGTTCATGCTTTACGATGTCGCATGGCAAATAATTAAATTACTTTCATGCTTTTGTAAGTAGATATAAACAACTGGTGCATGGATTGCAAGAATTTAGTTCTTCATGAACTATTTATAATTATTGATTCTTGTTATCATAAAGATCAGCTGCATGTTTTTTCAATCATGTCAATAATTATTCGTATAAATAATAATCAAGAAAAATTATGGATTTTGCATAATCATGTAAAGATGCTCAAAATGTAATTGCTTCAAGAATGTATCTATAATTTTGATGCTCAAAATGTAAATGTTTCAAGAACGTATCCTATAAACATTGTACTTTGATTCGTCTTGACTCGAAGTTATTATTCTCTATGTCATTCACTTATCATTACTTTAGATTTATTGAGATTGACAAATTTGATATATATATATATATATATATTTTTGAACTTAATGTTCCTTTATGCTATAGTTCCTTTGAATTCGTAGTTGATAGTTGTTTATGGTTAAGGCACTTATTCGGCTTTATATATGTTTGTGTGTTAGGATAACTTTAAGATCTCTTTTATGCTTAATTAAATCATTATTTGGTTTTCAACCAATAAAAATATCGCCTTTATACAAATAATGTCGCGTGAATAATCTAAAATAGTTGTCTCCATGCTCAGGATGTGGCGTGGCAAATAATTAAATTACTTTCATGCTACTGTAAGTAGATATAAACAATTGATGCATGGATTCCAAGAGTCTAGTTTTCCAACCATGGTCAAAATAATTATTCGTATTAATAATAACCAAGAAAAATTATTGATTTTGCTCAATCTGGTAAAGATGCTCAAAATGTAATTGCTTCAAGAATGTATCAAAACTAATGAATTTGGTGTTAGACAAAATATATTTTTATCAATAATATTCAATAATAATTTTTCAATGAACGAAATAGATATTCATATTAAAAATACCATGAAGAAAGTCATAAGAAGAGAAATCGAGCTATAAATTATTATATTAATAAAAATAGTAAGAACATGCTATGTATTTGATCAAACTTGTCACGTAGTTGGTAGAAGCTTAAACTTGAGAATAAATTGAAGGATTTCATTTCATCGTTTGAGACGTGATCATGATAATAAAATGTTAAGAAACAATGCAAACAAAAGGCAAAAAATCTATAAAGAGAAAGCAGAGAGAAAGAAGAAATAAATGTAGAGAAGAGATACATCTTTTTTTTTTTTTTCATTCACATAGAAGATATTTATATAAGTAAATGGAAGATTACAAGAGAAACTGAAAAACTATAATTCTATATTATTTATAATATCATCTCAAGATTACATCTTTATCAAAGGAAATTAATCACCTTATGTCCCATATTAAACGATAGGCATTTATAAAATAATTATATTCATAATAAATGACAGTTAAAAAAATTGGTTATTAAGTATTTATTATATTAAAAAATGACTAAACCCTTAAACTGATTCTCAAGATTGCATGAATTGGATATTGTAGTCCTTGAGGATTAAAAAGCATAAAAAAATGAAACACTTACTATTTAAATAATTAAAAAAAATTGATAGAGTATAGAAAATATTTTTTAACCAAGTCTTAGAGTATTTGATAAAAAGATCTTTATTATATCTGAGAAAAAATTTTTTTAACAATTTCTCAGAGCATTTGATATGAAAATCTTTGTTATAATTGATAAAAATAATAATTCACTTAGAGCATCTCTAATGGGAGTTCTTAAATTTAAGAACCAATTCTTATGCAATTTCATTATTGGAGCAATGTAGCTGTTCTTATATAAGAACCATTGCTTCTATAAACTCCTGCTTAACAGTTCTTTAGAATTATGAGACAATTGTTGGATTCATTATCAATTCTTAAAAGATTATACTATTAGAAAGAAAATTTGTTGAAATTCTTAAATCTCATGTAATATTGTAGGGTCTATCAAAAGTGAATTGAGCAACTCCACTATAGTTTTACAATTAGAGATGCTCTTAATTGTTGAATGAATACATTTTGAAAATTAAATAAGGAAACAAAAGTAAAATTTAATAATCATTAAAAATATTTATTACATTAAAAATATAATTTTGTTAATAATTTATTTTTAAAATAATTAAAAATTTCAATAAAATAAAATAAATATTTTTCTGATCATATAGTATTTGTAAAAAGATCCTTATTAAGTTGAATAATAATTCATTGAAAGAAAAAACAATTATCCACTGAATTGGATGAATTAAGTTGAATTTAAATACGAAACATTTAGTACAAAATAATTTCATAAAAGTGCAAACAGTTTTTACACGAGCGTTTGATTTTGACCACTAAATTGTGGTCACTCGCTTTCCATTTACGAACGAAAAATCCAAAGAATCTAGTGAACTCCATCGAGACCAAACGAAACAAGTGATTCCCTTCCTTTATTGGAGCATTGACGAAATATGCCGAAAAGTTCATCCAAGAATCACAATGCAGATTTTCCCTCATCTTCCTCACAAAAACGCAAGTGTTTCCCTTTTGGGGTTGGCAATCCTTTCAAACGCAATATGTCAGGTGAAGAAGCACTCTGAGCAAAGTTTTCTTCCACCTCTTCTTTGACAATCTCATCATCACTGTTGTAAACAAATCTTGTGTGCTTTCCTGCAAACTTGGGAGCTATCTTTTCCTTCATGCTAATGTTGTTCAACCCTTCACACAGTTCATCAAGCAGCGTCCCTCCTCCTCCTTCTTGAACATCCTCACTATAATCTTCTTGTTCATCTTCATCATGGGTGCTTGCATTGACCTGCATTGACCAGATGGAAGCATCATCATCATCTTCTGTGGGCTGCTCTATGATTCCCTCTCCTTGTACTACTTCCTCATAACTCAGCTCAGAGAAACATTCTTCTGATGCATTAGAAAGTTGAGATTTGTCCGAGAAGTCCAGCAAAAGGGACCTGTTTATCAGACTCTTTTCAGATTCAGAACTCCCTTGATTCTTTCCATCAAACACGTGACTCACCACCTGCCACCAAAGTTATGACATAAGATTAATTATAAAGATCATGAAGTTATGATGCATCAAAGTTAAAAAAGTAATTATAAACATAAATTCCCTCTCTCTTCTATCTCATTCCCTCCATTTTTCTTTCTAGTTACTTTCTTTCTGATCACGTCACTTATCTTATTTTTCACTTCCTCTCTTTTTCTTTATATCTCTCTCTTTCCTACACCTATCCGCCCCAGAATTGGGGTGGAGCGGAAAAAACTAGCTCTTATGCCTTCTTTTTTTCAATACACCCTTTTTAATCATGGGTTTCATCAAACAATTCAATACATGTTTGATTTAGATTATTTTAGAAAACATAATGACCTTTTATTGGTCACATTCTAAAATGAAGTTTTGCAAATAATTTCAACCATTCAGTTGTCAAAAAAAAAAAAAAAAAAAAAACATATTGTTAGCATTTTTCTTTGGTAAAGACTGGACGAACCCGAGGTATCAATGGTTGTTGGAGAACAACAGAAGGGGTAACTGAACCGAAACCAGAAAGATTCTGAATTTGAGGCGTATTCTCGGGCATTGTTGCAAGAAGTCCCATGGCTTCAAGCGAGAACTTGGAAAGCTCAACCTCTTCTTCCACCTTGAGCAAAAGGGTCTTCACCTGACCCCTCAGCAAGGCTTCCCCTGACCCTGGCGCGTTCCTCACTCTGCTTCCTCTCTGCTTCGCCAATGGGGTATCAAGAATTACCCCATTCGCAAGCCCCACGATTGGGGAATCGTTTGTTATGTCTATTAGCGCAGACTGATCCTGCTGTTGCCCCCTTGGTTTTGACTTTGACAGGTTCTTTTCAGAATCTTCAATCTTTCCTGGAAAAGACAAACCAATGATTTTATTTTGGAGGAAGGTTAAATAGTAATTGAAATTTAACTCTTTGTTGAAGAACAGAAAATCACTCACTGGAAACTGTGACGGAGGCGTCGTTGGAAGTGGCAAAGGTGTGTGATCTTGTTACTCTCTTTGTGGATGATGGGGTCTCCATTGAAAATTGGATTCAATTCAAGACAACCTGATAATGCCAAAAGTTATAGGCTCTGGACAATTTGCACAGAAAAAAGGTGGTACGAATTGCAGAGAACAAACTTGTGGGGTTTATTTATAAAAGAAACACAATGAATATGATCGTTGATGCCTACGCGTTTATCCTAAATAATAAACCTTTCTGAAAAGGAAGTAGCCGTTAGTTTCTGCCTTTTGAATTCTGGGCCTTTTTTGGGCTGATGTGGGGTCCAGTATAGCCTATGGCGTTGTACTATCCTAAACGTTGTGCCTGTTGGCTATTTCTAACATGGAAAAATCACTACGAATTCTGAAGAAAATTGCTTAACAAAATAAAATATATATATATGATTTATGAAATTATTTGACAAAATTAATTGTCTCTTCCTTTGACTATTTAATTTTTTGGATTTGGGTCAGGGTCAGACAACATGCAAATAAATGACCAGATTGAAACAATAAAAATTAGAAGACTGAAATGGAAATAATGAAAAAAGTAATTATACAGATTAAATAAAAATATGTGAATAATAAGAGGACAAAAGCATTCAATTAAATTAAAACATTATTGTTTTGTTTTTAATAGAAAACATATAAATATTGCTAATTTAACTTTGCATTTATTATCTTTACTTTCTTATTAAACAATTTAATCTTTATTAGAATTGACTATGAGTTACATTTTATGTTTTGGCTTTACACCATTTTAATCTCTAAAAGTTATTTTCTCTTCACAAACGTTATTCTCTCCAATTATAAAAAAGGGTTAATTATGTTTTTGATCCCTCATTTTTTGTCGATTTTTGTTTTTAGTCCCTCAAAAATATTTTGACTGATCATAGTCCCTCATAAATTTTCCGTTCATGTTTTTAGTCCCTGCTGTTAACTTTAACCGTTAAGTGATGACATGGCTTCACATGGGTTGCCACGTGGACTACTAGGCTGACGTGGCAGCCACGTGGAAATTTTTTAAAAAAATTGATAAAAAATGTAAATTATGAAAATAATCCCTCATTTTATCACAATTTACGTTTTTAGTCCCCCGAAAAAAAGTTTGACCGGTTTTAGTCCCTCAAAATTTTGTCATTCATGTTTTTAGTCCATCTGTTAACTTACACAGTTAAACTTTAATAATTAATCAATTATTATTTTCACATATTATTATTTTACACATTATTTCACAACAAAAATGCAAAAAAAAAAAAAAGATTACTTGTAAAGGATAATCAAGGAAGTTAGATTGCTAGTCTTTTCATAAGAGATTACGAATACCTTGAATTATCGAAGCATAGCGATGAAGAGGTAAGAGAAGTGTTGTGATAAGATTTTGAGCTATAATTAATTAATAAATTATTGGTTAAAATAAATTTTGAGGAAAAAACTTGTATGAGTGTAAATAATAATTAATTGATTAATTATTAAAGTTTAACTGTGTAAGTTAATGGGAGGGACTAAAAACATGAATGAAAAATTTTGAAGGATTAAAACCGGTCAAACTTTTTTTGGGGGGACTAAAAACATAAATCGTGATAAAATGAGGGATTATTTTCATAATTTACATTTTTTATCAATTTTTTTTAAAAAATTGCCACGTGGCTGCCACGTCAGCCTAGTAGTTCACGTGACAGCCCATGTGGATCCACGTTATCACTTAATGGTTAAAGTTAATGGCAGAGACTAAAAATACAAACGGAAAATTTATGAGGGACTATGACCAGTCAAAATATTTTTGAGGGACTAAAAACAAAAATCGACAAAAAATGAGGGACCAAAAACATAATTAACCCTTATAAATATTTATAATTCGTTTTAAACAATTAACTCATTTTTCTGATTAATCTTTTATTTTTCCTTGATTATCATTATTTACATATTATTCAAACTTGCAACTATTCTTTTATTATTCTTATCTACATATTAGATATTTAAAATTGCATTTTACTTTAATATTAAAGGTCTTATAAAATACCTTAATTATCAATGTTTTTTTAATTTATTTACATTATTCTTTTATTGTTTTCACTTTAATCTCGTCACTTTTTTTATTTCACTTTCATCCTCTTATTTAACTGTCTAATAATAAATTTATGTTTTATGTTAACATAGAATAATTGGGTTATCATTAAAGATAAACTTATTGGATGGTGTAAGATTGAAGGATGAAATTAAAACAAAAAGTTAAAAAATTAAAAATGAAAAATTAAATAAAATTAAAAGATTGAAATGTTGTTTTTATCAAAAATAATTCTTAATTAAGTACGATTTATGATGGATACTCAAATTATTATTTAACTTGTGTAAACTTTTTTTAAAAATAGATCTAATTTATTGGTATAATTTAATCATGACAAGTACAATTAGGCATAATAAATAATGATTTAAAGTAAAAAAAAATAATGATTTTTTATTGATAAAAATAATAATAATGAGGAGTATTAGGAATATTATTTTCTAACACTTTTTAACACAATTTTTTATTGATTAAAATTCATATAAATTTCACTCATTTAAAAATAAGACCTCGTAAATAAAAAATAAAACTCACATATTTAATGACACTCATGTGAATTTCACTCGAATATAGTAATAACAAGTATTAAAGAATCAGAATATGTCTCTAACATTTTTCATGTGTCCCAGTCATAATCGTTAGGACTGATGGATTGGCCTAAAGAAAGCATACGGGGATTGAGGGATGTGTTGACTAATTGCTTATAACTATGGCAATCCCAAAGGCAATGCTTCTCAATCATAAGTTTATAACAACGGCATAAATAATTTTTTTATTATCAATTAATCAGAAATTACTTTAAATATAATTTTTAAATAGTCATTATAAAAATTAATAATCTTATTATAATAATTTATAATTAAATTATGATTTTTTTACATTAATGCTACATTTTAATGAAATTTTAACAATAAAATGGTTTTTACTTTTCGCGATTAGGTAGTTACAAATATGATGAACATTATTAACTAGAGAAGTTGTTTCGAACTTATTCCCTGCCATAAACAATTTTAAAGCAAACTAACATAAAAAATCATTTTAACAAAGGTTGGTCCAATTGATAAGAATCTGACTCATAGACATGGTTTGAATCCTGTAACCCTTTTAGTCTGTAATTTGTAAAGCATTCTTTGAACCTTAAGGTTTGCTCTGACCCTAATGAACTCCCGGGACTCAACTCACCTAAACTTTTATTCATCAAAAGAGATAAAAAGCATAAAAAATCATTGTCCATTATAGTATGACAAAACAAAAATAAAAAGATTTTAATTCAAACAAATTAAAGAATTTAATTTTCATGCACTGACAGTATAAAGATTTTTACATAGTCAACTAACTAGAAATCATTTTATATATGATTTTAAAGTAGTTATTATAAAAGTCAATAAATTTACTATACATGAAAATTTGTAATCGGATGACAATGTAAAAAATCTTTACATTGTCGGTGCATTCTAATTAAATTATAAAACAAAAAGGATTGATCATTTGAGCATTCAATATATTTTTTTTTTGGTAAATAAGCATTCGATATTTAATTTTATATTTTCTTAATTTCTAAATATTGGTCATTTAATAATTTTTCATGGTAATAATATTTTTACTAAATATCATTAATTTAGAGAAATATAATTGCATTATGTTTGACTAAATTATTTTCATTTTATTAATATTATTTCTCATTTTACATTTTTACTTAGTATAAATATCAAAGAAAAAACGAAGACAATATTAAAAAATAATTAATATCATCATAATTTTATAAAAATCTAATTATAATGTATTGGTAGTGCCAATGTTTTTTATACTGTCATTCAATAATAAATTGTCATATATAATAACATTGTTTACTTTTGTAATAATTACTTTAAAAGTCATATTTATATTTTCTAATTAATTGGTAATGTAAATATCTTTATAGTAATATTATATGAAAATTAAATTCATTTTATAAAATTACATATAAATGTTTTTTCCTAAAAATACTTATATTTTTAAATTTAAAAATTACTTGTTTAGTTTAGTATTAATTAGTTGCCTCCTTTGTACACACACACACACAAAAGTATTAGTTGTCAAGATAATAATTAAGATTAGTCCTAAATATATGTTTAAGGAGAAAGAGAGAGACCACTGAGTGTATAGATCAATTGGCGCTAGATTGTTTCAATTTAACCAATGATCTGGAGTTTGAGTAATTCTGAATATGATACTTATGGACTAGACCAAAAAGAGAAAGAGAGAGAAATGAAAAAAAATGATATATGAATAATAATGTGTTTTTTTATCTTATTAAAAAATGAAGAACAAAATTTGCTTTGAAAAATAATTTTAAAGTTCTCTTTCTCTTTTTATTTTCTTCCCATTCAAATGAAGATTGAGTAAAATGAGCATAATGCTGTGAATAAATCGCTTTTTAACCGCAATAGTAAAAAAAAAAACTATTTACTAAAATAATAATTAAAAAAAAAACAATTCATTGAAATAGGTTGTTTTAGAAAAAGGTACAAAAATGTGAGAAGGTAAATTAACAGGAGGGCCAAGTTAGTTGGCGTCTCGTGTTTATTGATTTTTTTATTATATAACTGGAGGCGCCAACTCGCATTAAAAATATTTTTTTTACTACAATAAGTTGGTGCCTCGCGTTCAAAATAAAATTTTTTTTGCTACAAAGTTGGCGCTTCACGTTCCAATTTTTTTTTTCCCACAATAGGAGTTGACGCCTCGTGTTCAATTTTTTTTTACTGTAATAGGAGGCACCAATCAGCGTTCAATATAAATTTTTTTACAACAACAGTTGGCGCCTCGCGTTCAAAATATTTTTTTTTTACTACAACAGGAGGTGCAACTAGTTTGAATTTTTTTTTACTATACCAGGAGGCGCTAATTGAGTTGGCGCCTCGTATTCAATATAAATTTTTTATTACTTGGCACCTCACGTTCAACTCAGTTCGTCACATTCATGCATGATTATACTATTCAGGTTCAATAATACTCACGTTACTATTCATGAATAGTATTACTAGTCAAGATACTATTTTGAACGCAGTTGGAGCCTCTTGTTGTAATAATAAAAAAATTACATTGAACGCAAGGTGCCAACTCAGTTGCCGCCTGCTGTTAACCATACCTCTTTTTTTCATACAAGACAGCCTGCCTTGCAACTACGCTATATAGTTTGCCCCCGGACACGGATCCTCTCCATTTAATAAAAATTGGAAGAGTGTCCAGTTGAAGGAATATGGATCGTAGATTAAAATGTATGACTAAGATCTATTCATAAAAATTCAGATTTATTTATTTCTCTTATGTTGAACAAGGAATGCAAAGTATCAAACATATATTTATTTATCAACTGAAGAGAAATGGCAAAACTATAATTTTATGCCATATTTGAATAAAAGCAATTACACATTTACTCTTATTAAGTTAAAAGAGAAATAAGGCAAAAATAAAAAAACTGATTTCTATTTTTTATTTTTTAATTCAAAATTTCTTTTTTCTCTCACCCTAATAAAAATAGGACTAAAGTATTGTTGTATTATATTTTCAAAAATTTTAATTATCGAATTGGTTTCTTAAATTTTAAATTACTATTATATATATTTTTTAAAATTTTATCATCAAATTAATTTTTGAAAAATTAATTTATTACTAAATTTGTTCTTCTCAGATGTAAATATCACCATACAAAATTTTATGAGACTAAAATAATGATATTTTTGTTATGAGTAATTAATATGATGATAAATTATTTTTTTATGAAATTAATTTAGAAAATAAAATCTTGAAAAGGATAAAATAAATGAAAAACTAATTAAAAAGCTAATTTAATTATCAATGTTTATAGAAAATGAATGTCCAAATCAGTGTTCATTCAAAATCATTTCTCGTTCAAAAATTGGTTTTCTCTACTAAAAAATTGGCTGGATGTTACAGAATTGGTCTCATCCAATCTGAATAAAAACAAACACTCACATCTTTTCTTGGGACTTTCGCTTTGAGCACGAGGTGCCTACAAAAAAAATTGGGAACGCGTGGCGCCTTCTGTTGTAATAAAAAAAATTATTTTGACCATGAGACGCTAATTGAGTTGTTGCCTCCTATTGTAGGAAAAAAAAATTTGGCCATGAGGCGCCAACTGAGTTGGCCCTCCTGTTGTAGTAAAAAAAATTCATTTTGAACGCGAGGCACCAACTCTGTTATATAAAAAATAAATAAATTAATAAACACGAGACTTTGACTAACTTGGCGCCTCCTGTTAAATTTCCTCCTCACATCTCCATACCTTTTTCTGAAACAATCTATTTCAGTATATAGTTTTTTTTTTTAGAGTTTAATGGTCATGCACTGTCAGTGTAAAAAATTTTACACTGTTATTTAATTAGAAATCACTATTAATATGACTTTTAAAGTATTTATTATAGAAGTTAACAAACTTACAATAAATGATGGTTTGTGATTGGAAGACAGTATAAAACTTATACTGTCAGTGTATGACTATTAAACTCTCTTTTTTATTATTATTTTGGTAAATAATTTATTTTTTTTACTGTTGTGGTTAAACAGCCGTGAATAAATAGTTTGTAGAAAAAGAGGCGGAATGGTTGGCACCGATGGAGCAGCGTGATTTTAATATCCTAAGGTTTAGACCATTCATTCACAAGGGCAGGGAGGAGTTAGTTACAGCACCCACTTCCTCGCCGCATTATAAAAATATCACGCCCTCTTTTCATTCTCTTATCCATCCCTCCTCAGTTTTCGGTTTCTACGTTCATTAACACACGCGCAACACAAGACACAAACAAAAATCAGAGGACAAACAAACGTAACAAAAAAAAAAGAAAATTCTCACAATGGCACCAGCCAAAACGCTCACTTCTCTGGCTGAGGAAGAGACCCTCGAGTCTCGTTTCGTTCGTGACGAAGACGAGCGTCCAAAAGTCGCGTACAACCAATTCAGCAGTGAGATTCCGGTCATTTCACTGGCTGGAATTGAAGAGGTGGATGGGCGCAGAGCGGAGATATGTAAAAAGATTGTGGAGGCCTTTGAGGAGTGGGGCATTTTCCAGATTGTTGATCATGGTGTGGACGCTAAACTCGTGTCGGAGATGACACGTCTCGCGAAAGAGTTCTTCGATTTGCCACCAGAAGAGAAGCTTCGCTTTGACATGACCGGTGGCAAGAAGGGCGGTTTCCTAGTCTCCAGCCACCTTCAAGTAATTAATTTATGCACAAAACTTAGATATAGTACCTTAAATATATTGGTATTGTTCTCCAATCAAAATTAAAGATTTATTTTGGTAATTCGCATGACAAAAACATGTATTAAAGATTTTATAAATTATCGAGATAAATCTTCAATTCTGATTGGAGAACAACACTAATAGTACTTAAGGTCCTGTATCTAAGTCTTGTACTTAATTTATATCATATAATATATGCTTTATTCGTCTGTGGTTAGTCCTTCACGCTATTTAATCAACAACAGTTCCTAAATCCTATTACTTTCTTAAATCCTAATACATCCACATGTTTTGTTAGTACCATGTTATAACAAATAAATTTGTTAAAGTTTACTTTCTTTGATTACATCATGAAGGTTAAGATATCTCCTCTTTTTTTTTTTTGTAATTAAGTGAAATATTTATTTTAAATTAATCAAATTCTAATGGTAAGGAGAAAACCTAGGTATGATATCACGGGACTTTTAGTATTAGCTTTTATTTAAAATTAGAGTTTCATTACCTTAACATATAGTCATACATGACAAAAATCCATAATAAACATATTATGACACGAAGTTTTAACTTTGATTGGAAAATAAAATTGAAAACAATTCTAATATTTAAATTTGGTCCTAATGATAATTAATGTTTTCAAGATATTAATTAAGAAAAAATAAAAGCTATAAAAAATTATTTGATATTTATCTTTTAAAATACTAATAGTTAAAAATATTTAATAAAGCGTGTTAAATACTCATTAATAAGCAATTACGTTAGCAATATCTTCATTAAATAACGAAAGTATCATATATAAAATATATATAATTACGTTATCACTATAATTATTCCCCCGTTATATCATACCTTAAAAAACGTACACACCAAAAGAATGAAAGAAATGAATTATTTTTATTATACCATGCCACATTCTTTGCGTGCAGGGAGAAGCGGTGTTGGATTGGAGAGAGCTTGTTATATACTTTTCACAACCAGTTAAAAGCAGGGATTATTCAAGGTGGCCAGACAAGCCAGAAGGGTGGAGGAAGGTGACGGAGGAGTACAGCGAGAAGCTGATGGGTTTGGGATGCAAGCTGTTGGAGGTGTTGTCTGAGGCAATGGGATTGGACAAGGAAGCAGTGAGCAAGGCAAGTGTGGATATGGACCAGAAGATTGTCGTCAATTTCTACCCCAAATGCCCCCAACCGGACCTCACACTCGGAGTGAAGCGTCACACTGACCCGGGCACTATCACCCTTCTGCTTCAAGACCAGGTGGGTGGCCTTCAAGCCACCAGAGATAATGGCAACACATGGATCACCGTTCAGCCTATCGAGGGAGCTTTCGTTGTCAACCTTGGAGATCATGGTCACGTAAGTATTATTTTATAATTGATGCACCACAAAAATTTCCAAAGATTACATATATTAATATTAGTTGATGCTAACATTACAATTTTATTCTATTTTATTTTAAAAATTTTATAAAAAGTTGTGAAATATAAGATTTTATTGTTTTTGTTATTTCTCTTACAAAGTTCTTGAATGAGATATATAAGAATAACTTACCCTTTTTTCCATCACCACACCAGAATTTCTCCAAAATAGCATGGCCTTTTTTTTTTCCCTCTGTTTACAGTATTTTAGTTAATTTTTTTCGGCTTTTAATTATGTTAATTAGTTAGATTTGACTTTTGCACTATACATGGACTGCTCCGTTTCTCTAAAATAGCATGTTTTCTATTTTGTGTTTATATTTTAGTTCAGTAGTATTCTTTTAATTCTTCTCTTTAAATCGCTTTAGTTGGTTAAGTGATAAAGTACAAGTTACAAAGATGCGAATTTATTTCTCAATAATACACTCCCTTCATTTCTTATTTTGTTATCCCCTCTCATTTTTTATTATTTTTTTATGTATAACTTTTTATGAATTTTCTCTAAGTAAAAGTTCAGCTGTTTATTGCATTTGTTGGGGTTTAAAGTCTTGGACTTCTACCTTAATTACTCCGGTGTCAATACGACAACAAAGCCAACCAACCGTAAGTTTGCACGCTGGACAATAATACCACCCATGAATTATAGGAACAGCCAAAACGTTTGCATATATTACCATTTGATTTTATTTATTTTTTATATTTTAAAACTAAAAAAATACTTTCTATTTTTAAACCAAGGAAATATAAAATGATGTACAATAATTGTAGTGTACAAATTAAATAACAAAGTCCTATTGTCTTCAATGGAATAATTACGCACAGCTTTTGGGGAGAAATGGTTCTGTCTTCCTAATTAAATTACTTATAAGTAGAAGTTACTAGTATAACACAAAATCTTTTATGTCTCGCAATAATAATGCATAATAAATATTGAAGTCTTGAATTCTCACGTTTTGACTGAATTTATTTTCTTTTTGAGTCCGTAATTCCATTAATTTATGGGGTCAAACTTGTATGTGAGGCAGTATCTGAGCAATGGAAGGTTCAAGAATGCTGATCACCAAGCAGTGGTGAACTCAACCTGCAGCCGTCTATCCATAGCCACATTTCAAAACCCAGCACAAGAGGCAACTGTGTATCCGCTCAAGGTTGAAGAGGGAGAGAAGTCCGTGCTGGAGGAACCAATCACGTTCGCCGAGATGTACAGAAGGAAGATGAGCAAGGACCTTGAGATTGCGAGGCTGAAAAAGCTGTCCAAGGAGAAGCAGTTGCAGGACTTGGATAAGGTCAAGCTGGAATCCAAGCCTCTGGATGAGATTCTTGCCTGAGTCCACTATTATTGCATGTCTTTTAATTAATTTTTGCATGCTGATCAAACGGCTACCATGTATTAGTCGTTTTTGCGCCTGTCTATATATCGATCTCTACTTTTTGGGTTGTGTTAAACTCAGTCGTGCATGAAAATGGGTAGTTCATCTGCCTATGTCTTAGGACCGGATCGATAGGATATGCCGATATGTGTAGAAGTCTCCTGTGTTTCATAATTACCTGTATATATATGAAAATAAGCCGTTCCCACTTATTGCCTGCATAGGCTGTGAGGAATTGAGAATGAATAAAGCAAAATTATAAGTTTAAGATGTGTATTAACCTTTTTAACAATTCAAAATTTGATGTTAAATTTAGAATTATATGATTTATACAAGATATTTTTATAACATTTTCTTTTACAACTCTTTTTTTTCTCTTTCTTCGACATATTAATCATCTTATCTTGTACCTCACTCTTATCTTCCTCTCTCTTTGTAGTACAAAAATTATATAATCATGATGTACTGATATAATTTCTTAAAAATTCATACTTATATTCATATAAAATATTGTTAATCAAGTGGTCTCAATAACTCAAGAAAGGGGTGCAATGAATTATAATAAAAATGTTTTCACAAACGTTTTACCCCGAATCGTGAAAAATATAATTCAATAGAGACAAAGAAGCAAATCTTTTTATTTGTTTTTGATTAAGAAAATTCAAAACAAAACAAAACAGATAAAACAATAAAGAGAAGAGTTAGAGAAGAGTGCACCACAATTTATCCTAATTTGGTCACAAACTACGACCTATATGTTTAGTTCCCAAGCCATGTTTATGATTTATCCACTAACTGATTAAAGTTTATAGTATACCAAGTTTTTTACACCTATGGAAACCTATCTTGGCAATCTAACCTGTGACGTTCCTCACCTTCTCACTCTAGCCACCCACTAGGAAAACATATTTCTAGACCAAAGGAAACCTACCTTGGGCCCCATATATCCATGTGGACTAAGTCAAAACATTTAACAAATGTAGTGTTGCTAGATGGGAAAGGTAGTCATTTTTATTTAGAGAAATGGCATACATCACAAGGGGAATCAAATTTGGAACAATGAATGAAATGATATGTCTTTTGCAAAGAGCACGTCTTAACATTGGAACATGACCAAATCTTACATACCAAGTATTAGGACTACAAGAGTAAAAATTGTTAGCTACAAATTCGAGAAAAAGGACAAGCTGGAACATGACAACATATAGAGCCCTCTCTAAAATTAGTTGTGTCAATCGTCTTTGAGAAGTTGGGATATTGTACATGACAGACAGATTTGGAAAATATAAGTTAGCAGGATAATGATTTTATCAATTTTGAAATTGATATAAAATTGAAGTTGAAACTTGATATGTATAAGACATCATTTAAGTGTAATTATTTTGAGAAAAAGATTGCTCCAAAAATTTGAGTAATAATGCAGATACAATCAAATAATCTAACATGAACTAGTTTAATCTTATTGTAAGATTTGAATTCTAATAAAGTGTAACATATATGGTCCGTTGCACCTGTATTAAGAATCCAATTCGTGAGGCTCTTTTCATTTGAGATGGCACATATAATACCTAAAAGAGATCATATGTAATTGTAGGATACACTGCTGAAACTTGGCTAACAGTGTGCCTTTTTTCTATGTTCTACAGTAATGTTAGTATTGCCTTGTGTTGTTTAAGTGTAAAACCCAAATTGTCTACTTGTATCATCGTCACATTCTTTCTACGATACTATATATGTTTTGATTATCATCTTTTGAATCCCCATCTTCCACAGCACAATTGACATTACTTCAGCAAATTTCTATGATGTGGCCAAGACCATGAAATGCTTTCTCCCAGGCTACATTCAGCCCTTTTAGAATTGCCCAAAACTCAACATGAACTATGGAACACGAACCCAACCTCCCAGCAAATGCAAGCACAAACGACCCCGCATGATCTCTAAAAATGCCTCCATAACCAACCTGATTTCCTGCACAACTCAAGGCCCCATCAAGGTTCAATTTTAGTCTACCTACAAATGGAAGGATCCAGCAAATACCACTCTCCAAACCTCTACTAGAAGCCACACTAGAGTGAGTCTCCAAAGCCACCAAAATATCCCTTGTCCTAGCTTTAATCTTCCTGCAAAGCTGCCCATGCAACATTATATTCAACCTGCTTGAAAATACACTCATTCCTTGCATACCAGATGGAATCTAAGGCCACCGCAAACTCAATATCTCAATGTTCACACCGGGACCCACCCGTTCTGAGGTTTGAAACTAACCAATCATCCATATCACAACCAAAAAAGGATCGAGGAATCCTACCATTGAGAATATGCATCCAAACTTCCTTGACAGAAATGCAATCACGAAAAGCATGCTTAAGATGCTCCGGATGGTCCAAACATATAGGATAGCTGGCATCATGAGTTAAATGCCTATATTGCCGCTGATAATTTGTGAGAAGGACCCTCGATGCAACCCTTCAAGGATGCAATTTGATACGTTTAGGCCCCCGCCACTTCCACATCACCCTGAAAATAGGATTCATTGGAATACAACGCTGCCTAATAATATCCAAATAAGCTTCCTTCAATGAAAAATTACCATCAGGAGTACCAGCCAAAGCTATGGAATCCCTACAATACAAAGAAGGCTGGATCATCTTTATCTCTCGAAGCAACATGTCAGGAATAACATGTTCAACACTCATTAGATTCCAACTGTCACTAGGCGTCAAAAAATCCGATATTGGGCAATGTAATTCTGAAGGAAAACAGGTTGCAATACTTGAGCGTGAAGACTTTTAACATTTGGAATTAGGGGTGTTCACATCCAAACCGATCCAAAAAAAAACCAAAAACTAGTCCAAAAAACTGAAAACCGAAGCAAACCGAAATTTTTTGAATTTCATTGGATGGTTTTGGTAGCCAACCGATCGATTCGGTTTGGTTTTCGGTTGGTGGCTCTAAAACCAAACCAAACCGAAATAATAATACTAAATATGTGTGTTAAGTAAGTGTTAAATTATTATCATATATGTGTCATGCTTAGAAGGAAGTAGCATTTCTTTTCCCTAAAATTTGCAGTACCAAAACCATGTACATTTCTAAATCCACATATATAGGTAGATGTAAACATATATATTTGAACACTTACTAGCATCTATATAAAATTTGCAATACCAAAATCACGTACACTTACTAGCTAGTTGTTTAGTTGAACACTTGATGTATTTGGCAGTTGATGCACTTGATGAATTAATGTATTTACTAGTTTCCTTATCTTTCTCTTTACATATCTTATTTTTTCTCATGTATGGATTTAGAAAATAAGAAATTAAAGAATCGGTAAAGATGTTTGGTAAAAATCGAATCAAACGATCCAATCCAAACCGTATTTTTTGGATTGGATTGGATTGAATTTTTTTGTATAAGTCATTCAAACCGAACCGAACTGCATGTTTTTTTCATGTTTGGATCGGATGACTTTTTGGCTCAAAATCGATCCAAACTGATCTGCGAACACCCCTATTTGGTATCCAGTGATCCAACCAAAAGTTTACACTACTCCCATCTCTAATACACCACACTAGATTACTCTTAACACTCTCCTAAACACTATAGATTCCTTTCCACAGATTAGAATCGTTGTATTGTCTTTCCATTCTAGGTAATAAATTAGATCTATGCTTATACTTGGACTGAAGAACAACAACCCAAAGCTCATTTGGGCAAGTACAAAGCTGCCAACCAATTTTCATCATAATTATTAACCTTATTTGCAGGTCTCAAACCTAGCTCTCCACAAAATTTTGGTTGACAAATATCCTGCCAAGATTTAAAATGAATTTTCTTATGATTCTCCTCATCACCCCACAGTAGGGCTAGCAATGAATCGAACTAACTTGAAATTAGTTTAATAATTAATTTGCTGAACTTGATTCATGAACCAAATAAGTTGAACTTGAGTTGAAAATTGAGCTCATTAAATAAATGAGCCGAACTTGAGCTATGTGTAGTTCGACTTGTTTGATTCATGAACCAGCTCGATATATATATATAACTCATATAATTATTTTTTAATTAGTTTCATATTAGTTTTATTTTTTGTATAAAATAAATATATAAATTAAAATATGTAACAATCAAAATTTTGAATCGAATTGAGCTAATGAGCAAACCAATCTGTTCATGAGCCTGAATCGAATCAAGTTTGGGCTAAAGAAAAGGGTTCATATTGAACTCGAGTCGAGCTACGAGCTAAACAAATTCTTATCAAGTCGAGTTGAGTCGGGCTCAGCTCGACTTGACTTGGCTCATTTCCAGCTCTACCTCACAGGAAGCTTCTACAGTTTCTGTCTAAACTCTCACAAATAGATGCAGGAAGATAAGTTGTTTACATAACATAGGAAGGAAGAGCTGCTAAAACAGACATTGTGAGAGTCAATTTGCCAACAAAAGAGAGGTTTCTATTCTTCCACCTACTTAACCTTTGGTTGGCTTTATCCAAAATAGCCTGATAAGTATTCCTGCCTACTCTTTGATGAAGGAGAGGCACTCCTAGGTACTTGCCCAAGCCATTCATTTGTTGGAAAATAAACGCAGCACTAATCTACTCCCTAACCTCCCACCTAACATTTTTGGAGAAACATATTATGATCTTATCAGTGTTTATCTTCTAACCTAAACTTTGATAAAACAAATCTAGGCATCTAGAAATCACTTCAACTTGTTCCATACTACCTTCTGTAAATAAAATAAAATCATTCACAAAAGCTAAATGAGAAATATGTGGACCACCTTTAGCCAATTAAGTGGGCTTCCATAAATAGCGCACAACTATAAGGGAGATCAAGTGAGATAGGCACTCCATGCACAAAACAAAAATATAAAGGGAAATAGGATCTCCCTGATGGATACCCTGAGAAGGCTTGGATTCTTCTAGTGCCTCCCCATTCCAAAGGACCTTCATTTTGGAAGAAGACAAACAATGGTGGACCAGATCAATAAGGTGATGGTTAAGATCAATGTCTTAAAGGGATTCCTCCACAAATTCCCACTTAAGCCTATCATATTCTCTCTCAAGATCAATCTTTATCATCATCCAGCCTTTACCACCTTTCTTAGACTTCATAGAATAAATCACTTCCTATGTGATAATAATGTTATCACTGCTATACCCATTAGGAGCAAAGCTGCATTAATATGGGCTAACAAGCTTGTCCATCACGGATCTTAGTCTTTATGCCAACACCTTAATGAGAACTTTATAAGACACATTGCATAGACTGATAGGTCTTAAATTCTTCATCTCCTTCACCTCGTCCACCTTGGAGGATCAAAGTAATCAAGGTGTGATTAATCTTTGCCACCTTCTAAGGATCATGATAGATCTCCTTGGGTAAAATACATAAAGTTGGACCCATTATACTCCATTGATTCTAATAAAAAAAAAGAAGCCTGAAAACCATTAAGCCCAATGGCCTTGAAACCCCCCAGATGAAATAAAGCTCAAAAGATCTCCTCTGTTGTAATCTCTTGATGTAAATTCCTAAATATATTTTGAAATTGTTTTTCTTGATATAATCAATAATTTATGGGCTAAACTTAATATTTAAATTGTAAGTGTCCATTTTAAAACCCTCAAATTATTATTTTCTACTTATAATATTCACTGGATGAATTGATTTATTTGTTTTAAACCTTCTTCCGTTCAAAACTCCACAATTTAAGTATCAAAATTCAATCAAAATAAATAAAAAAAATTAAACTTTCTCATCTTTAAACTCTAATTACACATCTTATAAAACTCTTCAAATTTTTACAATTTCTATCTCCTAAACTTTTTAAAACATTTCATATCCCAAATTCCTCATAATCTCCCGTTTCCCTGCCACCAAAAGAAAAAATTGAGCAGAAAATAATAATTTAAATTTTTAGATAAAAGAAAATTAACAGTTAGACCAATTTTACTTAATTTTAAAATAGAAGGATTTAATTGATTAATTAAAAGAAATGTAGAGGATTGAATTACATATAATCTAAAATTAAAAGAATTAAAAAAGACAATTAAACGTTAAATAAAAAAGGGAGGATGCAATAAACATATACTGAAACTGAAAAAGTGATATATTACAAAGACCCAAAATATATTTAATTTATGGTTTTATGACCCTTAAGCCAACTAAATCATTGCTTGCCTTCCTTGAACATGTGAACTAATATCTATTCCCACCAGTATTGTCACTTCCTTGATCATGTGCTATAATAACATAATAATAATAAGTACAAATCACAAGCACGAGGTTTAGTGACATGGCAACGGCCAATGGGCTAGGGGTGGGCTTTTGGTCAACTCGACCCCACCTGCACTTATTGTTTGTTTATTTTTTATGCAGGATCTCAGCTGCACTTAAATTTTAATATTAAAATTTTGCATGCCTTCCTACATTTATCAATGTTTTAAAATAATTTTACATAATAATTCATCGTTAATTTAAAAATTGTCAATTATGTCATATAAATTAGAAAATATTTATAAGATAAATATTAATTTAATAAAAAAATATAATTAACTAATATATCTGTAAATTATTAAACATGTTAATATGAGATGTACACGAGGCGGATCTTCAAATCCACGTCTTTTAATTGGCTTACATCTTCCCTCATTATTTTTTTAGCAAGAGAAAGCGAGTTAGGGGCAGACATTATGCAGGTACGATGAAGAAAGAAAATTAATTATTCGGAAATTAACTTTGGCAACATCAAGGATGTAGGGTTCCCGTCCTTGTGAATAAATGGAAGGATCCTAGAAAGGAGAGTTGTGCAACAAAACAAAGGGAAGGATGAGGGGAATAGAATGGTACAAGAATAACTGAATAAGAGTGAGTTGATGTGGATTACATTGTACACTTCATATCTCTTTCAGTAATACTCAATGCCACATTAACATTTTTCACTTCCACCTATCTAAACATTTTTCCACTTACAATTAGATGAAGCGGTAACTGTTACTTGATTGTTTCAATAAAAAAAACGTATGAAGATAAAAAATGATGAAATTAAAATGAAAATTAATATAAAAATTTGAGCATATTAAAAGACAAAAAACTGGCAGGTGATTGGTTGCATACTTGCATATATGAGTACACGTGATGAATTTTCTTCCAGATGTTAGGAATTAATTGGGGTATAAATGAATCTTAAGTTATGTTGAAAATTTAAGCTTAATTTGTAAAACAAATATGGTGTTTAAAGTGTCACGCATTTATTTAATTGAATCAAATTTAAAGTTTGAATTTGACTTGTTTGAAAATATGAAGGCTAGAGCTTGTATTGCTTAATTTATTTATAATTTGATTTTATTTATTTATCAATTATATTCTTGAATTGTTTTTAAATTTATTAATTTAGTATTTAATAAATATTTTCATGTTAATGAAAAGAAAGAAATTAAAAAAACATTTGAACAAAGAAATTTTTTCAATAATAATTTTTTAAGATAAAATTATAATTTATTAAGTATATTTCCTTTCTAATATAAAATTGATATGATTATTATTGTTGTTGTTATTATTACACATACTTGTAAATTGTAGCCACCTACAAAAATTATGCACAACTTTAATTAATGTCAAATTTATAAAATTTGAGTTTAACTCATTTATATAATCTAATTTAAAGCCAAATTTAAACTTATATATTAACTAAAATAAATAAACTTAATAATAAATTAATTGATAAGTCTAATTAACTCGAATAATATACATATTGATGGATTTATTTATGCTTTTACAATCAATTAGTTTGGTAAAGTGTAGGGGACATGGATCCTCTCCAATTATAAAAAACTGGAGAATGTCTAGTTGAATAAATCTCATCATCCATTGTATGTTTTTATATATCTTTTATATGTTAAAATTATTAAACATTAAAATAAAAAGGACTAAGATTTCATCCAGTTTTGAAAATCTGGAGAAGATATTCTTCCAACTGTGGGGTAGAAAAGTTGGCAATAAAAGTAAAGTACGTTTTCATGGCTGTATATATGTGCACATCGTTTACCAGTTAAAAAAATGTGACTAGTAGGGTAATTGTAACTTGCAAGGATCTGTAGTCGAAACACAAGTACAAATGATCTCTAACACTAAAACGATAGAATAGTGATTAAACTTGTTATGAAATTTACTAAAAAAATTTAAAAATTATATTAATTAATTTCATCATAGTTTTTTTTAAGTTAAAAATAATTTATATTAAAATTATAAATTATTTTCATAACCATAAATAAATTTCAAACATGCAAACTCTTTCAAATACTTTCACTTTCTTTTATAGAAAAAAAAAAAAAGTAATGCCAATTAAAATTTTAAAGTCAGTAGTGAAAATAGGTTTAGTTAGATTAGATTTAGCAAGGTTTGAACTTAATCTTATTCTTAAATCTAAAGGTATGTTTGGTTTATGAAAAACAAAAAGGAAAAGAAAGAAAAGGGAATAGAAAGTGAGATGATTTTGTAGGTTGTTTGGTAGAAAATAAAATGAAAGTAAAGAAAGATTTATTTTTTCTTTTTTTTTTGGTTGTATAAAAAGTGAAAAAGAAATAAAAAGATATACATATAAAATAACATAAATACTCTTAAATAAAAATAAAATATTAATTACAATAAATTTGTTAATAGAAAATATATTTAGCAATAGTTATCATCATCATCATTATTATTATTATTATTGAAAAACACTTCTATAATAATAATAATAATAATAATAATAAAATGTAATTTGGTCACAATGGCTCAAGTGTCAATAGTTTCGCACATTTTCCATTTTATTAAGAGTGGTGCAGCCCAAGGCTAGTGGCTCAATATTAGCTTTCGTGAGAAAAGGCCATCTGTGGTGAAAGAAGAATTCTGTGGGTGGGAACAATTTTGTCTCAGCACATAAAATGGCAGCTCTCTCCCACTTTTCCATCCAGGGACGGAACCAGAAAAAATTGTCTAGGGGGGCAAAAATTATCACATGATAAACAAAATTAACAATTCTACTATTAATAATTGTTTAAAATTAAGTCTAATGAAAAATAAAACATCCATATCCCATGAAAGTAAATATAACTACTTTAGATGAAAAAAAAAAGAAGAAACACATACAAACAATAAAGCATTTCTTTCCAGCCATCAAAATTAAGATATTCTTTGATTTTAGATTTGATAAAACTCTTTCACAATTTCTTTTTTGGTGAATGTCTTTGCAATATCCTTTTCAATATAAATTTTCTTTTCAAATGCATAACAATTTAATTCTCTAAAAATTGAATCTCTTAAACCAAAGTACTTTCTTTGTCTAAAAGGATTTATTATTCCAAATTCCAACCTTTACTCTCTAGTTTTAGTGCTGAAGTTAGTTTACTAATTGCAATAAAACCATTCATTAGAATAAATCATTTCAACAATATATCTTTATAGGAAGTAATAAAAACCCTTCTTTTTTAAGTTCATTTTGTTATACATTACAACTATTGTTACGAGTGTCTTATGTCTAATATATGTAAGGTCTTTGCTTCAATCACCACATGGATGGCAATTATGAGAAATAGTGAAATGGGTTTCATTGTCCAATAATACTAGAGAACAATTCTTATCCAAATGATTGCTAAAAAAAAATCAATATGTGATTTGGTACCTAGGAGTGCACAGAAAGGGATTGGATTAATGGTTCAATAGTAGGCCAAATATTAGAGGGGGGGCAAATTTAATTTTTTTAACGAAAATATTTAGATGCCTTTGATCTTTAGGGGGGGGGGGGGGCGGCTGCCCTTACAAGCATACACCTAGGTCCGTCCCTATTTCCATCCATTATGGGATGAATTATATTTAGATGTGAGACTCGTGCAAAATATTTCTTTCTTCACTTTTTATAGGACAACCAAATGATAGAAGAAAAGAAACTTTAATGTTTTCCCTTCCCTTCTCCTTTCTTCTTTCCCTTTCTTTCTTATAACAAATAGAACCTAAGATATGAGCCTAACCTATTTATATTTGATATAGGCCATTTTTAAAGTCTAACTTAACCTTTTTTAAAAAAAAACTTGAATTAATCTAAATATCTATTTAAAAACTTATTTTATAATAAAAAAAATTAAATACATCAAAAACCTTTCTTTATAGAGAGGTTAATAAACTTAATTTATAGATAAGTTAATTAAACTTTTAAATAAAATATATTCATAATTTAAAGTATTATGTTACTTATTTAAATAGGACGTTAGGGGTTTTTTTTTATAAGAAAAAAGGTAATGCACTGACAATGTAAAGTAGTTTTACACTGTCATCTAATCACAAACCATCCTTTATTGTAAGTTTGTTAACTTTTATAATAAATACTTTAAAAGTCATATAAATGGTGATCTCTAATTAGTTGACAATGTAAAACTTTTTACACTAACGATATATGACCATTAAATTCTTTTTTATATGGGGGAGGCCTAAGAACAAAATTACAATGAAATATGCAATAGTGGGGAACACACCCCAATAAATAAATATGATTTGACTTAAATTTAAGATAGACTTTGACGAAGGTTATGGTGAGAGTGTAAAACATGTTTTTCATTGTGGACAAGTGTTTTTTATTTGTTATATTAGATGGTTTTAAATTTAATAGTTGAGATTTTTTTTTGCTTTTTTTTTCTCTTTTTTTTCAGATTTGTCGCTAATTGCTTCTCTTTCTCTCTCATTGTCCAATCTCTCTCCATCCTTTCAACTCCACCGACAACACCGCAAGCCTCCACACCCATCCCTCACAAATTGCAATCATTGGCAAATCCTCATCTTTCTCACTGGCAAATCCTCATCTTTCTCACCATTCAAAGTCAAACTTGCACCAGATCTCTCACTTCACGCGCTATTAGCAAGAAACTTCATGCAAATTGGAGAACAAATCCTCAATCAATGTTTGAAGAGATCAAAGTTTCAAAAGGCAAAATGAAAGTGAAAGCGAGGTTACTCACTCGAGTTTGGGGGTTTCTTCCCTCAAGATTTGGTCCTGTTGTTTATAATTTCATTTTTTGCATTCATCAATTGTTCTTAGAGGTTTGGGGCTTCACTTTCGATTCACGGATCCGAGAAGCAAAACAAAAATGAAATTGACATTACTTTCTTGAGTTTAGGGGGTTTCTTCCCTCTAGATTTGGTGTTGTTGTTTACAATTTCATCTTCTACCTTCATCAAATTTTCTTGTAGGTTTGGGGGCTTTGTTATGATCTTCGACATGTTTATATCATGCACCCAAATGCCCATGAACAACAAACTGCTTGCACTAATGGATGCATCCCATGCGATGTCAAGCCTCAAGCCAACTAATGTTAGTGCGAGCATTAGCTTAGATTTTGTTCGGTTATAGGTCCTCTCCATCAATGTGTCATCTATGGCAGTCGTTCAATGCTAGGATCAACATTGTAAGCCTTAATGTGTATGACGGAGGCAAATTCATCACGGTCGCTGGTTGATTTCAAGGGAAGGGAGATAAGAGGAAAAGGAAGAAGAAAGAGGAGGGGTAAATCGAGAAAAAGAAGGAGAAAAGAAAAAAAAAAAAAGTCCTAGCTATTGATTTAAAAATGAAGAAATCTAATGGTCTAAAATAAGTTTCTCATCATGGGAGACATGAGCAGTTGTCCCACACTAGACTTCATCTATAGACTATATCATAAATCTTAATAACTAGCTTTTCTAACCTATACCTGATCTATGCTAGATCATAGAGTTCAACAATATGTCTGCTTTCCATCTTTATTAAAAGACTTTGAATTTAGAGTGTGTGTACTATTTTCTCAGGATTTAAATACAAGCAAAAAAAAATAATTTATGCAAATTAAAAAATTAGTTAATATTATTTAATTTTATTAATCTCATTTAAAAATATTTTTTTTAATTGTCCTTTATTGAAACTTGATAAGTTGATATTAAGAATAAAATGGATTTTTGAAAATAAAATCTCAATTAAATAAAAGGTATTTTAAGGATGATATCATTAAATAGAATAAAATTAATTACTATATGCTTATATTTTGATCCATCATACATATTTTTTTAACTTAATTGTGTTTTTGGTCCTTCAAGTATCGCAATTGTGCAATTTTGGTTCCTTTATCAGTTTTTCATTAAATATTTAACAGATATATGGTATGCAAAAATGAAAAACAAAATTATTAAATTGATCTTAAAGGGATTTGAACTTTAATAACAACCTTTACCCACTACACTAATAAATTTCTTTGATATATTAATGGAAAATATGATATATGTAACTTAAATAGAGACCAAAGTTACACATATATTTACTACTACTAAATAAACAAATTTATACTTATTATATATTATTATTACTAAATTAATACTAATATTATTAATAATAATATTTGTATATATTATTAGTATATTAATAGATAAATTAATAATTTAATAAATATAAATTATTTAAAATATGATATAAACAGTGAAGAAATATATTAATAAAATAATAATCCTACCAAAATAGTTATTAATATATAAATAGTGAAGAAATATATTAATAAAGTAATAATCCTAGAAAAATATATTCATATTATTAGTATTATTATTATATTAATATATTTATGTAGAAGTATAAACTAATAGTAATAATATTATTAGTATAAATGTTGAGGCGATTAAAATCTATGATGATGTTGAGCATCTAATTTGCATATTTTAATCATTAAAATTTATATTTATAACATATATTTTAAATTAACATAATAATTTATATCAAATATTCAAATATTATATTATATCTTAGATAATTTATATTTATTAAATTATTAAGTTATATATTAATATACTAATAATAAATAATTATTATTAATAATATTAGTATTAATTTATTAATAATATTATTAATACTAATAATATATAATAAATATAAATTTATTTATTTAGTTGTAGTAAATATATGGGCAATTTTGGTCTCCATTTAGGTTACATATATTATATTTTATATTCATATATTTAAATAATTGATTAGTTTAGTAGGTAAAGGTTGTTATTGAAACCTAAGGTGAGAGGTTCAATTCTTATTAGGGCCATTTTGATAATTTTGTCTTTCATTTTTGTATGCTACATCATTGACACGTCAAAACCTACGACAACTATCACATCATCATCATGTGAATTGTCACATCATCTACTAAGGTCATATAATCTGTCATGTCATTTCTCAACACCATGTCGGCAAAATCCATTAAATATTTAATGAAAAACTGACGAAGAGACCAAAATCGCACAATTTTGATAATCGAAGGACTTAATGTGGGCAATTGAAACTTGGGGGACCAAAATTACACAATTGTAATACTTCGGGGAATAAACATGTAATTAAGTCTTTTTTGTTTATATTTGAGTCCAAAAAGAGTATGTATTTTTTTGTTATCAAAACTAATTTGAATTAATTGATTAGATAAGTTCGACTAGGAATCAGACACTAAGGGTGTGTTTGATAGGGAGGAAAGAAATAGATAAGATTAAGGTGAATGAAAATAAAGAAGAGAGAAATAACTGAATGGAAATATATAGGTAATAAAGTACAAATAAAGGTGTTTGGTTTGAGAGAAATAAAAAAGAAATAGGAAAGAGAGAAATAAGAAAAAGAAATAAAAAATTATTATTAAAATTGATTTTGCACGTCAATAGTTGATTATCATGACTTGATAATCAACTATCAAGCACTAATAGTCAACTATTAGTGCTGATAATCGATATATGTTTCTAGTAATTAAAAACCGTCAGAAAATGTCATTTTGTGGCATTTGACGGTTTTTAACCACCAGAAATTCTATAATATACATTTCTTTTTTGCGCATATCAATGTGAAAGTATTTCTTGCATGGGACCCACTATCGTTTCTCACCATTTCTCACCTTTCCCTCTTGTCAAATAATCTTCTATTTTTATTTTTCACCCATTTCTCACCTCTTTTTCTCATTTCTCACCCATTTCAACTTCACCAAACACAGAGTAAGCCAGTTTAGTTAACCTTAAAAACTAGACTCATAAATAACTAATATAAAATTGTGTTAAACGATTCAAAACTGGGCAAACCAAACATAATTGATAGTAAAGTGATCAAATCAGTTCATTGCTTTTCATTATGTAATAAAATATCATGTTTTTATTATTCTTAAATCTAATGCTTTAATTATAACTTATTTATACTTTTTTTTAGTTACATAACTTATTTATACTTGATATAGGTTAGTTTTAAGATATAATTTAACCTTTTTAAAAATATAATTTAATGTAAAAGCCTATTTAAAAATTAATTTTGTAAATCTTTTAAATAACATATTAATGAGCCTAACTTTGTATGTAAGTAAATCAATTTAAACTTTTAAACGTAATAAATATATAATAAAAAATATTATCATATTATTATCTACTTATTTAAATATGTCGATATGTTAGATTTTTTGAAAAAAAAATGACTTGAAGTATAACCTTTTTAATTAAATATTTTAAAAAGTTAATAAATAAATATGATTTCATTTAAATCTAACATAGATTATATGATAAGAATAATTCTATATCCTTCTATAAATCATCCTAATTACTAAATAGAATAAATATTAAATACTTTTTATGTTTTTAAGATATTAAGTGTATTTAATTAATTGTTTTTTCATTTAATATTCTCTTCAATTAATGTGTGGGAGGATAAGTAAGAAAATATAGCATTCCTCGTGTCATAAACCTTAATGATCATGAGTAGCTTAACTTATTTAACCTATACTTAATGCATGCTAGATTATAGAGTTCAACAATATATATGTCCAGTTTCCATCTCTATTTGAAGGCTTCGAATTTGGAGTGCTTTGCGGTAGTATATATTTCTATGTTGTTAGAACTAATTGAATCGGCTAACTAAATGATTGCATTCGGGATTGGATATTAAGATTTTATTTTTTCCAACCAAGGTTGTCCTATAACCAATAGCTGGATACTAATTCCTTTCAAAACATAGAGATCATTGAAGTGAATTTCGCCTCTCCCAATAAGGTCTTCTTCATACACATGGTCAAGAATCAAACTTTTGACAACATACTTAAGAAACTCAGTTATCTACCAACTGTGCTGGACCTTGTTGGTATTAAGATTTTCTTTCAATTAACCTTATTATAAGTATTTTTAGGAGAAGAAAGTAAATTAAGCTGTTTTTATAAGTTAAAATCAACTAATATACACCAGCTTTTAGAAAAGTTAGATAAAAGAATTTTTATCAAAATTAACGTCTATAAGTTGATTTTAACTTATGAAAAAAACTTAATATATTTTACCTTTTAATTTTCTTATCTTAAAAATATATATAGAGAGAGAAAGTTTTCTAAGCAAGACTTAATTTGATTTAGCTAACTTTAAAAATTAGACATGTAAAGAATCAATTTAAAATTTGGTAAACTAGTTCAAAACCGGATAAACCAAATATAATTAGCGATAAATTAATCAGTCAAACCAGTTCAATATTTTTTACTATATAATAAAATTTCATTTTTTATCTTTAACTAACTACTTCCAAATATTAGATTAATAAAAAAAATTATCTGAAATGTTAAAAATTTTACTCAAAACAACATTTACGACATTTATAAGTCAAGTTTAATTTTTAATATTACAAAGTTATGAATATTATAAGCTTAATTGTACTTTTGGCCCCTCAAATTTTATAATTTTACAAATTTTGCTACCTCAATTTTTTTTTGCAAATTTTGTCCCCAAGTAAAAAAATTGTCACAATTAAGACATTTTGTAATAGTTTTTCCTTTAAACCGTCATAATTAAGATAATTTTATGGTAGTTTTTTCTTTAATTGTGGTGGTTTTTTTACTTGGGGGCAAAATTTGCAAAAATTGAAAATTGGAAGAAAAAATTCACGAAAAAAATTCTAGAGTGGCAAAATTCACGAAATTATAAAATTTGGGAGACAAAAGGTATAATTAAGCCGATATTATATTATTTTTTATTTAATATTACTTAATATACCATATTAAAATTAAAATAATATTATTTTACTATTATCAAGTAAAATTGAATCATGAATAAATTATTAAACCTTAAACGAATATATTTACTGATTTAACGACGACGAGTCATATTTCAAATACGTTCTAACATATATCACCTCCGCTGAGGCTTAGTGGAGTCTTTGAATCTTGGAGTCCACGCGTTGCCCGGAAAAGAAGCATCCAAACAAGATACAGTAGAGTAGAAAACCGTAGTCAAGTCAAAGTCTAATTTCTTATAAAATTATTTTCAGCACAGAAAAATAATTCATTCGCTTGGGTGCATACTGACAAAGAGGAATATCCTCAATCAATGTACTTATGCACACTCGATCTAATTTTTCTTCCGGCTAGGGTATGTGTCTTCTGTTGGTAACACAATCAATATTAGGAATAATCCGTGGCAGCATGTGATCTGGATCGTCTCATGTTTTGTGGAAATTACGAATGATCTTAACCCTTCAAACAGTAGTTTGGTTTATAGCAAAAAAGAAGAAAAAACTTAAAAACTCAGCTTAAAAACGATTCAACTGCATGACATTGTAACTAATCACAGTCTAGCAAGTTACTATTGTAAAAAAAAATAAAAAAAATTGAGTTGATGAAACTTTAAAGAGTTGATATTAAACATGTAGATCTAGTGATTTTTAATTAATAATTAAAGCTTCCTTATTTATTTGAATGTTACAGTTTAAAAAAGTGTGATTTTTTTTAGTTATAATTTTTATCTACAAATGAATTATAAAGAAAATAAATCATGTTAACTTCGCTTCATAAATTTATATGTATAGATTTTTTTTATGTGGTATTTGTTAAAAATACGAAATCATTTATGACTTAAGATTTTAGCAACGTTAATTCTCTCTTTATATATGTGTATGTTTATAGATAGATAAATAAATATTCAATTAAAAAGTGATATTACCCTATTACAAGATTGAGGAGTGCTAGTAAATGACTTAGATAATGATATTTAAAATTAAATTATTGAAAAACAATTCATCAACTTGAGCTAACTCTCATTGAGTGTTAACTCTTGTGCATAATTTATTCAATATTGAGTCAGTCTACTTTCATGAATAACATAATTGTTTTGGATAAATTTTTAGAGATTTTTCTGCGGGGTTGTATAAAAAAAGAACTATTAAGGACTCTTGCAATATTTTTTTAATTCACTGAATGACATCTCTTTTTTCATATAGTTATTTTCTTTTAACAACAAAGAATCTAAAAGCATATTAATTATGTTATTTTTTTATCAATTATGTTTTCAAATATAAATTAATATTATCTTTTAACATTTTTTGTGAGAAAATTTCATATATGAAAAATCATTTAAAAATACTATTTATATATTAAAATCTTCACACACATATATTTTACGTTGGATTAACAGTGACTCAATTTTGACCAACATGTATCGGTTATCAAGCTAGAAATAAGTTACATCTTATGTCTAATAAACTACTAATTTGATTACTAATTATACATCAATTATAACTTAATTAAATTAATTATTGTTAACTATAGTAAAAATATTAAACAAATTTTGATGTGCAAAAATTGTTTTTCAATTTGGTTAGTTATACACGTTTTTGTTTCTTCAAAGAATAGCATTCTAGCAAGTAATGCTATAGGAAAATAATCCTTACACTGTTCACACAATTTTGTGGATTTATTAATTAATAAAACTAATATTTGAATTGATAAGTTGAGGTTAAATACTTAAATTATTCGTTTATTAATCTGTACAATTTTTAACCAGATATATAAGTAGATGAAAATTTTTATGTGGAAATACTATTAATTAACTTGTAAAATAAAACCAAATTAAATTTGTGTTAATGTCTTCGTCATAATAAATAGATGTACAAAAAAAAAAAATGTTAAAAAGAAGCAACCTAGAGTTAGAGTAAGGACCTCAAGGCACCCGACAGTGAAATTGTAGCTCATTATTTCATTTGACTGTTGTCCAATTAAATAATACTAGTATCATTTATCTTGAAGAGTGAAGACTTGGTCAACATTAGTGTATTTGGTATTCTAAATCTCTGGCATGATTTTTTGGATATTAAATTCAAAATTCAGAGGGACCGTAATGATTAATGAAATCGTCAAATGAAGTGTGCAAACGACATTTCTTATACCTAAACTAATACTCCATAGTAATTATGTATATTACAAAGATTTTTTTTAATTCAATTGAAATTTTAAAATTTTTAATAAAATTATATTAAAATATAAGTATCTAAGATTTAAAAGGAACAATAAAAAATTTGAAAATTTGAAAGAATATTTTGAAAGTTTAAATTGTTAAGAACTGAGATAAAAAATAAAATATAAAAATAATAATTAAAGTTGAGATTTGAGTGAAAATATTAATGTGAAATAAAATTTTAAAACAATTTATAACATAATAATTTTTAAAATGTAAAAAATAAATGTTAAATAAAAAAAATCTATTATTACAAAGAGAGGAAAAAAAATACTATTAATGACATTCTCATATTTAAAAACAAAGAGTTAGATTTATCATATGATGTTTGATAAGTTTATAAATAAATAAACAAGTCATATAAGTTTAATTGATTTAAGTTCAATTTATTTCTGTTGAATTTAAATGTTTATTGCAGGTTATTACACTTTATGTCTATGTAAGGTAACTTTTGGTCTTATTTTTCGGGTTTTAAAAATTATTTTAAAATTGAGGTAAAAACTAAGAATTTTAACATTAAAATTGAAATTATTTAATAAATTATATTTTTTAATTTTAAATTTATTTTTAAATTAAAAATCATTAGACAAAAATTTATTGAGTTTGGAATTTGAAATAGAAAAAATGAAAAAGAAAAGAAAAAAAAATGAACTTATCTATTTTTTATGTTATCTTCATTTTTTTATAAAAAAATAGTTTTATTTTTAAGAACTTTTTTAGAATTATGTTAAACCCAACTTCACATTTAAAAGAAAAAGAAAAAAGAAAACCCAAAGAAAACTAAATAGTTGGATCAGAATATAATTTTATATAAAATGAAGCAAGACTAATTATATTTAAGCAATAAAATTTATATAAAAATAAAGTGATATGTGCATGTATGTAACGTTATTGTTAATGAATTTAGTTCCTATCATGAGATTATCTATTTGTATGTGTATAATTTAAAAGAATAAATTGCAAAATATCATCCTTTTACCTTGTGATTTCTTACAAATATGTAACTCAATGTAATTTTAGTTCATAAATATTTGAAGCTGAAAGAGCTTAATTTCAATTCATAAATATTTAAAGCTGAAAAAATATCAGACCTTAAATGTAGATGTATCTCAATGTGAGTTATAATTTGCCCCATTTTTAGGGACCAATTCCTTTTACTAACCTCAAATTTCATTAAGTAATAAGCCATGCATTTATACTTGTTCAATAATCACACTTGATTTTTTTAATAATTCCTTTTGAGTTTGAGTAGCATTCATTAAATGTATTTATTATTTTTCAAACATCCACCTATCAAAAATAATAATAATAATAAAAAAACCAAAGTCTTAAGAGTATTTATTGATATCTTTTGAGCTAAATGAATATAAGTCTTTGTAACGTTTTTAGTAGACTTTTTTTGTCTATATTAGAAATCATTTTCCCTAATATAGT
The DNA here is from genome assembly GCA_004329165.1 of Spatholobus suberectus. Taxonomy (NCBI): domain Eukaryota; kingdom Viridiplantae; phylum Streptophyta; class Magnoliopsida; order Fabales; family Fabaceae; genus Spatholobus; species Spatholobus suberectus. The sequence goes on along the minus strand of CM014730.1, from coordinate 79,390,737 downwards.
ATAACACGGTAGACAAATAATCTTCTCTCACATGTGATTAGAGTTCGATTCTCATATTCATATGTATAAGAAAATATTTGTTAGGAGAAATAAGCCTTTAAATAAATTGTGTATATAAAAAAAATCAGTTAAAAGAGTTCAACTCTTTAAATAGATTTCAATATCTTGAAATATTAGTCATTGACTCCTACACAAGACATATCTTTAGTTTAAAAAAACAGACTTTATTCTCCTCCCTTAAAATTTTATGAATAAATAATACATATATTGACAGAATAAAAAAAAAATATATTATTATTTAATCACAAATTATTATGTACAGTAAATTTGATAAATTTTATGATAATTATTTTAAAAGTTAAATCTATCGATATAAAAAAATTTATATTAATAATACACTGGAAATTAAACTCAAATTCTATTATAATAAACAAAAAACCAAACCGATGTTAAAATCAAAATATAGGGGTTAAAACAAATCAATAAATACAAAGCAGTTAGGAATCCAAACGAAACGAGCCTACACCTAAAAGAAAGCTGTTTAATATTATTGCGCAAAAAAGCTAACATGGGAAGTGACAGCTAACTTGGAGAATGAAGAATTAAAAAAGAAAATTTACATGCAATGTCCAATGGGAATTATTGGAAGGAAGTAGTTTAGTTTAGTTTTGGGAAACGCCTAGCCAACGCCATTTTTTCTGTTCTGTTCCTGTTTCTCTCTCATTTCATTCAAAAGTCTCTTTTGACCACCATCACCCACCACCTTCTTCCCTTCTTCGTCGTCCCTTCCTCCTTCCTATTTCTCTCTCTCTCTCTCCCTATCATCCACACTACACATAAACCTCTCTTTCTCTCTCTCTCTCTCTCTCTGCTAATGAATGATAACATCTTCCCATTCCTTTGATCTCTCCGCCATTCTTCGATCATGGGCATCTGTTTCTCCGCCACCAAGGTCAGCGGCTCTAGCAGCAACAACGCCGCCGCCTCCAATCGAAACCGCAAATGCTCTGCCGCGCCGGCGCAGAAGCAGCAACCGTCGCAGGGTCAACGGCGGCGAGCGCCGGAGGAGGCGCAGAAGAACCCACGCGCGAAGGAGAAAGCGGGTGCGCGGCGGCAAGGGGGGCACGTCCCGTGCGGAAAGCGCACGGATTTCGGGTACGAGAAAGACTTCGACAAGAGATTCTCGCTCGGGAAATTGTTGGGACATGGCCAGTTCGGTTACACCTACGTTGGAATAGACAAGGCAAATGGGGATCGTGTCGCCGTTAAGAGGACTCGAGAAGAGCAAGGTATTCGTCGTTATGTCTTTTGTTCTTCCGTGGATGCTCGCTTTAGATTTTGTGATCGTTATGCGGTAACGGAAATAAATTTTTGTTCTTTTTTTCATCTTCTCCAATTGTGGTTTTGTTTTGGTCAATGGGTAGGAAGAATTTTCATTTTTTATTTCGGTTCCCGGTTCTGGAGGTTGGTAAATTTGTTTGGAGTATGGGATAATGATGAGTTTTATTTGTTTACTTTGCTTCCTTAATTGGAAAGGGATTTTTGCAATGTCTGCTGATTCCCCCACTGCATCTATTATTTTGTTCGATGTTGACCTCGACTAGCTCGAATTTCTGGTTTCGAGATTGAAGTTTTTGTACGGCCGGTTTTTTTATCAGACATAACATGATTGATTTGTTATGGCTTTTTCTGCAACTCGTATATTAAGCCATTTGGTTGTGTGTTTTTTTATTTTTTTCCTCTTCCTTGTAGAAAGTAGGCTTACGAGTTGTTGACAATTCCATTTTTCATTTCACTTTAGCTCGCCGTTATGTCGCGGCATCCTCGAGGGAAGGTCGTGATAGAGCTAATTAATGCTATACGGAAAGGTGTGAATTCAAATAAAAGAGTGGCTGAGTAATAATGAATCTGGCTAGCGTTGTTGATGCCTGCTATTGGTTTTGAATAAATGCGAAATATGACTTTCGTGTACTGAAGTTTTACTCCAGCTCTTTTACAATGTTTTCTTATTATTTATGTTCCGATTTGTTCTCGTAAGAGGTTTCTTGCATTCATGGATCGATCCTTGAATTTGGTGGCAGATGGTTCTCCCCATTGCGGTTGAGGATGTTAAGCGAGAAGTCAAAATATTGAAAGAACTGACAGGCCATGAAAATGTGGTTCAGTTCTATAATGCTTTTGAGGATGATTCATATGTGTACATAGTTATGGAGTAAGTTACTTTTGTTTTTAGTCTCTTTTTTATGCTGTTTTGCAGGACTCATGATTTTGAGCATCACTTAACTGCAATATACTCAGGATGTATTTTTTGGGAGCTGATTCATCAAATCATTTGTGTTGTGCTTACTTCCTATTGTTCCTTTATATATATACATCAATGTTATTATTGACGTGAAGTTGTTGACAATTACCTTCTTAGGTTATGTGAGGGTGGAGAACTGCTAGATCGGATATTGGCCAAGTAAGTTCCCATTGATCTTGAATGTGATTATTTGTTTTCCTTGGCTAAGTGGCTCTTTAGAGTGTCTATGGTGCTCAAATTTCAGAATGAGGATTGCTAATGACTCCAGATATTTTTGTGTTTAGCAATATTTTTTTCTTGTACTGGAATTTACTTTGTCTGCCTTCACATTTATCAGGAAGGACAGTCGTTATACCGAAAAAGATGCGGCTGTGGTTGTAAGGCAGATGCTTAAGGTTGCAGCTGAGTGTCATTTGCATGGGTTGGTCCATCGGGACATGAAACCAGAGGTGTGGTCAAGTTCACTGGCATATCTATTATCTATATGGGTTTGTGTTTGTGTGTGCTACTAGACATTAAATTCTCTCTCTTTTTTTCCTCTTTGCATGCAGAATTTTCTTTTCAAATCAACCAAAGAAGATTCGCCTTTAAAGGCTACTGATTTTGGTTTGTCTGATTTCATTAAACCTGGTGAGCTAAATATTTGTGCTAGTCATTGATTTGTTTCCTTTTTGTCCCCCTCTGCATTCAACATTTTCTTGCAATCTTTATTTGAGACTTCTAGTTCTCTCTCTTTGAAAACAAAACAGGAAAGAGGTTTCAAGATATTGTTGGCAGTGCTTACTATGTTGCACCAGAAGTGTTAAAACGGAAGTCAGGTCCCGAGTCAGATGTATGGAGTATTGGTGTAATTACATACATATTGCTTTGTGGGAGACGCCCATTTTGGGATAAGACGGAGGATGGTATCTTCAAGGAGGTATACTTCATTTTATGACATGAGTTTCCTCTAATTTATGTAGGATTTTTATCTATTCTTGTTTCTTTAAGAACTTGAATAAATGTTTGGCCTTTACTTTCATGCCCTTAAGAACTTGAATAAATCTTTTGTTATTACATTTAATTTATGATCTTATCATATGCAGGTCTTACGGAACAAGCCTGATTTCCGGCGGAAACCATGGCCAACCATAAGCAATGCTGCAAAAGATTTTGTGAAGAAATTATTGGTAAAAGATCCTCGGGCAAGATATACTGCTGCTCAGGCTCTATGTACGTATCCAACTGTTTTGTTATTATGAGAAGGCTGTTTATTATGTTATCTAGTTCCCTTTCCTTGAAATAATTGCATTTTGATCACTGCCTCAAGTTTAGGGCGTTCAATAATGCTTAAAGTTTGAGCACTGGATTTATAGCATTTGAAAAGCTGTTCATTAAACATTGAGTTTAAGTGCTAAATGCCTACCCCCCTAACAAATGATAGAAAATATTGAAGCTATGCATATTGCAAAAATGGCCCTCATTTTAGACTTTCCATCATGCATCCACTCTTTAAAAGTTTGCATTTTTTTCCTTCCACTTCACTTGAGACTGATTTGTCTTTTCATTAAAAAGGTTGCAATTATTTTTGATGATGCTTGCTTAAATTAAATGTATGTTACTGTGTTGAATTATTGAAGTAAAAAGGAAAGGAAGGAGGAAAAATTCAAAAAGAAAAATGAGAGTAAAAGACAAAATGAAAAATATACTGCACAATTGATTGAACATAAACCAACAAGACCACAGGTAAGTTATCTTGAAAAGAAGAAAAGAGGGACATAACCATTGCTGCAAGTATGCAACAGTGAGGTGACCCAGTGCACAAGGTTCTCACCCAGTGGTGTTTTGAGAGGATAAATGTACACTCTTGCCTCCACAAGTGGAGAGGTTGTTTCTAGGATTTGAACCTGTCCTCTAGGTCAATGGGTAGCAACCTTGTCATTGCACCAAGGCTTGCCCTTTTACTGTTGCAAGTATGCAGTAGTGTGACAAAATAAATTTACAATCAATAAACTGGTTATCTAAATGCAAATAAAGGGTAATAATTTCAAAATTAGTGAGTGGCCTAAACTTGGTTTGCTGAATTAATGCATTAGTTTTTCATAGATTTTTTGTTTCAGTTCAAGCTCATGAATTATGCTAAATGGTGTTTCCATACAGAGTTTTCTCAATTTAATAATTAACTGAGAGTCAATCATAACTTTATTCTAACTGTAATTTTTTCCCTTTATCTAAACATATTTAAAACAAAGCTATAACCTAATGTTGTGTTGTATTGACGAATTCTGATATTTCCAGCACATCCATGGGTTAGAGAAGGAGGAGAGGCATTAGAGATTCCTATTGATATATCTGTCCTGAACAACATGCGACAGTTTGTGAAGTATAGTCAGTTGAAACAATTTGCATTAAGGGTAAGAAAAGACTAATTAATTCAAGACTTTGCATGTTAGTAGGCATGGAACTTGTTTGACGCCTAGTTGTTTGTTACTTGATTATCATGCAGGCATTGGCTAGCACACTTAATGAAGAAGAGTTGTCTGATCTAAAAGATCAGTTTGATGCAATAGATGTGGACAAAAATGGTTCTATTAGTCTTGAAGAGATGAGACAGGTAACCCAATAATCAACTGCTTTCTGACTATATTAAATCTAAACACATTACTTATTAATTGGTGAGCAATTAACCCCTTTAAATTTAGTTTTCCCTGCTTTGGACTAAAGGGCATACTATGTGCAGGCTCTTGCTAAAGATCTCCCTTGGAAGTTAAAAGAATCACGTGTGCTAGAGATATTGCAAGCGGTTAGTATCTATGATGATCCTTTGCAGGCACCACGTTTTTGTTGGTTACTTATCCGCCCTTTTTTTACTTTAAAAATTTGAAACACATGAAGTTTCCTTGGTGTTTAATGATATTATTTTCTCTCTTTTATTATTGTATTTTTAATGAGACAACAGATGTTGCTTCCCCTAATCACTCTCTATTCACCATTATGGCTTTTTTCTTGTGTGCTGGCAGATAGACAGCAACACAGATGGGCTAGTGGATTTCACCGAGTTTGTGGCAGCTACATTACATGTACATCAATTGGAGGAACATGATTCTGATAGGTGGCAGCAACGGTCACAGGCTGCTTTTGAGAAATTTGACTTGGATAAGAATGGCTATATTACTCCAGATGAACTTAGAATGGTTGGTCTCATGTCTTTGCTCAAGCTCCTTTAACATTATTTATTTCAAATTCTCTCCTTAGAAATTAGTAGTAGTTCCCCTGCAATATACTTAATTCAATTTTGCATCCTTTATCAAAATTTATTTTTTGAGGGAAGGGAAGGGCGGTGCTTAAGTGCAAGCTAGAAAAGTCTACTTCGCTTAGGCTCTACATATTTGTAGAGCAATGCTTTTTCCATAAGACACAGATTTGCTGCAACTAATATCGCTTTGTTGGCATTTTAGCATACGGGTTTGAGAGGCTCCATTGATCCATTGCTCGAGGAAGCTGATATTGATAAAGATGGGAAAATCAGCTTACCAGAATTTCGAAGACTTCTAAGAACTGCAAGCATTGGTTCTCGAAACGTAATGAGCCCAAGTCACCATCATCGAAAGATCTAGATTAGATGTGTTTCAGAGGCTGAGATGATTCAGGAGATGAGAGTGATGGATTTCCTTTTAAGATGATCTCCCATGCAGATTGTGCCGAAGCCCTTGTGGTATCTATTCTGCACATTTTGCACTCTGACCATCATTATATGGAGCTCTGAAACCAGAGTTATATTGACTATGGCATACCGCACAGGATTTTGTGTTTAAGTTTAGTCTGGAGGACCATGTCAAGAGGTGTTCAATAGTGTGTGTAGACCCTGCATGGATTGGCTTCAGGTATCAGAGGGTACATCATTTAAGTGCCAGGGTGCTCTGCGCTTGTTTGTGCAGTGCATGTAATGTGTAATACTGTAATTATAAACAAAGTCTTCTTACTACCCTCCACCCTACCAAAAATATCCTACAAATAATCGTCAAATGAAATATATTTAGATTTCCATTTGTTACTCTTTTAATCTCTTTTCTTGTTCGCCTGCAAAAAGTTATGGCCTGCTGTTTTTATTAATTATATTCCTTTTTTAAGTGTTGGTTTTTAAGAGAGAAATGAAGAATGATAAATGATAGAAATTATTAATCAATAAGATATATTCATGATATAATAGGAAATTAAATAACAATAAGAATATTGATTATATTTCTTAATTCTTTATAACACTTAAAAAGAATCGAAGGCTGTACTTATTGAAATAGTTATTGGACAGATAAATTTTACACATTTTTCTTAGATGCTAAATATCAAATTAAATATCAGCTTGACTACTTTTAGTTAATTATGAACTTGATGGTCAATAGTATGCTGCATGTGCTAATTTATATTTGTAGAGATAATGATATTTAGTTGTAATTTATTTTCTTCATTTATTCGTTTTAATATGAAAAATTCAAGGTTTTGTTGACTTTGAAAGCGTATTATTTACGTTGATGCACACTTGATTTTACAACTTCTATAATTATTATTTTAGTATAAGGATGTTATAATTACATTTCAACAATGTAACAGTTGAATATTTTTATTTTATAAAATGGATTAGGTCTAAATTTTTTTATAAAAATTTAAAAATTATTTGATACTTTTTAAATATAAGTACGATGTTGACTACTATACATTACTAACTACAAATGTCAGATATATCTAAAATTTGATGTGTATGATTATTGAGATAATGTGAAAATATTCAATAATTAGATTGTTGAAATTTAATACATACAAAAAATTATTGAATAAACTAATTTTACCAAGAATTATTTTTAAAGTACCTTGATTCCCTCCATCATTTTATTATATTTTTTAATTACTATTTTAAAGATGTTTTCTTTTAGTATCCGTTGGCTTTTGTTAGCAATTATATATTAAAATAATGGTTTTATTTAGTCATGCTTTATGTTAATTCAAATTTATTATGACTGATTAAATTTGAAAGCTATTATAATTTTTATGTTGAACCATTGCCAACGGATCAATATCTCAACAGCTATAACAAGAGCTGATAGCTTAAACATTGGAGAGCAGTAACGGAAACTCTTCTTCCTCATCATTTTTTTTTCCCCTTACTTCTCTCTCTCTCTCTCTTTGCAATTGTTTTGTAAGTCCCCACGCACTTTTAGCCTTGAGTGCATAGATCCAGGAATGCTACTGTTTAAACCTTGAAGAGCAAAATTGGATATTGGGTTACAATAAAACTTAAAAGTTAGTTAGAATTAGCTTTCAAGGCAATAGCGTTTGTCACAACACAACACTCTTAATCTCTTTTTTATTTCTAGCAATCTAAAAACAAACTATGTGTTGTTCATCCATGGCATTGGTTCTCAGCAAGAATGCTTTACATGACATCTTCAGGCTTGAACTCCTTGAAGGAACCTGCTTCAAACGATGATCACAAAGAGTGCCCATCTTCTTGAAATAGCTTGAAGTTGACAACGATCTATTCTACTAAAAATGTGGAAACCATAATTCAAGCAGCCGAAAATCATAAAAAGCATAACAAATGGTTACAAGATCATCTCCATAATTCATAGTATTTGATTTTGATTAAAGAGATATTTGATTAAAAATATTTGGTTTGATTCAAGGGAATATTTTTATTTTGACTAAGTCATATCATATGTCATCCATAACTTTATTATTCAAATAACTTTGTCCACCTAGCCCCGAAGTAACAATATTAAATGCAAAAAAAGAGAGTCATAAATGGGCCAAGCCCAACGGTATTCAAAATGTAGAAAGAAACGTTAGAGGCAGAAATGAGCCAAGCCCAACAACACACAAATCAGATGACAAAAGAAACAAAAAAAAAATGCAGGTAACAGATTAAAATACAAACGGGCTGACCCAGTTTCAAATAATATTCCAAACCATATTTTTTTTTATATAAAAAAAAGGAGATGAGATTTGACTGTTGAGCCCCTGTCCTATTCACGCTCAACACTCTAAACTAGGTATGGGGAGCCGCACCCAACTTTCACATGTCGGTATATCGTATATATGTATATATAAAGAAAAAGAAAAACGAAAAAAAAAAAGGAATATGATAACTTAAAAGGGTACCTTGTCTGTGCGTGCTGATAAGTATTTATCCTGTGAATGCTGTGGTTAGGAACCTCTTGCTGACGATGCAGATTGGGACGTGCCAAGGAAGCCGGGGACATGGTGCATGCAAAGCTATGATGTCTGGACCTAAGTGGGAAGATGCAGGGGATAAAGAAGGGGAGCTAGCATTCCTCAGAAAAGTTAATGAACATTTTCTGGAGATAATTGATGTAGTGCTTTAAGATATATTAACTATTTTACATTAATAATCAAAATTACTTTTACTTTAATTTGATTATTCATGATAGAGTAGATTATCAATATTAGTTGTTGTAACTTCTCGCATTTTTACTTGATATATATCTCTTACATAGCTGCGCTTTTTTTCTTCCATTGTGCATTCTCACTTTGAAAATATCGACACAGACACAGAAGTGTCTATATCTTTTTCCAATATTTCATTGGTGGACGGAGCGACGGGTGGCAATGTGCTTTTTGCGTAATTGACAATTTAGTTCAAAGACGCGAAATATGTTGTACCACTGAAAGCTCCGATGCTGATATCCACATTTAGAACCTAGAAGATAAGAACCATATATTCAGTAATGGAATTTTGAAAATAACGTTTGACAGAGACTGGTGGACGGAGACTAGGACAAAATATTGACGGTTTCAAAATGTAGAATTGGATAAACATACGGCGCAATTGAGACAGTAAAAATGTTATTTTATATGCTGATGTGGACCTGTGCTGGCACGACAACCTTTTATTTTACCAATCTATACCTATATATATATATATACAATCAACTAAAATTTTGAGCACTGTTTTTTATTATTTATCAACACTCTAATATATTATTATTTTTATGACTTCTTATATGGGCCAGCAAATCACTCTTATATCTTTATATGAGTTTTTATTATTTTATTGAGTTTCTGACAGTGAAAGGTTATCTACTACCTTTTTTTATTATTCACTATTTGTTTTGCTTGGTAATACCATCACCTATTCACGGGTAAAATTTTTTATTGGATTTATCATGTTATCAATCACGCCCGGTGAAGACTAGGTGAAGTACCTAAATAGATGGTACACCCATGAGGCACTAAATTTACCTGTTATAGCAAGTTTTTAATCGAAGAAATTATTTTATAGTAAATTTATAACTTTTTTCAATTTTGCAAAACAATCCTCTTATCGTTGAGTTCTCTTTGGTGTATAGCTTAGGTTGCACCCCATGTCCGCATAGGCTTCAAAATCAAAGCCCCCCAGCTAAATTTAAAGCCCCATAATAAAACACCAAGGCACATAACCAAGAATAACATTTAGATACCCTCCAAACGAGCAAAAGGTAGCAGCAAACAAGTAGAATCCCATTCAAAACTAGGCAAGGGAAATACACAAACAGCTAGAATCCTATTCAAAAGTCAGAACCAGCAAAAGGTAGTAGACTGCAACAACTAAATAGAAACTAGAATGACAGCAAATCTAATACATACTGGTGCGGTATGAAAAATCACTCAATAATAATTTCTCAATTACAGCCACTATATCTTCATAATCAATGTACATAGGGTTAACATCATCATCACCCTTATGATCTTGGTAGTGATATGCAATTCCTCTCCTTTGACATTGGCATCATAATCCTTTGCATTGACATGGGGACTGCATCAATTTCCCAATCAGCAACTTTGCAAAGGTAGCCAACCCCACCAACTTGCAAGAAAGAAACAGGTGTTGTATATGAAACAAATTAAAAACAAGAAAGAAAAGCCAAAAACCCTCTAAATCTATATTAACATTAGAGACTGAGTTCCAAATTCCTACTTGAACAACATTTACCACACACACATGCTATAAGAGGTACACAATCAATATAACATGCATGCTAGGATTTATGTCCTTCCGAATTCTCTCCATGAAGTCAGAGGAAGGCTTTTTCTTTGCCTTACAGTCTCTTGGAAAAGACAGAATACTAAACACAAGCACCTACGACAAACAAAGTAGCAGCCCAATTAAACCCACCACAAAATTCAGATTACAATCCCACAAGTACCATCAACTTGACAAACAATTAACACAAGTGCATACGTCAAAGTGGGTAATGCTTTCACTGAGGAGCATGCACCAGAACCACATCCCACTAATAGGGCCTTTTGCAAGGCAAAATCCTGGAAGCCCTTGTTGCAGTCAACACTCGATATTTCCATCATGCTGAACCAGTTCTATCAAACTGTGGTGTCAAATACAAGTTAAATACAATGTATCAGATCTAACAAACGCAAGTAATATTTTGCAACCACATTAGCGAACTTATTAACGATCAGATTTTACAAATAAATGTTCCAAATTAGACATACGGTTTTGTCAAATCTCTTACAAAGCACAAACGTACAGACAAGGTTTTAATAAATCCAAAATCAATTTTGCAATGGGTCAAATTATCAAATTTTCCCTTCTCACAAGGACATGCAAACCTACCCAAAGCGATGTAAGAGTGTGGGATGGCGAATAAGGCTTTCACCGTGCCTTTCATCACACACGCAAGTCACCACACTTGACCCCGCACGTTCACCGACAAGGCAACGTCCCCACAGTGGTATTCACAATGCAGGGGAACGTTCCAACCACCATGCTGGAGACTTCACCACAGTGTGGATTAGCGAGTCAACACTTGCTTAGCCAACTCAAAGCACAACTTCAAGTCCCGCCCGGACAAACCCGTCAACTCCGACAGAGACAATGCGCAGCAGAGGTGCCGTTTTATTTGATGATTACGGACTAATCGACTACTTGCACGCGACGAAGAGTTTACTCACAGACATGCTCATTTAAAGAAACCACCCAAGCATTGCTACGGTTTCACCTTGCCAGACTCACTCAGAGAAACCACCCAAGCTCTACTAGGGTTTCACCTTCCCACTTCTCATTCGTAGAAAATTTTCAATTGCACCCAAAAGCTCTTTTTATATAAGGACTAAATTGCAAATTCTCTACCAGCAAATTAACAGGTTGCAAGTCACTAATCTCAACTGTCCTAATTTTTTATGAATATATCCAATGGTGATTTTTAGTGCCTCATGGGTGTACCATCTACTTAGGTACTTCACCCTAGCCTTCACCATCATGCCCAGTGAAAAAAAATTGCTGGATCGTTACATAATGGCAATTTCTCTCATTGACGTGTGAAATTGTGGTTCAAAGGTAACAGAAAATTAGAGTGCATGGATAAATTAATTAGGTGATATTTTTTCTGCTCTTTTACGCTGTGTTTGGTAGGGAGGAGAGAAATAGGGGGAGAAGAAGTAGATAGAAGAGAAGAGAAATAGATAAGAAATAGAGTGAAAATAGAGGTTGTTTAGTTGGAGAAAAGTAGGAAAGAAATAGAGTGAAAGTTTACTTTTTGACTTTTGGGAATTTGGAATAAAAGAATAAAATTACAAATATAACCTTACGATTTTAAAATAACGGTATTTATTTATTTATTTATTAAAATTAAAAAATATCACATATTCAAATATGTGATAATACATATTCGAATATTTGTTTCTCTCTTGTCCCATTTTTCTTTGAAAAAGAAAGCGAGGGTAATGCCGAAATTTTCATTTAACGCCGCACTTTGTCACACTTCGCCACATTTCTGCGCATATTTGCGGGGATTACTTTTAGTGTGGGACCCACCAAAAATTTAAAAACTTCCGCGGTATTTTGCTGATACCAAGCGAACAGAAATATACAACTTCCCTTCACTTCTGCGCTCTTCTCTTCCTTTCTTCGGTATTTTATCGCTACCAAACAGAGCGTTAGAAAAGTGTGGTACATGCTAATTTGTTTTATATTCTTATTCTAAAGTGTGAGATGATGATACGACATTCTTTTTGAAATCTTATACAGTAAGAGAAGAATAAAGGGAGTTTTACTCTTTGCTTTGTTTCAGTTTTTTTTTTTTATAAAAGTTCTATAATTATTTTAATATATTAATAAATCTAGAAGGAAAATATGCAATAAATTGCGACTTATTAGATCAATAGGGAAATGGCTATTAGAGATGTTTGTGGAATGCGTGAATAAATTTTTAATGAAACAAAAAACAATGTATTTAATTTAATTAATTTTTATAATATGATATAAATGATTTATCTAAAATATAAATTAGATATCTCATGTACTACTGTGAATATTTTTTACTTTTATAAAACGTTAGAAATAAAAATTTAAGATACTTAAGAATGATATGTATGCTCTTTAAGAATACAATAAAATTAATTTGTATAATAATGAATTCTATTTTAATATACGAGTGTTGATTTAAGCCAATCAAATATAAATTATTTTAATTTACATCTTTTTAAAAAAAATTGTTAATTTTTTATATAGAAATATAATTTGATTAAACACCTTACAAAACAAAAATAAAATGATAGGATGCAAAAATATATTATATTAATCGCACAAGTAGGACAATCTAAATAAAAAGATTAGGGGAACAAAAAATATGCCGTGTTAAAAGGAATTATCATCTATTTATACGTGAGACAATAAATAGTAAAAAGTGTTTCATATTTAGGTTTTTTTTTATTATGAGAATATAAATGATAAAAGGTATTTTATATTTGGATGGTGAAACATAGAAAGTTGTGGTGCAATAACTAATAACTAATTTATATGTTTACAAATGTAAACACTTCTTAATATATTTTCTTTTTCATGAATAATTATATCATTTGGAGATGAAAAGTCATTGTGAATAACTAATTTTATCCAGTATATTTTTATTTTATTTTATAAAAAAGAGTAAAGATAATCTGAAAATTAAGATTTTTGGAAAAAAAAAGAAAAGATAAAAGAAAATAAATCAGTTACGGTAGTGGCTAGTGGTTACCAGTGGAGATCATGGGATTTGGATAATGGGAGATAGGGTGGTTACAAAGAGAAGGGTGGATTGAGCCTATTTAAGGGTTTCATGTAGAAAAAAAAGGGGAGGCTGTCTCTCTCAGCAACGACTCTCGTTGGCTCAACAAAAGCATCAGAGTTAAAAAAAAGGGGAATCGGCACGAAAACAAGAGGGTTGAAAGGAAAAGACAAGGATTACTGAAGGGCAACAATTTCACGACGTCGTGCAATATCTGAGGTGCATTTTGTTTCATCACAGTTTGTTCTTTCTTTCTCGGTTCGATATATATATTTCTATATGTCTCTTTTGTATCTTTAATATTATTATATTATAATGTTCTTTTGATTGCATCCGAGATGCAGCTTTCTGTTGATGGAAATGTTATATTTTAATATCCTTGATTGCATACATTTGAGGCTACTTTTTCCTTACGTTTTATGCTTTTATTTTTTCCTTTTTTATTTTATTGTGGCTGGCTGATTATCTTCCTTGTTTCCTTCATTTTAAAGGCTTGTTTAATTGGTCATTTTTATAGACTTCAAAGCAAATGTCGTTATTTTTTTTTTTCTTTTCCTTCTTTTCTTTCTTCTTCTTCCTTTTTTTTTATTTTGTTGATATTGTGAACATTTTTGTGTGTGTACCCATTATTTTCTTTCTTTCCCTTTTTACGCTTCTATTAAAAAACAAAAGGATCAAAATAAGTATTGATTTATGTAAGATTCATGACATTAATTGAGTAGTGAATGATATCTTTGATGTCATTTGAATGGTTAGGGTTTATGAATGGCCATTAGCTATCACAAATCCTGTGTGGTATAAATTAAAATATTTTGTTTGTTGTCAAAAAGAGATAAAAATAAAATTTATCCAAATACGCAACGGCCAATGGTGTTAATTGAATAGCATATACTATCATTAACGTTATTTTGATCGTAAGGGTTTAATGACTAGCCATTTGTTAGCTTAAACCCTTATGCGAGGATATCTTTAAAAAAAAAATACAAAAAGCAAAAATTAAATGTTTATTTCAAGAAAAAATTCAAATATGCAACAACCAATAGCATTAATTGAACAACAATTCTATCTTTAACATTATTCGAGTGGTGAGGGTTTTATGACTAGTCATTTGCTAGCTTAAATTCTCGCACAAGAGTTTTTTTTTTAAAATTCAAAAGGTTCTTTTTTCAAATAAAAAATAAAAATGTCTGTTCAAGATTCTCTTTACCAAATAGATAAGAAGATAAAAATCATATCCTTTTTTAGATTTTAATTTAAAATTCTATTTCTTTAAAATAAAAATAAAACTAAATTCTTCTTCATCTTTAAAAATACAAAAAAAAAAAGTTAATTTTTTTTCTTATTTGGGTACAATAATAATAAAGTCATGCAGTTTTCAATTACTAGAGGTTTTAAAATGGGGATAGGGTGCTTATACTTTACACGTAATGGACTCGAATGTTTCAAAAGACCATTTTTTTTTAGGGGTTTTAATATTTTCTGACATAAAATTTGGTGGGACTCCATTAAATTTATTTTTTGCACCGTCTCCGTTGGGCTCCAGTTGCGACAGTCATACATAAAAATATATCATATTAAATCACAATGAGTATATAAATCAATGATAGTTATAAACTATTCATGAAAGTTCATTATATCTAGATTATAATGATCATCATATCTTGAAAATATACACTAATGTTATAAGCGTATTAATATCAAATCATAAGAATAAATATATATTACAATCAAATAAAAGTTTGCATAAAAACATATTAATACATAACTTAAAGTGTTAAGTACATATTTTGTAGAATTGGAAATTTCATATAAAGTGTATTAATATCTAAATGATCATATAAGTAAATATTTATATCACATAGATAAAAAAAAATTATACATAAAAGCTTATTATTATCTAAATCACAGGAGACAAACATATATCACACAAAATTTAAAAAGTTACATGAAATATATTGATAGTTACATGGTACATAATTACATCACATAGAGATTAATGTTTTTTTTATAGCATTTATTTCTCAACTCAAAGTTCAAATATTTGTGTTTTTATATTATCATGTTTCTCTACACATTTGAAATCTACTATGTATCAATTTATTTTTAAGAATTTCTTACAATATCATAGATATGAATTCAAATCTAATATGTAACATTGTTTTTATGTATATAAAATATTTAAGTGAAGAGAAAGTATATCTTAATTGCAACATGATGTGGAAAGTTGATGCAGAAGTTAATATTGATGTTGATTGACTAACAATTGGATTTTTAATAACATAACTGGTTTGACATTCTTTATCACAAATTAGTTAAAAAAGGTGTTAATGTGCTATTAAAAGAAAGCTTGCTGTTTCATTTGATTTATGTAATAGCACAAGATTAATTGTTGACGAGTAACGTGTTAATGTTATTAGGGTGTGAGGGAGGTGACCAGCAACCATATCAAAAAAGATTTACATTCCTATGATGAATTTGATATAATCTAGTCATTTAACTCCTTTGAAATTCTAGCGTTGACAATCCTACTGTGTGTATCATTTGCTATGACAATTAACAAAAGTCAAGGTCAAATATTATTGTATATTGGTATCTACCTGCCAAGACCAATTTTTACATATGGCAATTGTATGTTACAATTTCAAGAATGAAATCTTGATGAATGTTGAAAATTTTGACATGCGATGATGATAATACTCACTGCACATTAGCTGAAAAAATAGTTTACAAAGATATCCTCTAAAAGATATGATGTATTTATTTATTATATAATGATAGTAAACTCATTTTTGTGTTTCCAATTTTAAATATAGAATTTGTGCGTTTAAAAATTCCGTGCATCGCACGGGTATAAAAACTAGTGATGTCACAATCTTGAGAAATATAGTATATATCAAATTTTCAACCATGGATTTCAACTTACTTGCCCGTCTTTAAAATTACTCAGATGGATCACCTAGATATATTAAAATTTGAATTGGTTCTTGATGTCAAATTTTTTACTATTGATTTTTTTTAATTAGTAATGATAACTGCATTCTATTCTTTAAAACACATTTTTTCACTTTAAATTATATTTGATAAAAATAGGTGATAAACTAGTTAAAAATTAAAAGTTATTTCTAATTAAACGTTGTTAAATTAATTATTAAATTAGAATTATTTGATAAATTAATTATTAGATTAGTTGATAAATAAAATGACATGAAAAGATATGTTAATATTTTTTTACTTAAATTTTTTATTTTGAATAAAAGGTTAAGTAATTATGGTTTTATGTTTTTTAATAATTTTAAACTCTTATAATTTTTGTTTAAAGATAAAATATTTATTAAAAATTTAAATAGTGTAATTTTAAAGAAGACGGTAAATAAAGTAACTTATATCCTTTTTTATTAAAATTTATTCTTCAATATAAAATACAAAAGCTGCATGATAAAAAAATAAGTAGAAAAAATAAATTTTAAACTATAAATTTATAAATAATATTAGAATAATAAAATGTATTTTAGATTATAAGACAAAAAAGAAAATAAATCGGTACATTCATAAATATTTATTTACATAAGTATGAGTGATATGATAATAGAGAAAAAAAAGTATATATATTAACTGTGTAAAGTTTTTTTTTACACTATCATTTGGTCACAAATCATCATATATGGTAAATTTGTTAACTTTGATAATAATCACCCTAAAAATCACACTAAAGCTGACTTTTAATTGGTTGACAACGTAAAAAATTTTATACTAATAGTGCATATCCATTGAACTCATAATAATTTTATAGATAAAACTATATATATGTACATGTTGTTTACATTAGATTGGACTTATTTTTAAAATTAGATCTAAAATTTAATCTAATTCAGGATAACATTTTTTTTTCAAATTTCAGAATATTTGGTTTTGAATTCATTTAATTTTCGAATTTTCAATTTAATTTTTGCAATTTACAATTTTTCATTGGATTGGATTAGTTTATGGAAAAAATTAAATTTTTATTTGACAAAATCTTACTCTTTTATTAGGAGATTAATATGAGTTACACTTTCATTTCTTACTAAAAAAACATTATAGGTTTTTGAGTGCATGATAACATGTTGGATTGCCCTAGTTCGTTGTATGAGACTTATTTAATGGGGTCATTTTAGTAATTGATGAGAACGAAAGGTCTCATGTCATAAAGGGAGAATTAAGTATCATAAAGGAAAAAATAATGGGAAATTACCAAGTGATTAATGGTTCATTCTCATAAAGGTGTCTCCTTGGTCGATCATTAGGGCACCTTAGTCTTGAGAACCAAGATCGAAGGCATAGGTAATGTATATGCGATTGGTTAAGCTACTTCGATCACAGATCATAACCCCCTAAGCGTTTAGTTTGAAAGGTGAAGGCGAACTAGTTTAAATGTGTAATCAACAAGTTAACCTTACTTGAGTGGTGTAGTTCACAAACCCTTGAGTGTCAAGTCTGAAAGGCAAAGTTGATCTAATTTAAATGCATAACTGATGGGTTAACCTTATCTGATTCACACGATCTACAACCCTCTCTTCTAGCATCAAGCCTAAAAAGTAAAGGTGATATAATCTAAATGTTCTGTAAAACACTAGTAAACACAAGAAGGATGTTGAATTGTGTGTAAGAAAACTTTTTGCAAATCTTTTTTTAGAATAGACAAATGCTTTGTCTTAACTTAAATTAGTTTTCTGAAAGCAACTTTTAAGTTATTAATCAAAAAATGAAATTTCACAATTCAACTCTCTTAAGTTAGATAAGTAAAACAAGATAAGAGAAGAAGGAAACAAAGCACACAAAAGGTTTATACCAATTTGTCTCACCTAGAGACTACATCTAGTCCTTGATAATCACCAAGATTTCTACGAAACAGAATTACTAGAAACTTAGTTTCAAATTTTTACAAGTGTTATTTTCTTCAAGTCTATTCAGACCCACACACCAATATTCTTTTCTACTTTGTCTCTTCAAGCAATTACACCAAGTATTCTTTCTTGACTAAACTTCTTCAAGCTCTAGGCAATTTCACAAAGAAATGCATAAAGAGTAAAATCATAAGCTATTGTCCTATTAGACTGATATACAAGTAAGTAGCCTAAGTTCTTAAAGAATATTCTAAGGAATTACAAAGATTTGAAAATACAGTTTGTAAGAAAAATGATCATTTTGGGTCTCTATTGATTTTATCTTCTCTTGAGTATGTTTTACTTATCAAATAGTTCTTTGTCAAATGATCCTTAGATGAAACTCTGTAGGAATAAAGCATAGGGAGTCGCATCTCATAAGATGATCTTCATAAGACGATCTATAAGTATAAAACAATATTTAGTTTCTATAAGAACTTACAGTTTTATGTTTTATTTGTTATCATTAAAATTGAAGGTTAAATCATCTTGAATTTAACATAAGTGACCAACATGTTTACTTTACTAAGCTAATATGGTCCTACAACTTATTTTAGTTGAAATTATTGAACTAATTTCATACCTTAGAAGATAAAATAAATGTTTTGGACGAAATTTTGAAGTTAATAGTAAAAGGTGTTTAAATTAGTATTTCATTCTCTTCCGTTCATTACAATGTTCAAAATTAATTGTTAATGACACAAAGTTGTATAGAAAGGAAAAATACTCAGTTTATTTACGTTAAAATAAAGTATAACTCATTTCATCATTCAAGGAGAGGAGGTGTAGTTTTTTAAGTTAATTAAAAAATGATTTTTGCCAATAAAGACTAGTACATTTAGTAGATAATTGATAGGTCTCTTAAGCATGTTAATCAGTATTTGATTCATGATCATGTATATGGAAAGTATTTCATGCACTGATCTATTTATGTATATTTAATGAGAGTGTAATTTACTCTTTTTAAGAACTTTGTCTTAGGGTGCTAGTCTGCTAGAGACCTCACATTGTAAAGATAATTAAAATGTCTCCCACATATAACGGGGACTTGCACTATTATTTAGGGTCTGATCTAATTGACAGATTATTTAGTTTCCTAACTCCATTTTGGTTGAAAGTAAAAAAATTTATCGTTCAACTCTCCTCAGACCTTGTGCCACAATCGAGACCGTTTTGGAAAACATGCTCCGTTTGTGCGAACCATTTACCGAACATATGCTTATACAACACTCAGATTGTTGACTTCCATTCAGCATGTAAACTTTAACTGTTTTTTTTTTTTTTTTTTTCCTTTTCCTATTCAAGGGAATAGTCACATAATTTTTCCTTTTTGGTAAAGTTCGTTTAAAATAACATGATAGTGTAAAATTTGCAAAAGAATGATATATACGAGAAATCTCATTATCACTTAGATCACCTTAATTAATCTACTATCAATGAAACCACCACCTCAAACTAGATTTTAGTACATCAAACATATAGCATATTTTATTTGGATCTAGCTAATTAACAGATTGTTCCCTTTTGCTAAATTTGATGTGTGGTTTAACTGAAGTAACTACATGATTGCCTTTTGACCCGCTTCTTTATTCCCTTATTGTCATATCATTACTTGGCTTAAAAGTTGCCAAATCCATCCTTAATTCTATCAATTTATTTTTCTTTTTATCAGTAAACCCAAACATGATGGTCATATTATTGTATAAGAACGATCTATGCCATCAAGACTCAAGAGCCAGATTGTTTATAAAATTTTGGAAATCTTTGAAGCGGTCCATTCCAAGATCGTGCACATCCCTCTTTCACCAGCTGCTGGTTATATGACGTGTGTCAATATATCATTCGTCTTGGACAAATGTAGGAGAGATTAAAATTTGGAACATAGATGTTTATGATTTTAAATTCAAAATGAAAAACATAATTAAGGTAAAAGACGAGAGAGGAAGTAGTATTGCAATTTTCTTCCGTAATAGAAATCAAGCATATATAGTCCCTGCATTCGGATGCACATACAGTTACAGTTGATTAATCGAATATATTCAGCTGACGTCTTCTTATTAAAACGCCGGTATTTGGTATATTATGTTTTCATTCAAACTAGACAACCTGCATCACGTCATTGGTTCATATATATAAGTTCTAGAAATATGATAAGAATCTCTTCTTCCACACTTTAAATTTCAATTTAAATTATGGAAAATTAGGAATTTGAAAATATGACAATATCTGGTATTGTCTGATTCCATTTATTAATTAGTTTACTATAATACCATGACATGATCTGGTATTGTCTAATTTCATTAATTAAATTATAATTAGACTGGCAAAAATTTAGTAAAATTGTCCGCCATAATACTTTTCAATATACGGAAAAATATCACTTAAATTTTTTTTATCAATTAACTAGTGCGTACGCATTTCTTGTGTCAAGAAATTATTTTCATATTGACTTTGATACAGCAACAATAAACTTTAATTTCAAGAAGAACACGCAACTTGGCAGTAAGAATAAAGATTTTGCTTGAAAATATTAAGGCGCCCTCTGGGTTAACAGAAAAGTCTAAACGGCCAACACAAACGAAAGAGGAAATTATGTACGCACGATGGCTCTTGTGAGGGTTGTATGGATGTCCACGAACGTATGTGATTGATCTATGGGTTACATCACTCACAAGATAGTAAACTAATTATATACCGGCACTTAGACGTGGTATGACTCTTTTACCATTATGTTTTGTCGAATGTGGATGACATGCATTCCACGGATAAGGGCGACGAAGAAAAGTATTGGCACTAATTGCTTCTCCTATTTGTCTGGAGTTGGAGAGAGATTTGGTGCTTTTGTGCTATCCGACAAGAGAAAAATAATGAAGAAAAAAAAAAAAAAAGGATGTGTGTTTCATGTTGTGGTGAGTGAAGAAGACACACTATGCTTAACAATACAGCTATGATCATTGTGACACCAAATCTATGTTTGTACTTCCACCGGCTGCCTATAGGCTATAGCATGTACGTAGTTTGAGTTTTACATAAACTATATTTAAGCCCAATAAGTGGATAATACTTGATTTTCTCGTTCTTCAATTAAATAGTAATAATAGGAGTAATGTTGTATTTTCTAATACTATATTCCTAACATTTTATAAAGAAAGAATTAATTAAATAGGTAAATATATTTAGATATTGTTTGGTTTAATTTTGTTTTGGATTTCTTTTTCCTTAAAAAGAGAAGTTGAATTAAACACATTTTTTGAAAAGGTTTTAAAAAGTACACCTGTTTTTTTTTATTATAAAAGAAAAGATGAAAAAAAGTATTTTTTTAAAAATTTGGGGAAAGGAATTTTAAAAAAATTGATTTCTCTTTACTCTCTCTTTGTTCATTGTTTTCCCTCTTCTCCCTCTCTCTCTTTCCAATATCTCTTTGGTCACTCTCCACTTCTCAGATAATTTCTTTTAAATTAAAAGAAATAAAAATTATCAAATAATGTCTATTTTATTTTTAAAGCTTTTATTTTCAATTGTAACTTTAAAATAACTTTTAAGTAAAAAATAAAAAAAGGTTAGAACATACATATAATATATTGAAAACATAAAAAATATTCACTATTTTTTTTATGCTGTAAGTAGTATGATTTATGGAAAGATATTATTAGATGATTTAGGGTTGTTATAATAATAATTACACAAACTTATATTGTATATGTATCCTTAAATTTTTTATTTTTTATTTTTTGCTAGTCATCAATTTAAATTTAATATTTTTCAGAGTAAATGGTCCATGTACTAATAATGTAAAAAAAAATTACACCATCATTCAATCAAAATTCAAAAATTGACATGTATGGTAAGTTGATTGACTTTTAATATAATTATATTAAAAGTCATACATACCGTGATTTTTCATTGGTTGATAGCATAAATCTTTTATACTGACTATGCATAAAACATTTTTACCATAACTGTATGTTGACGGTGCATAATTATATTAATTCATATGCATAAACATTTTTACACAGACATTCAATAGGAATTCATCCTATCATCACATCATATGCATGATTTTAATAGACAATCATTGTTAATGTCTAAAATTTTATACTGTCAATCAAATCCAAATCATCTTTAATGTTACTTTTAAGATAATTATTATAAAAGTCAACATACAAGGCAATTTATTATTAGATAACAATGTAAAAAAGTTTTACACCATCAGTGTCTGTATCATTTATTCTTAATGCATAGGAAGATATGGTAAAATGATTAAATTCTCTTAGATGTTTGTATGAAAATAATATATAAATTCAAACCATTTTTTTTTATCACTCTTTCCAAATTGATTAAAAAAATTCGCAAGTTTAGCATTGAAGTTAAATTCTCATATATTTCCCTGCAAAAAAGCCAAAAGACTTGTTGGTCCTTCCTCCAAATGTAATTTTCTAATTAAATCATTAATCGAAAACTTAAGCAGCACCCTCGCACTTCACACATCATAGTATTCATTCATTCTTTAAATTATACGCAAAGTTATTATGGGACAATTTAAACAAACTGATCAACAAGTATTTATAGAAAAATAAGATGAACTAAAAAGATAGAATGAATTAAACTTTTAATATAAATTAAAATTAATTTATGTATACTAACATTTTCAAAATCTTTCTCATTTAATTTTTTTATAAGTTTCATCATTTAACTTTTCTATAAATACCTAATTTAAATTTATAAACTACCTCATACTCATACTCATTTTAATTAAAAGTCTCTCATATAAGTTAAAAGCTAATTCAAACTAAACCTATATCTAATACTAATTAATGGAACGAGACCCATTTAACTGTATCTATAGATTAGAATTAATTAAATAGTATATATTACTTCCATGTCAATTTGAATATCGGAGCAATGCACTGGGCACTGGGGTCTTGCATTTGGCGCAACTTGTAACTAGCATCCCACTTGTAGCATTGGTGGTATTATAAGATACCTTTGGTCTTTGTCTCTAGAAGGAAGATGGACGTATATATACACTTACAAGATGATGATGCCCATCTTCTTCCAATTGTGCAAACAAAGATAGCTGGCGGGCCCTAGCTGTCCAATTATTATTATATCAATATTTTGCCTCTAGCTCAGAGGTCGCATACGATTGATCTTGAGAGTATTCCAACTTAATTGCCATTTTTTTTAGATGGGGAGAGACCAGGTGGGAGCTTATTCCTCCAATAAAGTGTAAGCAAAAGTCATGGTGTTTAATTAATTATGTGCTGATAATATGATCGACATCATAGAGCACATGACACGCCGATTATTTTTCTATACCGTATGTTGGTGTTGCAATAAAATTTGAAAAAATATAAAATATTGAATCCAAAATCTTCAAAATATCTCAATTTTTATTTGAACGGTATACATTTGACAAAAGATGATTACCTTAATATAACTAAGACATGGTCATCAAACTTCAAACCAAGAGAAAATTAGAAGGCATATAATCCTTACATGCTCTCAATTATTGGCATATATTATTAGCAGATCATAAAAATAATTACATGAGTTTTTATAGCATTCAAAAACACCAGTAAATTATAAAGGATTTCATGCATTACATATCATTTTTAAAGTTAAAAGTATTAAAATAAAAATCTTTAAAATTATAAAAGTAATATGTATACATAATAAACTCCAAAAGTAAAATAAGACTAAGTAGTTTGAATTTATGGGGAACTGGTTTTTAAAGTAATTTTAGAAGAGAAAAAAATAATTTGAGAGTATAATTTGTTAAGATTTGAGAAGAAGAAGAAAATTTTAATATAAAACGATTTTTTTAAAATTTATTAAGTTGATATTTATAAGACAAAAAGAAATATTATTGTAAAATAAAATTTTAAGTATAATTAATATATTGAGAAATTTTAATATATATATATGTGTGTGTGTGTGTGTGTGTGTGTGTGTGTGTGTGGATGAGAATCAAGTTACTTCAAGGGTAACTCTTAGTAAAGTTACTCCGCTCAATAAATATTGGTATATATATTAAATTTTAACAATCCAACCGTTGAATTAAAAGATTATATTGAGTAGATCAAGTCTACAAAATTTTATAAAGTTTGAAATCTATTTGATACTTCATTAAATAGATTCAAATTGACGTACAATATACTTTTTTAAATTATAAGTAAATGTCGACTACAAGATTAACTAGCTACAAATGTCTAATTTATCTAAAATTTGGTATGCATGAACAATAACATAATATTAAAATACTCAATAGTCGGATCGTTGAAATTTAATACATATAAAGAGTTATTGAGTGAAATAACTTTACCAAGAATTACTCTTTGAGTAACTTGATCCCCATCATATATATATATATATATAGGAGGCATATCTAGTGCAAATCTTTTTATATAAAAATGAAAAGAGTAAACCGAACCATATAACCATATATGGATACTTAATAATTTAATCTCAAAATTTATCGTTGAATTAAAATTTTCTTTCACATAGATTATATTTACAAAATTTTATATCAATTTAAAATTATTTAATACTTCATTTATGTATGCCAGAATTAATGCAATATATATTTTTAAAATATATAAAAATATGGATCATTTGATTATTTTCTTCTCATTGTTTATGTTTGACAAAATTTGACACAAACAATCAAGATGATATATAATTATAATTTAACATTTAGATCGATAAAAAAAACACATTTTATATAAAGTTATTAATGGCATAATAATTGATATAAGTTACACTAGAATAATTTGATCTCTAGCCAATAGAAGGGCAAGATCAATTGACGGCAAATGTCAAACTTTTATACTTATATCACTTAATGATTTTCTATAGAATACAAAATTAATCAATCTATCCATTAAATAGAAAAATTTTATAACTTTTTATAGAATACATTATATATAATTCATATTACAAACTTGAATGATTTAGTCATAATTTAACTTAATATTAACATTATTTTTAAACTTTTTATATTATTCAAGTCAATTTAGATTTAATCTTGAATTTGAATTCAAATTTGAATTAAATCAAAAGTAATAAATATTAATTTAAAAATTTGGATGTTTTATTTACAATTTATTTGTTATTTTTAATGTATTGCTTTACTGCTTTGTTTTGTATAAGCTTTGTAATTTAATTGTTATATTTTGGGTGGGTATAAATCATTTTAATTAAAATTTGATTTGATTTAAGCTAATATATTATTTATTTATAGATTTTATTGTTATTAATCATATTGATATGAAATAATTTTGAAAAACGAAGATAAATTTGGAAAAAATAAGAATTACTGTGATGATGATGCTAAAGATTTAAAAAATTAAAAAATAAATTAAAAATGATATAAAGAGATATAATCTTATATTAGAGAAAAAAATGAAGTAATAATAATATGTAACGTTATAAAGGTCAAAATTGTATATGATATTTAGAAAATGTTAAAATTTAAACTAACGAGAAAGATAATTGAAAATAGGCTTATTTGCACATTTTGTCACTCATCTTTCATGATTTTGCAAATTTTGCTACCAAATTATTTTAATTATACATTTTGTCACTCAATTATTTTATTTGCACATTTTGTCACCTAATTTTCAAAATTTTGGACATTTTGCTACTCCCTGTTAGTTGATCGATGACATGACAATTTTAATCACTAATGTGGCAACTTGTCACATCGTTATTAATTTTGCCACGTCATCAATCCACATTAGCAATAAACCTGTCACGGCAACGATTAAAATTGTCACGTCATTAATCAACTAACGGGAGTGGCATAATACACAAAATTTTGAAAGTTGGATGGAAAAATGTGCAAATAAAATAATTGGGTGGCATTATGTGTGAAATTTTGAAAGTTGGGTGGCAAAATTCACGAGATTATGAAAGATGAGTGACAAAATGTGCAATTAGGCCTTAAAATAAAATTATTTTAGGTTAAAAAGAAATAAATTTCATATTGATATGTGACATGATATATGTTGGTATAGCATTAATTTATATAATAATAATAATATAAAAATACTTAGATGCAATTTTTAGGCGCTTTTGATAATGTTTTTCAATTGGAATTGGAGTCTCATATTGGTAACATATGTAAACCTTTAATGCAAACATTTAGTACATGAATTTTCAAGGTGATTAAATTTTGATTGGAGAACAATACAAAAAATCATCTAAGAGCGTGTTTAGGACAACTAAAATTTTGAGATTTCAAATTTTTTTTGGACCAAAAAAGCTATTTGTGAAATAATTTATATGTTTGGGACATTAGTTGAAATTTGTAAAAAGTTTTTTTTTTTTTTTTGAAAATAAGCTAAAATATGATTATTTCTCAACAATTTTTTTCTTTAAAAATGTAATGCCCGAATTACCTTAAGATTTTTCAACAACTTTTTTCTCTTCCATCTTGCAATTTACTATGTAAAAGCTTTTTTTTTTTTTGTTATATCTAAACTAAATTAATTATTTTGAATTGCTTATTAGCAAACTTTCCCAAACAAAAAACTGATTTTGATTATAATCGATTATAACAATAATCGATTATACATATAATCGATTATTGAAATAATTTAACTTTTGCAACTATCCCAAACACACCCTAAGAAATTACATTTAAGTTTTGTCTATGATGATAACGATGATGATTGATTAATGTTACAGGTATGATTTAGTTTGATTCAAAATTTTGATTTAATTTAATTTAACTAATTATTTGTAACATGACTAATCATTTGTAAAATTATTTCAAGTTAATATTTGACTTGATATGTTTATTGAAATACTTAAAGTCGTTGAAAATTAAAAAATAAAAATAGTTTAGAAATAAAAATAAATGAATTTAATGTTATATTATTTGTAAAAAAAAATTGTATAATAAATAATAAATTATTTTTAGCAAAAAAAAAAAGACTAAACATAGTAGTAATACTTGATTTTGAATCCAAAAGTTGAATTTAATGTTATATTTTCTTTCGTCACCTCTCATTTGAGTCTTTTGCGTGTGTCATTTTAGTATATTTTTTTTAAAACCGATTAAAACAATAATGGATTATACCTATAATCGATTATTGAAATAATTTAATTTTCGCAAGAAATTGTAAAATAATGTTAACAAAAAATTTCAATACTAATTATTAGAAAAAATGTATAAAAACTCAATGATAATTAAAAAAAAAAAGTTTACCTTAAAAAAGAATGAAAAGCTTGGTAAATTTGTATTTCTTACTTGCCTTTATTGTTCTATTGAGATTTAATAAAAAATAAATAAAAGATGTTAAAAAGAAGAAAATGAAAATGAAAGACAGCAATATATACAATATATATTTATAGTAGAGTTGATTGAATAACTTTTTGTGTCATGAAGATGTAGGTATTTATAATTATAGTATGATTCTTAAGTTAATTTGAGTTTGATTTGATTTTGAATTTGAATTTACTACAAATTACATGATTAATAGGGAATGTCAAAGTAAAAGTTACAAAATTTATATGATATAGTACCGAATGTTAGTTAGTGATTGATATATTAATTTATATCATGCGAGATTTTTTAATTTAAATCTACTATAATTTTGAATCAAAATAGATATTCTTTATTAATTAATTTGAATAAAAATATATAATTTTGTTATCAATTTAAATATTTAAATTATAAAAATTATATTAATCACAATTACCTTAATTAATATGATTATGTATTTTATGAATTACAAATAAAAAATTGTTTGCATTTTGATAGTTATTAAATAAATAAAAATACTATCACCTAATATCTATTTACATGATAATATTTTCTCATATATATATAAAATCAAATAAAAATTATAAATATAGATTATGATATCATATTTAAATAATTGAAATTAAAAAAAATACACATAATTTTTTTAAGTAGACATATAATTACTAAATAAATTTTAATTTTAATAATCGATATATTTACATATGATAATTGATAACGGCCTTGCCTAAATCCATTAATAGAAACTGCAACAAAGACAACTGTAAATTAAAAATCACAGTCGTTATCTAATGGCTATAAAATTACCAGAGCAAAAGGAAATTTATAAAGGAAAAAAAATTACATAAAAACTATTGAATCACAGACACGAAGCAAAGCGTGGCAGGGAAAAATAGCCTTGGAAAACTATAAAAATGCATAAATACGAAAACGATGTTTAACTGAGAGTTACTACTAGTGGTGGAAGTGTGGAACCCGAAGCAAAATAGGATAAGCTAAAGCGAGGCCAGGTACATCCTGAGTCAGCACGTCCCCTGCGAACGCCCATTGGATAAGTTCTATTTCCGTGTTTTTAAAATCCACACACAGTAAAACCACGGCTATGTTAGTAGTGGGGACCACACTCACTCCTCTCTCTCTCTCTCTTCACTTTTATTTATATAAGAACCCTAACCCCAATTTCGTTATTCGCATTCCATTCTCAATTCCCAAATCTCAACTTCTCTCAACGACAGCGTATCGCATCATAACAAGCACTCAAGCAGCAAACATGATCTCCTCCGTCTCCTTTCCGGCGTCTCTTCCCGCCGCGAACTTCTGCGGCAACGCCGTGGCCTCGCCGTCGTGTCGAGTCAGATCCCGGCCAATAGTCGCCTTCGCCACCGCCACCGCCACCGCCGAAGCCCGCTCTTCATGGACGGAGCAACCGAGGCCCTCGTATCTGAACTCCTCTTGCTCATCGCTCTACGACATCCTCGGCATACCCGCCGGCGCCTCTGGCCAGGAAATCAAGGCGGCGTACCGGCGATTGGCCAGAGTCTGCCACCCGGACGTGGCGGCGATCGACCGGAAAAACTCCTCGGCCGACGAATTCATGAAGATCCACGCCGCGTACTCCACCCTCTCGGACCCTGACAAGCGCGCCAACTACGACCGGAGCCTATTCCGGCGACAACGGCCGTTGTCGACGGCGGCGGTG
Organism: Spatholobus suberectus; assembly: GCA_004329165.1. Lineage (NCBI taxonomy): Eukaryota > Viridiplantae > Streptophyta > Magnoliopsida > Fabales > Fabaceae > Spatholobus > Spatholobus suberectus. Next base: position 79,361,510 of record CM014730.1, on the reverse strand, counting down.
TTTTCCGGCTACACGAGGCGAAACTGGGAAACGGACCAGTGCTGGTAGTGAGTCGACTCGCCCGAGTGAATGAGAGAAGACGCAGTTATTGAAGCGCCTTTCCTCGCATATAATTAATTAATCACTAATTAGTCCGTCGTCGGAGTTTGTATTATACTACGTATATGTACATACATATACGCGTAGAGTAGAATAGACGGCCACTTGTACTTAGTGCTTGCCACTTACAGTAAAGTATCTCCCACTATTGTAATATAAACTTTTCATCAAAATTTTATGGATGAAAAAAAAAACGAAAAGAAGATTGACATTGGCGTATGCGAATTCTCAATATGTACTTTTGCTTCTTTTATTACTTTTTTCGATCAATTAAGAATGCATTTAAGATTTATTAGTAATTAATTATGGATCAGTTCAAGAAATTGCGAAAAGCAGGAGCATGATTGAATTGAGAAAGTCCATCGATCTGTTTGCGGTAATTGAGATCTGTGATGTTGATAGGGTTAGGGGCGAGTTAAACCAAAGCTCAAACAAAGTTAATTGGCTTTTTCTAAAAAAATTGCTTGGTGTATAATTTGGAATTGGAATCTCTGTTTTTATTAAAATCGAAAGTCAACTCCATTTGGCGTGTTCGTGAATCATGAGTGGGTTACCATAACGAAATGCTAGAACCTCAAGGTTTCTAGAAGATGAGGTACCGTGCTGTTTGCGCGATCATACTGTCGGTTGATTAATTAATTTGTTGATTTTCTTTTATTTTTAATTCCCGTGAATCTAATTTTTCATTCTCCCTTTTTGAACGTTCCAACTTCCGACGCACATGAGAAGGACAACCCAATAAAAGTATGCTAGTTTCGATTGAAATTGCAAACGGTTAGCCTGTAGGCGGAAATTTCTTTATTGTTCAATAATGTTTTTTTTATTTATTAAAATTGTTCAATAATGTTTTGAAGTTACATCTAGGTATGTGTTCAATAAAATTTAAAATTGGTGTCCGCGGACCATATTTTTGCGACAAATGTGGTGCATAATATTAAATTATAGAATGACAGTGATACTATATTCAAATAATAGTTCTCAATTTTACCAAAAACAAAAATAATAGTTCTCAAAGATTTTATTTAAACTCTGTCATTATTTATTTTCGTAATATTCATCTAATAAATTATTCTCACTGCATGTGTTAATTAAGACCCCTTGGCATTGCTCTTTTCTTTTTTTTTTTCATTTTGAACACATTGTTCGTTGTTTTACGAGAAAAAACCAAGATTTACAGGAAGAACAACAAAGAAAATGGAAGAAATCAGAAACGACTAGCTCCAATTGAAAATTAAATTATTCTAAATGTTTTTAATTCTTGAAAATATGGTTTTTATTAAATGAATTCTTATCATTTTTTTTTTAAATGATAAAAATTAAGTGGTGTTCGTTCTTGGTAGAGACATAAAAACACATTATTTACATTTAATATACAAAAGGTGAACATTTAAAGAAAACGTTATATTTTCAGGAATCAAACAATATTCCAGCAACATTTGTGTGGTCATGCTGATTCTCATTGCCCATCAACTTAATACATGAAAATAGAAAATAAATTTAAACCTGACAAAGGTAACATGCATAGCAGTATTTAGAATCACAGATCATGAGACTGATTTTAAGTATTTTTAAAATGATAAATTTTCGATTTAGAACAAGAATTTATCATATTTTTATATTTCCAGTGAAATCAATGTATCTTTTCTCAATAAAAGTTTACAATTTTTAAATACGTAAAATTAACTCTAGAATGTGCTTGTCAAGTCACTCTAGGAGTTTGTAAGTTAGTATGACTAGTTGATAACCTGGTTTGTACAAAATAAGTTTGTTTAGTATGCAAACTTATTTTATTAACTTTTAACTTATTTTTATAACCTACTCCAATTAGCTAATAGCTTATAAGATCTTAACTTTTCTTTTTTCTTTTTCTATTTTTATCCTCACTAAATTACTTGAAATCCCTTTTTACCCTTTTTTTTATTTTAGAAACACTTTTTATTTTAGATCTCCATACTTGGGAAGGATTAAACAAATTTATCTATTCATCATTTCTTTATAATATAAAATTTAAAAATCATTATCCTAATTTTTTAAAATGATATGTTATTAGAAATAAATTCAAATATTGAAAGTGATATATATATATAATAACTAAATATGTCCTTTTATGTCATTTAATATTTATTAACTAATACTTTCAATTTAATCAGGTAACTTTTAAGCTTTCAACATTTTAGCTTCTAACTTATAAGCTTCAGCTAGTTTATAAACTAGTTTTGCTACTAAACATACTTGTAAAGATTTATGTTCTGAATGAACTACTACATGAGATTTATTTGAAGCTTCCTTCAAGTTACATCTATGAGGGCCTCTATGTGTGTCAAAGTTGGGGAGTGATAGAATAATGGTATTTGTATAGAAATTATGTGTACTTGCTTGATGTTTGCCATGGAATATTTTAAAAAAAACAGGTAGTGTGTTAAGAGCTTCTTTATTATGACTTTGTCACATCTATCCAAAAATCCTTTACACAATATAGTGAATGTCTTTCATATGTAAGGCCCATGTTCATGGAGGCTACATGATTTTGGAGATTAATAATCATGTGGCAACAACTATCTTTTATGATTGACAACTATGGAGATAAGTCAAGTACATAATTAGTATAGGAGGTTGAACCAATCAGTTGATTGATAACTGAACAGGGCTGCTCGACCTTATTATACTTCTAGAACATTTTATATTAACAAAATAGATAAGTAATAATTAATATAGACAGGAATTATTTTATCAAAAAAAATATAGACAGGAATTAGACTAAGCAGAGTTGTAAACAAATTTGAAATCTCAGACGGTGATGCAGGGTCACTAGGCATGGACCACCAAGACAATATGTCAGGGATAGCGAAACAAGTAAACAATCTCCACATACCAAAAAAGAAAAAGAACAATATTCAAATCAGAGAGTTTTAGAATTTAATTCACTAGAAATGAAAGAGAAAAATAACATGACTAATTAAGTGCCCTTTGATAAATACTTAAAAATTAATTTATTTTATTATGATATATTTTAATATAAATTTTTAATTAAGATTAATTTAAATGTATATTTTAATTATGTTTAATATTTAAAAATTAATCTTATTTAATTTCAAAACAAATGAACATAAATTTTTTTTAGAGTGCTGACAAAATTTTCACATAGCGAACTCCGTACCACTCTACATTTTAGAGAAAACAAGTAAAGAAAAAAGACATACAAATTATAAAAACGAATCACAAGTTATGAAACGAAGTGAAAAGGCATTATTTTCCTCCTCGTGGAGGCGACTGTTCAACAGCTTTGAAAACTAATTAATTTGTTATTGTCCTCTATCGTATCCTTCTAGAAAGAACATATCCAGCAAACTCATGTTGATGTGTATTGTGGCTCTGATTGGGACATACAATAAAGCATATCTTTATTTATCACTGTAATGGGACTAGACACTATCTTCCAAAGTCCAATTGATGAAATATTCAAATAGACACAATCACAGATGAGAGAGAAGATAATCTTCTAGATGTACAAGAAAAAAGGGAAAAAAACCGATAACCTTCTAGATTGTGGGGGCCGCTGTTACAGTGGTACCAGACAAAAGGACTAATAGAGAACGCGAAAAGTTATCCATAAATAATAAGAGTAATGTTTATCGTAAATTTTACTATTTTACATTATACTTTCATCTCATTTTTCTTCTTATCTATTTTTAAATTTTTTATTATATCAAATATCAAATCTATTATTTGTTTCATTATTTTTTCCTTTTTCTCTATATCTCTCTTCTCTCACCACGTCAATCCACCCCAAAAGATAGACGATGATCATTTTCCAAATAACAAGGTACAATTTAAATTATCTTTTATATAGGAATTTTTAATTGCAAAAAATTTATTATTTATTTTTTAAAATTAAAAATATCAAATTTGTTAAATTTCTAATATTTATAAAAAGACAAGTTAGCTTTAGAAAAAAAAGTAAAATATGTAATATGCAAATTAATTTTAACTACAAGAAAATTGTTTCATTTCATATTCTTAAATTATTTTTTTATAAATATTTCTTGATAAATTTATTATAACTATCTCTAATTTTAGAATTAGGAAGAACTAGTATTTTAACCTGTGTATTACATAGAATAAATATTTATTTTATATAACTTAAATATATAATAAATAAATCTTTCTAAATATATAAATTATATTATAATTAAAATTTGTAATAAATAAATATTTTTATTTTGAACATATAAATTATATTTTAAATTTATAATAAACAATTATTGTAATACAATGTTTTTTTTAATTATTGATAATTTTTTTAAAAAAATATTAAAATTTAATTTAGAACTAAAGATATTGAAAATAATAAATTAAAATAGATAAGAGATTTAAAAAATTCCTAAAAACATTCTTGTTAAAGAATGATAGCTAAAAACGTTCTCAGTTAAAAACAACGGCTAAAAATACTCTTATTCAGATATTAATATATATATATATATATATATATATATATATATATATATATATATATATATATATATATTATGCTAAGATGCGCATAAATTTCGTTATGTTATTATCATTTATTAACTTTGTTCCAGTTTTTTTTTTATAATCACAATAGATTTAAACCTAAGATATCATATAAACCGGCCCACTCTTCAATACGCACTCCTCAATACTAGATTGATCCTAGTAGGTATAACACATTGTTCCAGTTATTTACTTTCAATTTTCAAAAATTACATACGGCAATTGAGTTATTTATTTTGACAATCAAATAACAGTTTATTGATATTTAAATATATTGGGTTAGAGTTTTGAGTTTTCAAATTTAATTCATCCTTATCACAATTTAAAATGGGATTTACTCTTTTAAAATAAAAATATATATAATTGAGAAAATAAGGATATTTTTCCCTTAATTTGAAGAAAATTAAATTTATAAATTATTTTAATTTAAATGAAAGGTACAGCATATACTTATATTTTTCTACTTTGCAAATTTTATTATTTTGGTGAAATTAAATTCTTTAAGATGATATATATTATAATTTTACCGAAAAATAGAAATGCAGTAATGATAAGTGTTCTTAGCAAAAATTGGTTCTCTTCCTCAGCAACTTTTGGACTGGTGCTCCTTCATCCTCCACCCTTCGTAGTGAGAGATGTATCCTCATTCGTCGTCTTTCTCCTACTCTGGGCCGGCGGGGATGATACCTGCAAAGACACTTCGACGCTCAAGTCATATATCGAGGTCTTGTTGAGGGATGCAGAGTCTTTAGATTAGAGTTAGAGAGAGTGCACCTAAATCATATATATAGCCTATAATTCTTGTGAGTTACCTGATTTACGTGTCACAAATGCCAGGATCACAACCCTAGTTTTTATAATTGTGCATAAGGGGTCTTGTTTCCTTATTTATGTAAGGCTGATCTATATTCGATGTGTCATGTCGATCGGTCCTTGAAGTGGTTGCTAAGTCTTGGGTGCCAAATCTAAACAGTACAACGACTTCAATTTTTAATTTTTTATTAATCGATTATTTTAGTTCTAGGAGACTAGAACTAGAACCGAGGTATAGAATCTGCCAGCAGTGTGCATTAATTTCGCAGAACAAACTTCTATAACCTACCATACCAGGGAGAACAGTTTATTAACTTTTGGCGTTAACTGGTGTAACGGGTGACTAATTAATTCGCTTAGATGGAGTTTTTTTTTTTGATAAATATGAGTTTCTAGAACATAGAAAGGTCATAAGAAAACATTGACTGATTGACAGGAACATAACTGTTGCACCGCCTTTTTTCAAACCTCGTGCAAGTGTGCAGCACGAGCAACCGGAAATAAATCCTTGTGCAATCACCGAATTTAAGATGTTGTATATACTATTTAAATCTTTTATTATATATATATATATATATATATATAATATATATATATTTAGTGAAAGAGTCATTTTTATATAAGAGTAAAAATAGTAAATTTAAATTGTATAACTATATATGAATAGTCATTATTTAAAGTTATATTACCACTTAAAAAGTTATATGACTTTTTAAAAAATTCATGACTTTGTATGTTTTAATTTTGACCATTCATGATAATATCTAATGGTTAGTAGTCATTTTTCTTACTCTTATATAAAAAAAGTTCTTTCATTTGATACATTCACTATATATATATATATAATGAAACATATTAAATAAAGATTAAATTTTAACTATCTATGTATAATTGTATAATAAGGATATATAATTATTATTTCTTACAATAAATAAAATTCTTGCTTGACATGCCCAACATCAAATTGTCCCTCACAGATTTTGTTGTTGTTGTTGATGATATTATCTTCATTGATTTAATTAATGACACCTTATAAACTTTTATGGTAAACTAAAATGAGTTTTTTTATACATAAAATTTAGGGAGAGGGTCTGATGCTCTAGCTTAAGGAAGAGAAAGTTTTTAGGCTCAAAATATGCTTACATTTACCTCACCTTAAAGAGATAAATGAGAGAGCCAACTAAATTAAAATGGATTTAATTTATATATATTATTAGTGTTAAACATTTTTGCACGAACATATAATTTACCATTTTGTCATATCATATAGATAAATAGGATGATAGGGCAAAATAAGGAAATCCTATTGAATGTTTGTGTAAAAATATTTTATATAAATTAAATTCAATTAAAATAACAGCAAAAAAAAATAAAAACACTGATTTGATGACATGTTAAATCTTCATAAGATCAATTTGGTGACAAAATATTTGAAAGAATAAAGTAATAATAATATTTTTTGAAGGACTAAATTAATTACCAAAATTTTTGAAAACCTAATATGATGATGTATGTAATTTTGGAGAACCAAATTGAAGATTTACCCTTATTTCATTTCATTTCAATTCATTCCATTCCTTGTTATCAATTTTTTTTTGGCTATTATGTTATTGGTGCGAAGTATTTATTGACTTTGTCACTTTAGTGGGGTATTCTCTCATGACCTCGTTTTTTCCATCCATTGTTGTCAATTCAAACACAATCTTAAATTATTCAAAAAGGAAGAATTTTATTTATTCTTTTTTAAGGATAAGAATTTCCTTTATTCACAATCATGCATTCATGCTCACCTTGATAAAAATTTTAGAGTTAAATACCAACAAAAATATTATATTTAGTAGTGTATTTACTTTCTATAAAAAGAATCTTTTCCCTCTGCAAACATATATATTTGGTTGATAGGAAGAAAGTGAGGAAAGAAAAGTTTGAAATTTAAATTGAAGAAAAAAATAAAAGAAAAAAAACTGAATTTTTGGTTTTAGAAGTTAACTTTTCTCCTTTTTTTTCATCTATTTTCTCTCTAACCAAATAAAGTAAAAGATATCATTATTCATAATTTTCTTTCTGCTCTATTTTTTTCCCAACCAAATACACCAATTAGAATCTCCTTTTCAACAATATATCATCTTTAAATTAAATAAATAAAATTATCGGTGTTGAGACTGCCACCTAAACAAATACTTTGCCTACTGATGAACTTTCAATTGAATCCATTAATACAACATCCTAAAAATTGAAGGGATGGATGGTTTTTTAAAAGATACTTTTGAAAATTAATTTTTAGTCCTTAATTAAACATCTTTAACTATTGTGTCCTTGATCTGTAGCAATACCAATTCTGATGTTAACTTAGATCAATTCTGACGGTTGTATTGAAAGACAGTGAGCTTGAACTCAACGACAAGAGGACACAAGGGGTGGAACTTGAAAGAAAGGCTGAAGGGGATTACTGAGTGGGGAGGGAATGCAAAACTTGTTGGTTGGTGGTGGTGTTAATTTGTTAAAGAGAATGAAATGAAAGAGTGTTCCTTTTGAGGGTTTCACAATGTATAAGCTAGGTTGGAAGTAGCTAAGCCAGCACAATGGAGAGGCAACTGAAGTCATTTGAGCTTTATTTTAAAACATTGTTGTTGCTTGCTTGCTATAATTTGGTTAAGATTAAAATTCAAGTGTTCGAAATTTGACTATTTGAGGGGTTTACAGCTTTCAAGTGAAAATCTAAAACATTTTTTTAGTTTTACAAAAGAGTTATTTAGCAAAATAACATTTAATTAACAAGCACTACTAATAAGTAAATTCAACTCAAATATTCTTGGACCATTGATGGAAAAAATATCAATTGTCAACTGTACATTTCATGAACAAACATTATATTTAATGGTGTTTTTCTTCTGAGAAGATATTTAATGGTGTGTTTACTTTTTACAAAAAGATTTTTTTTTCTTTTGTAAACATAAAAGTAGCTCTTTCCAATTGTATTTCATCTTATAAATACATATCAGTATGAAAACAACCTAAATTATGGATAACATTAATTACTTGTGCAGCTAAAAGATTGTCTTAACTATAAAAATATGTTTGTAGATATTCTTATTTTTTCGCTTTCATGTGCAATGTCTCTCTCTTGATTTATCTTTATGCTTAATATCCATTGCGTAAATTAAAAAATGCAATTGATTGCAATTAATGTCAGCTTCTTAGTGCCAAATGCTGAAGGGGGCTGCTATTTCCGCCCTTTTTTTTTTCTTTTTCTTTTTTCACCCCCTTACTTTTCCAAAAACAAATAAGATTTTACATTTGCCCTCACCCTTTTAAATTTCCACCCTTCTTCCCTTCTCAAACAAACTCTCCACCCCCTCCTTTCCCATTCTCTTTTCTTCTTTTCTCACCCTGTGCCCTACCCCACCGCGCCGCCGCCCCTAATCATTGGAATCACATCACTCTGCATCATTCGTGCCGCCATACTCTAATAAGCTTGGCATATGCCTCCACAAGCGTCCACATTTCAACTACTCCGTCTTCAAAGGTGAGTAGTGATACACAACGGAATCGTGATTCTGTTGTGTATCAGGTATCAGGTAAGGATATATAATGAAATCGTCCTCACCAAATATGATTCGTTATGTATTTGAAAATGATACATAACAAAATCCTGATTCTGTTATACATTATGTAATTTTTAAATTATTAATTTATTTTAATTATTTATATGAATTAAATAATTTAAGTTGGTTGTTTTTAAATTAATTTTTTATTTTAATTACTTATCTGAATAAAATAATTTAAATTACTTATTTTTTAAATATTTTTTTATATTAATTATTTGTATGAATTAAATAATTTAAATAATTTGTTTTTTAGTATCCTTTACTTATAATTTTTTTTATCATTTAATTATTTATTTGATTTAAATTATTTGTTTTTAATTATTTTTTGTCTATTGAAGTATTTATGTAATATGTAATTTATTTTTTGTGTTTTAATAAATGATTAGTTTTAGGTAATATTTTTTCTAGAATAATTATATAATAATGTTGATTATATTTTATATTAATTATTTCTTAATTGTTAATTTATCATTGTTGTTTCAGATTCATTATGTCACGCACGATTGGTACCCATCATGTTGGACAACACCCTCCAATGGATGATGAGGTAGGCACTTCTAGGTGCCCATAGCCGACTACATCAACACATTGGGGCTAGACAAGTTGAAGCGTCTAGGTAGCAACAGCAGCAGCAGGTAAAGATCAAGGTATCGAGGTAGAGGCAAAGATGCCTCTAGCTCAGCTGTCAAAGCACATTATTGGACCTCCATTTCCAGGAGGTCCTACAGACTTATCCCTACTCAGGTCCTAAAAGGACCATGTTGCTGGACATATATGGCTGGGTTAGCCTTGTGATGAGCTAAGGTTGATCAACAAAGGGGCAAGATCTTGTCGATGCCCCTGCACCCGCAGGTCACAAAAATTATGTGGGGTTCAGGGCTTGCTTCTCTTATAGAGGCACGATATTTATGTAATTACTTGTTTTTAATTATTTTTTGTCTAGTAAAGTATTTATGTAATATGTAATTTATTTTTGTGTTTTAATAAATAATTAATTTTAGGTAATATTTTTTTAGAATAATTCTATAATAATGTTGATTGTATTTGATATTAATTCTTTCTTAATTGTTAATTTACCATTGTTGTTTCAAATTCATTACGCCACGCATGAGGTTTGGTACCCATCGTCTTGGACGAGGCCCTCCACCGAATGATGAGGCAGGCATTTCTAGGTGCCCACAGCCAACTACATCAGTACATTGGGGTTAGACAGGCTGAAATGTCTAGGCAGCAACAGGAGCAGGTAAAGATCGAGGTACCGGAGGCAAAGGTAAGGTGCCTCTAGCTCAGCTGGCAGAGCACATTATTGGACCTTTATTTCTAAAAGGTCCTACAGACTTGTCCATGCTCAAGTCCTATAAGGACCATATTGCTAGACATATATAGCTGGGTTAGCCTTGTGATGAGCTGAGGTTGATTAGCAAGGGGGCACGATCTTGTCGATGCCCTTGCATCCATAGGTCACAGAAATTGTGCAAGGTTCAGGGCGTACCTTTCTTATAAAGGCATGGTATATTGTGGCCAATAAGGGCCTTATATGTGCCTTTGTTAAATTGTGGCACAAGGACACTAGCTCCTTCCACCTCTCATTAGGAAAGATAACCATCACTCTAGATGATGTGTCATCTCTCCTGCACTTGCTTATTACAGACAAAGTCTGCGAGCACATTTATTATATGCGTGATGATGCCATGGGCCTGCTAATGAGCGAGCTAGGCGTGACCTTTGCTAAGGCCCATGCTACAATCACAAAAGGAGCTCGCGTCACCTTATTATAGTTGAGGGAGATCTATGTCGCACGGCAAGTAGTTGGACAAACCACATTTGCTGCATGAGCGTATCTGTTACATCTTGTCAACTGTATGATATTTGTCGACAAGGGCTCGATGTACATGCAGGTGTGCTACCTGGACCTCTTCCATGATCTCAAGGCCTACAACGGATACTCTTAGGGTTCTGCTGCGTTAGCATTCCTGTACGACCAACTCAACATCGCTAGCCTCCAATGTACCATGTAGTTTGGAGGATACATGAGCCTGATTATGGTTTTTTTTTTTTTGTAGATATGTGTTCAGTGATTATTTTGTTTATGTAATTTAATATATTACTTGGTGATTACAAGTGTAGATGTATGAGTACTTTCCCATTCTAGAGTAAGAGCCCATTAAGGGTTACTTAAAGCAGCATCCCTGTCTTTGTCGTTGGAAACTGACGAGAGGCACGAGCTTTACGTTGGGGACTAGGCAGGAGTTGGACCTGCTACAATTGGACGACGCCATATAGGTGTCATATGATGCACACTAGGTCGTCTGGCCGTTGGAGGCGATTTCAATCATGTATGGTCCCTACATGCTCGCCCGTTTACTGAAGTGGGTATTCAAGCAGTTTAGGTACATCCAGGAGATCCTTCGCTCCCCGCTTGTTCAGTTCCCATCGTTCACCAGCCAGTTTGATGACTGGGAGGGTTGGCAGGCGCATATGGTGGACAAAGGAGTTGTCATGCCATATAAGGCTCTGTGGACATATAGTGATGGCTACCTGGAGTGGTTCCATCATGTCTCTCACCTTTTTCTGATTCCTTTGGTAGAGGGAGGCCTTCCACGAGTTCCTGTCCTACAACAGTAACCTGTGACAGAGTCTTTGTTTAGTGACTCCCATTCATGCGAGGCAAGTATCCATATCTTTACAATAAGCTTTTTATGATGCCAATAACACATTTTTTTAATAAAATTTCTATTTTTTTTGTAGGCATAGTGGGAGAGAGTTGCTAGCCTTCTAAAGCGTATGCTACGTTTGAGGGTTGTGCTTGAGTGCATGAATAGTGATGGGATGATCCAGGAAGCATTGGCCATCCTTAGTCAGGCGTGGCCTCCGGGTGCACCTATCACAGAAGAGGCAGAGGAAAACGACCACCTCTGATGCTTAACCTTTTATTTTTTGTTTTTTGTCTATTAGATTCTTTTTTAGTATTTTATACATTATGTGCAAACGTTATTGTATATATTTTTGGATTTTATAGATGTTTAAGATTTTATATATTTTACACACTTATTGCGTTGTTGGTATCACTAATACGTTGTTACAATTATAGCATGTGATACAAATAAGACCAAACAAACGAAACATAAACAATATTATTTAATAAATTAAAAGCACTTTTAGCTTGATTCAATACAAACACAAATAACAGTAAACAAGGTGCATCATCATGGTTCACTTAAACTAATAGTTGCTTTGTCATTGGAGCTAGTTGACGCTTGAGGTTCACGCAAGCACTGATGATCTCTTCAGTGGTTCGTGGTAGACGTAGACAGGCAAGGATCTCTTCCGGAGATCTGCCTAACTAGCGTACAACTCAATTGATGTAAGCCTACAAAATTGGCCGAAGATGGATAACATCCTTGCCACATCCTTCTTGTCTTTAATGTCTATAGACTCGTAATGAACACAGCCATCCCCTATAGATATAGGTTAACTAGTAATGAATATTGAGTATTTTTCTGTTACTTCTGATCGCATCCTAAATTTTTTTCTTCAAAGCAACAATAGTCATATCTTTAGTGACTCTAAGAAAAGTAGGACCATGAGGACATTGAAATAAAACCCCTTCAGATGTTGTCATATGACCATTGTAATACACCACAACAAGAAATCTGTCCATCTTCAAAGGAGAAGAAACAATATGGAATGAAGATGGCTATCAACAAAGGCAATGGTAAGTGCTTCAGAGCACACATCTCTTTTATACCAGTGCATACATTGTTCGCGCATCAAAGAATCATTAACATTAGAAAAAGAAATAGTGGACATTGTACTGACTAAATCAAAGGTCTAGATCGCATTGATTCAAGTGTGTGTCTTGTTCACGCATCAGAAAATCATTCAAACCAATTTCCTATGTGTCAGAAAAAGAAATGATCTAGATTACACCGACTGAATCAAGGGTTTAGATCACACTAATCCAAATGCCAGTCTTGTTCACACTTCAGAAATGTCTTAATTGTGACGGTTTAAAGGAAAATTCATTACAAAATTGTCTAAATTGTGATGATTTAATTCACAATATTTTGTAAATTAAGGACAAAATTTGCAAAAAAAAAATACTTAGGGACAAAATTCGTAAAGTTGTAAAACTTTATGAGACAAAAAAATACAATTAAGTCAAATATAAATCATTCAACACACACACACACACCATTATTGAAATGTAATAGTGTGGTGAAAGCGATGAACCCAATAAATACACAACACCTTATTCGTAGATGTTTATATTAATATGTACTATATGTTGATTTGTAATAGAAAAAAATGACTATAAACAAAAATAGTTGAAAACATATGTTACACTTTTTAGAAATAAACAACAACAACAACGACAACATTACACATAAATTAGTATGTTCTCGTATGGGTCATGTTTGTCTTTATACATGTATTAAAATAACATATAAAGTATAATCATAAGTTAACAAATTCATCCATGTAATTCATGACAACTATTTATTTATATATTAAAATATTGTTCTCATGAAAATAAATTGTGTTATAGTAATTTTAATTAATACTAGTATTTTAGTTTGTTCATAGGGATGACAATAGGGCGTGCTGGACACGGGTAGTAGATACCTGCTACCCACCCCGTTGGATAGAAACTTGTCCTGTGCTCGTCTCGTTACCCTATGTGGGTACCTGTTAAGTGGATACTTGTGAATTTTTTTAAATATTCATGGGTATTTGTAGATATTCATGGATACTTTCTAAAAAATAAAAAATTAACAAATTTATTTTGTGTGCTATGGACAGCCATAAAGTATTGCAAATATCACTTTAAATTTATATATATTTAATTTCTAAATTAAAAGTTGTTATTTAAAATAATCACTTTGACCATAAATTTTAATTATTTTAATGATTTTTCTAAAAAAAGTAGTTTAAAGGCCCATAAATTTATGTTCTTTTTCTTTCATAATATAATTGTATAAGATTTTTTTTGTAATGAACAATCGTTTTGAAAATTAGGACAAATTTTATGTAATTTTATCTATATAATATATAAAAGTATTTAAAAATGACTAAGTGGTTAAAAAAATCAAGTATATTGATAAAGGTAAACTGAGAGTTGTTTGAGATGATTGAAAAAAATATTGTTTGGCTAGTGCCAAGAATAGTGTGAAAAATGTACCTCTTAAGAAAATGAGAGAGTGTGTATTAAGAATCTCTAAGTGAAAGAGTGGGCAGAGTAAGAGCTTCACATTCCAAGTTAGAGATTTTAATTTATAGTATAAGAGTAAATTTTGTAATAAAAATATATGGAACTTTTTTATAAAAAAAAACTATAATATTTGTCCTCCAAACAAAAATTAAAAAATATAAAATAAATATAAATTAAAAATTAATCAAATAAAAGAATGTATACCATACAAAACTAAATGTTACTAAATAAAGGAAATGTACAACAATTTGAATTTGAAACATAGATGCATAAAATTAGTGTTATCAAAAAAGAATTAGTCATTAATGCAATAAAGCTATTGGGTCAATGGGTCACTGATTGGATCAGTTAGTCATTGGTTAAATCGCATGAACCAATATAAATTATAAGAACATAAATTTATAGTAAAATATAAATGTGGCTTAGTGGTAAGATTGTTGTGAATTTAAGGAAAGCAAAGTGAAGGAATTTTGAGTAGAAAAAGGATGGGAAATTGAATAAATAAAAAGGTGACACATGTTTATATAGTATATTGTTTTAATATATAAATAATAGACAAGAGGAAAAAAAATTAACCTAAAAAAAATACTTAACAGTAATTTTTCTCCCAAAATTTAACAATCTCGCAAATTTTTCTCTTAAAGATTTTTTCTTCTTCAAAATTTACCCCTCCAATTTATAAATATCGTAGATTTTGTCCCCACATAAAAATTTGTAATGGTTTAAAAGAAAAGCTGTCACAAAATTGTCTTAATTATGACCTTTTTTAACATAGGAACAACATTTAGAAGTGGCAAAGTGGGCTGAGCTCGTCGAACCGACCCCCTAGCCCGCTAAGAAAATGGCAGGATGGGTTGGATAGTTCAGCCCACCAACCTGTCCAGCTCCCCTTCCTAGCCTGTTGGGCCATTTTGTTTTCAATATGTGTTACTTTTAGTTTTAGGTTTCTAATTGTAACTTTCTATTGTTTGTATTGCCCATCCTTTCACCATGCATACGCATACACTACTGTTGCTCATAGTACTGGCCTGCTTGCTTATGGATTTTAGTTATATTATCCACTAATTGGTCCTAGCATATATGAATAAAAAGGAACAATTTGTGTTTTTATTTTAGCATTCTGAAGAAAGATAAAGTACTAAAATTGTCCATCAGGAGTTCTCAACTTCACTTGGATTTATCATAATTAAATTAAAGTTTTTATTTCTTTTGTTCTTACTTCATGGAAACATTAATGGGTTTTTTTTTTCTTTTTTTCATTTTTTTTAAATTTCTGGCTAGCTAGCCCACTAGCCCACCCTAAAACGGGGCGGCCCAGAAGACTCAACCCACTATCAACAGGTGGGTCAGCTCACCCTACCCTGTTTTTGGTGGGCTGGTGGCGGGGCGGGCCAAAATGGGACGGCTGGCCCACTTTGTCAACCCTAGTAGAATTCACGATAGTTTGTAAATTGGAGTCAAAATTTGTGAAAAAATTCTTTAAAGACAAAATTCATGAAATTGTGAAACTTTAGGAGGAAAAAGTGCAATTAAACCAAAAATTTACTATTGCCTTTCTTGAAGTATGACCAATTATGGAGAATTTCACTTTTAACTTAACACATATCGTCAAATAATATTTATTATTATATAATTATAGCATTTGTTTTATAATAACGCTTTGAGCCATAATAAAATGACATGAATAATATTTAGTTTAAATATTAAAATTCAAATAGTGCTTAGAATTAAAAAAAATTATATATAACTGGACAGATAGAGAATTTGTCGATCTTAAGCCTAGTCTAGTGGTATGCTTACCTATCATAAAACACTATAGAGTCTCATATTTGAAAGTCGACACACAAAGATAACCAAGAGAGAGAGAGAGAGTTTAGCAAGACAATTGGATAATTTATAAGTAGGGATGTCAACAGGTGGGGTAGGCACGGGTAGTAGCTACCCACTACCCGCCCCACCGAATAAAACCTGTAGTCATGCTCGCTCTGTTACTCGCGCAAGTACCCGTTAAGTAGATACTTGTAGATATTTTTAATATCCGCGAGTATCTATGAATACTTCCTAAAAATTAAAAAATAACATTTATTTTGTGTGTTGTGGACAATCATAAAGTACTACAAGTATTGCTTTGAATTTATAAATTAAAGATTTATTGTTTAAAATAATCACTTTGAATATAGATCTTTAGTATTCTAACAATTTTTCTAAAAAAAAATAGTTTTTAAAAGCCCACAAATTTATATTCCTTTTCTTTCGTAATATAATTATATAAGATTTCTTTGGTAATGAGTAATTGTTTTAAAAGTTTTGGATGAATTTTATGTATGTTTATTTATATTAATATATAAGGGTATTTAAGTAACTATATAATTGCGGGTAGCGGGTATTCACAGGTATGGGTACCATGATATTTGTACCCCTCGTTAATAAACTGGCAATTGATATACCTGTTTAGAATATCTACGGATACTCATTTAAAGTACCTATTTTCTAACCGTGACGGATTTTATTTGCAAATATTTGTAGTAGGAATTTTTTTGTCATCCCTATTTATAAGGTTGTCAACTGGCTTATTTGACCAAAGTATTAAATATATTTGGTTAGGGACCTTTCTTGAAAAAGTTACCCCTTATAAGTTATGATTCAACAAGCTAACAAAAATAGCACATGACTTGCAAATTAGGAGTCGCATGATTTTTATTTTTTATTCGATTTTGTACTTCTTAATTTTACAATATGACAACTTTTTACCTCTAATTAATACCTTTATTTTCAAATATATATATATATATATATATATATATATATATATATTCATTTTACTTTTTTATTTATAAATTCTAATAATAAAATATTTAATTTTTAATTATAAATATTTGTTTAGTAAGAAAGGAGGGGGACTTATGCAATGTTAGACTCAACTATTTTTTTTAACATAAAAATACACTAAAGTTAAATATTAAAATAAAAACTTTAAAAATAAAATAAAAGTTATTTATCACCAAGTAAGTGAATCAACTAGTACGAGATTGTTCTAGCTTAATTAGTAGTTTCAAGTTCAATTTTTGAATATGCAACTGTGTTAAATATTTAGAGGAAGAACTTTGTCACCCATAATAGTCCTACTCGGCTCAAGTATGATTGTCTTAATAAAGTATATATGTGGTCTATATAAAAAAATAGAAATTATTTGACAGTTTAACTTAATTTTTTTTAAACGAAAAATTTTGTTTTACTGTCTGCATCGATTAATTCATGATGAGAAGGAAAGGGAGGTTAGAATATAAAACTTGTTTTTAAAAATTACTCTAATTATTTTTTTCTTTAAAGCTACTTTTCTCCCTTTTTTGATAAAATTTAAATTCCTTATTTTTTGTAAGAACTTTTTTCTAAATGTGTTTGGTTTACTACCTTAATAACTTAATGAGCTGTAAATTTTGACTACCAAATTGAAAGCTCATCGAAACAAAGCTTATTTTAATATACTCTTATTGAACAAACTCTTTATTATAGGTTGAAATTTATTGAAATTTCATAATTTTGTGAGTCCCACTTTATATTTAATGATGTCTCACCCATGATTTGTAATTTCTAATAAATTTTAACTAATAGTAAAAAGTATGTTAAAAGAAAGGTATTAGAAAATGTGTTGCTAACACTCTTCTTTAACCAGCCCTCAAAGGTCAAAGGAGATCAATAGAGTATTTTTTTGACTCCCGTAACAGATAGTGGCAAAAATTTTGGGTCAAGCTTTAGTCTAAATGTCTAATTACAATTTTTTTTAATTGGTCCATGAATGTCTAATTGTTGATAACAGCATATTTAAAAAATTGCACGTTTCTTGGATTTCGAATGAATGTATGGCCCAATAGTGAACAAAGTTCTTACATGCTGGCCCAATTTTAAAGTTTTCGGTCTGTCAGAGGGTGGGCCGATGAGGCTCATTGAAAGAGGGTAACTGTTTCTGCTAAGATCCTAAAAGTCTTAATAAGTTTTTATTTTTTTGGGTGCCTAAAAACTGGTAATAAACTTTGTTAGATATCTTAAGGCTGAATCACCTCCTTTGCTAGCAAATGAAATTCATTTTTTATTTAGACGATGTATCGAGATTTGAATTTTAATGTACTAATAAAAGAAATATGTATTTAATTTAAGGGATTTTAGAGAAATAATTATTTATTTTTATTATTTTTTAAATAGTTTATGAAAAAAGTAATTGCTTCTCATAAATTATATGTTTCTAAACATGTACATATACGAAGTGTCAAAATATCTTTATTTGCTTACATAAAAATAAATTTTATCTGCATCATCCTGCTGTTATAAGATAACAGTAGCATTCATGTCTGTACTTTGCCCGAACGAATTAGCATAGAATCCTAGTCCATGGTCATCTTTATCAAGCCAATGATCCGAAAGCTAATAATTCGTCCTGTCAAAAGACCAACTCAAGTCTATATATATTTGCACATCAACAAAAGTGAAACGGCCTCATGACCTAGCTTCTTTAAGCAAATAGAAAAAAATCTGAGTTATCAAACTGACGTAACCAAGTAGTGAATAATCTTTAAAAAAATAAATATAAAGCTGACGTGTGTCTATGGACTGAAATGCTGAAAAGTCTTTAACATGCACTCTCCATTTTCACAGTTGACCACCCTCTTTTTACTCAGGTAGTTCATTGACCAATGGCAATTAACCACCAACTCAAGAAGATCACTTAGCCAAGAAAGCTCATTTCCATGTTATAATAATTTAACTAATTCAAAAACTTGGACGGCCAGATAAAGATACGAATAATTTTATTGTTTCTTTTAACTATAATCGTTCCCATATAAAGCTATATGATGTAATTGGCTAGCTCATAAATCATAATCTCATCTAAGAAAGGACGGATTTTGCTGGCCTATACTACTTGTAGGTCAACATGCACAGGGTCGATTATTTTGCCAAGATAATCCTCCCTGGCAATCATAATATAAGAGTATGAGATTAGAGGAAAAAAGTTAGTGTAATTCAGGGACAGACCTACATTATACAACGTACGGGCACATGTCTGTACTTAGTTTAATTTTTTTTAATATTATTAGTAAAACTTATTTTCATTTTCTATTTTGTATGAAATAAAATATATTATTTTATAATTTTATTTCCATTGTCCAAAATTTTTAGATCTGTCAGTGAAATTGTAATAATAAATTATTACCATTGTCCAAAAAGTATCATCAATACTTTTTGTGAACGTCTATAACATTACTAAGTAGAGTTTATAAACTAATTTTTTTGTGTGAAATAAATATTATATAATCCAGGGTCAACTAAAAGCCTCTAAGAAAATAAATACAAGCTAAGTCTGCTCGTAAGGTGTTAACAATAAAGTCTGAAACTACATAAAAATATATGACTATCTGTGGGTAATTGTAACCTATATTTAGCTAAGCAATCTATCACCTGATTGGCTTCTCTCAGAACATGCTTCCATTGAACAATTTCTTGATGTATATAAATAGAGTAAATTACACTAACACTTTCTAAGGTTTTTTTAAATTGCACAAAATCCCATATTTATTTTAATGTTTACAACAACCTCTTTATAAGGATACATAGTGTAATATATTTCAAACAATTAAGAGATGTTAGTGTAATATATAAATGGTGACAGTGTAATATTTTTCAAACAATTAAGGGTTTAGTTTAGGGTAAAGAAAAGAAGAGTATCGAGTGAAATTTGACGAAACCTCAGAAGATATCAGTGTAATTTACTCTTATAAATATGATGAATCTCCTTGATTAAATTATAGTACGGATGTGTTTATAGTTTTAATTATAAACTAATTTTTATAAATTATAAACTAATTCAATCCAATATAAATTATAAGTATAAAATATTTTAATTGGATTACACCAATTATTTTATAATTTTTATAAATATCAATATAAATTATTTTACTTAGTAATGTATAATTTAATTTTATGAGTTATTGTTTCTTCAAACTCATATTTTGTTTTCACTTAGAGAGTAAAAAATAAGAAAATAAAATTAAAAAAAGGATAAAAATTATTTCCTCTTATTTTGTTAAAAAGAAAACTCGGAATCGATAATATAATGATTTCTAGAGGTATTTTTTTTTTTTTGGATAAGGCTGATAATTGATTTTTATAACACAACAATCAATTATTGGTTGGATTAGATAGAAGCCAGCCAAAAATAATGAATAATCAATCATTTGAATAAAATAATTGACTGGTCAAATTTGGTACAAGGGTCAACATTGCTTTACTTATGCTATTGAAATTTAGGCTTGGATTAAATTCCTCCCATCTTTTTTCATTTTCCTGGTTTCTTTCTACATCCACAAAGCTTTTCAATTTATTTTTTTTGGGATAAGCTAAGACAATGTATTAAATGTGAGTACAAGGAATATTCAACCTGAAAACCACTGTATCAATTATACATTTGAAACCACCAAAATCCACCCATGCAATCTTGAAGACTGTAACGCTTGGCCCATACCAATCAAAATGCAATCCTGAAGAAGTTGGCAGCATACCCACACGACTCCCTACCACATAAGTCTGGACCCCACACTAATATATCCAGCACATTCGTTAGATAATACCTAGTGCTGCACCTAGTCAGCTACGTCTTCAATATCAGATTCATACTTTTTAACAATATTTTTAAAATCAGGACCGGAAATTGAATCGGTTAAGACACTGATTCAAAGTTTAATAGTTCAACCATAGTTGAAACATAATTGAATTGGTATTAATAAAATAATAATAATAATTAAATAATACATAAAATAATATTAAAAAAACATAATATCATAACTTTATAATATTAGAAACTAAAAATAAAACATAATTTTATAGGTTCTTAACATTTATGATACCTAGAAAAGTTCAAATTAAACATGTTATAATGCTTAAGTCTAAGTTCTAATAATACAAATCAATATTTATTAATAAAAGCAAGTTTATATTTAGAATAAAAAAGAAAATGACAAATATTTTAGGTTGATTATTATTATTTTTTAAGAAAAAAATCAAAACAATGTTTTATTAGACATTTTTTTATTGAATTTCTACAAATAGTTTTTTTACCGACTTTTTGATTGATTTTGATCGGTTTTTGACTGGTTCACCAGTTTGTAAACTGGTTCTTTAACTGACCGATTTTTTGGTTTAATTGAACCAGATACAAGTACCGATTCATTGGTTGTCTAGTTGAACCGATCGGTTTGGTTTAGTTTTTAAAACATAGCTTTTTAAGTACCCAAACATATGTACAAAGCGTTTCAGTTAGTAATCAAAGATGTTAAAATAACATCCATTGCACTCAAAATCCACATAAACATATAAGTGACAGGAATAATGCACAAACACTAACAAAACTCCTATTATTCTTGTTTAACTAATGGTCAAATTAAGTAAGGCGAAAACATGATAAGAATGCCTCAAAATATACTTTTTCTAGGATTCAACAATAATATAAAAAAAACCTATACTAAAGCACCAAGAATATCAGACATTATAATTCTCATCAAACTCTTAATCTTTATAAGGAGAGTTTCAAGGACTTCCTTGAATCCATGATGCAAGCATTTTGACTTTTCTTATTTATTTCTTTGAAATCTTTTCTCTTTCTTTGCCTTTTGTATCTTTGATGGTGTAGATACCAATTTCAGTAGAAGTTCCTTTTTGAAGAAAATAAAATAAAATAAGCGTGTATGTTTTTTTTGCTTATAATTCACATTATGATAAACCTCTTTTAATTGCTGAAAACTTCCCATAATGAAGGAAAAAGGAGAGGCATTTATTTATAATAAATCTAAAAACAACCCCACTAATTTTAATTATCTTTTAAGCCTAACAACTATCACATTATGATATCTTTTAACTTAAAATCAACCTTTTAGTTACATGGACCACTTATAAATTAAAAATATTTAACAATCCCCACTTAACTTGTGACGACTTGAAAATTCAACATTAAAACATAATTGTGCACCATATGTTGAAATTATCAAGTTACCATCTTTAATTGAATTGAAATGTTTGGATCATGATAGTCACAAGTTATCCAACAACTTGATCCTTTCCATGTATCACAAGATCACCCAACTCAAACAACTTTAATTAATGTTATAATTTGTGTCTTTAATGTCCTTTCAAAGAGACATCTTGTCAATAAGTTTGGATTCTCAAAATAGCTTAAATACAAAGAGATCAAAAGTGAAAGAAATTGAGGAAAGCTCAAAGGTCTGTTTGGTGGTCGGGGTGGACATGAGAGAAAGAGAGAAATGGTAGAAACACACTATTTCAATTAAGAAAACTTAGGGCCCGTTTAGGGTGCTTGTGAGTTTTTGATTTTTAGTTTTCAAATCCAATTTTCAAAACAAAACGCGTTTGGTTAAAATGGAGCTAAAATGGTTTTTAACTCAATTTCAAAACTCTCTTATATTTATTTTCAATACCAAGAAAAAGGATTTGTGAATTTGGTTTTAAGTTTTTTAAAAAAATACACATCACTATATTTGACAATAGCTTTTCTCGCCGCCACCACTACCACCACAACCACCACCATCGTCACCACCACTGCCACTGCCACCACTATTGCTATTGCAGCTGCCATCACCACCACCACCACTGCTACCATCACCACCATGACCACCGACATTGCCACCACCATCACCGTCGCCACCACTACCACGACCATGACCATGACCACTGGCATCGCCTCCACCACCACAAGCTTCATCACCATTACCATCATCACCGCCACGACCATGACCATCAGCGTCGCCACACCACCATAGACACCGTCACCACCACCACCACCACCACCGACTTCGCCACAACTGTTGCCGTTGGCATGGCCACAACTGTCATCGTCGACACCGCCACAACCGTCACTGTTAACACCCCGTCACTGTCGGTATTACCACTGCCACCATCATCATTGTTGCCGTCACCCACTGTTGTCACCACACAAACATATCCTTAAATTAATTTTGACAGAATAAGAAATTTCAAAGTGAGTTTATTTTGAAACCAAAAATTAGAAGAAGAAAAAATAAAAACTAATTTTTAAAAATTAAAAACTAATTGTAGTTTCTGAAATTTTCAAAACTCACAACCAAAAACACCTCAAACGGGCCCTTAGTTTTTGATGAAGAAACTCAAATTTTGGCCAAATAACAATGAGATATAACATTGTTATACTAGAAGGACAAACTTGAAATGAAAAGATAAAGGACTAAATTAAAAAAAAAAAAAAAGGTGTTAGAGAGGACCAAACCTAATATGACAATACTTGGGATCATCTTGAAAATAAGTAAAAGCAAAGAGAAACTTGACTCTAATTGCAACTTGCCAGTAGAATCAAAGTTGTAAGAGAAACAAAACCTTAATTATAAGTTGCCAATAGAACCAACACTATAATTTTTTTAACTCAAAAACAAATGAAAAAACCCTCACATTGGTGAAAACCTCAAATTTCATTAATCTTCCAATTTCTGATTTTGAAGTACATTAAGACCCTATTTATAAGTTAAATTAGAAGCTATTAAGAATGCTTGAAATATAAGAATTATTTTTCCATTAGGCAAACATGGTATTACTTTTCTACTAGCTATCATAATGACTTAGGAAGGATCAAATGGCATTTGAACTTATTCCTTCAAATTTAAAAAGAAAAATAATAGGAAAATATTGAAAGTGGCTTGGAAATATCTAGCTAATTGGAGTTAATTATTATTTAATCATCCCAATAATAATAGTCTACTAAACTGAACAACTATAGTTCATGAATACCTCTTGATCATGTGAATTGGGCCTTCCAAATTATTGTCTTTAAGTTGGACTTTTAACATTTTCATCAAGGTGTATGAAAGTGACCCATTTTGGTATAACCTCCAATTGATGTTGGTTTTCTTTTCCTTTGATCTCCATAATTAGGCCTTGTAAAGCTTGCTTCGTTCTCTTGGTCTTAGCTTTATTGAAGGGATTTTCAATGTCATGCAAAGAATCTTTATGTTGGCTAATTAGATCTCTATCAAACTAAAAACCAAATTAAAAGTTAGATAATTAAAATATTGATTTTGCTTAATATTTAAGATGTAAGTGTTGTGTAGTATGAAGAGGGCTAAAACAATGGAGAAATTTTGTTCAATAGGTTACGAATAAACCTAGAAGCTTAAGGCATTAATTTTATCGATCCTTACTACTTATATGTTGTTCAACTTGTTCATTCCTATCTAATGTGAGACTTTATTCACTTAAACTTGGCACTCCAACAATAATTGAAATAAAACTAAATTAAATTAAACTTTGCTTGATATGTTAGAAACAAAATAGAGCTTTAGGTCTCTATATCACTTCTTGTTACAATCATATATGTTGCTAAAAACTTCATAATAAATGTGACGGGGACATATCTAGTGAGAACAATTCTTATTATAAGAATATAACAATTATAAATTTGGGTCAAACAACAATACATAGATAATCAAGATTAAAGTTATTAGTGGTTATATATACTACAAGAAAAATGCAAATTAGCATTAGCCAAAAGTTGATGCTAATAATGAAAAGTCAACGCAAATAACTATTTTAATGTCAATCAAGTGATGACTTCGAGGTTGTTGCTACGAAGGTGCTTGCATTGTCTAAAAGAAATCATCTTTTCATAGTGTCGCAACTAGGGTCCCGCCGGCTTGGTTGACACTAACATAAGCAATTTTTTGGCATGTTTCTCCTTGTTCTTCCTATAAATCAATACATACACAAACCCACCATGACACACTCCCCATTCACCTTGTTCTCTGACCTTGCTCCATTGCCAATAACCCAAGATGCATCAAGACTACGTAGCAATAGTATCATTATCACTAAACTAAGAAAAAAAAACAAAGAAATATGAAGAACAAACCATGAATGGACCTAAACCTTGTTTTTATGCCATTATCCTTGCCCTAAACCACTTTTCTTTTGTTGTTCTAATTATCGTAAGGACCTCCTCAGTAGCGGACCTCCACCAATAGTGACGTGTTGCTCTCACCCACATTGATTATTGTGTCATCAAAACCTCGAACCACTGAACCTTCATCCCCATGGACCTCAATCAAACTCTACTTTATATGCCCTATTGTTGTTGGCACAAAAACGACATCATCGTCACAGCTTCTCCCTTCCTCAAACCAAGAGACAAAAATCAACAAAGAAGAAATAAAACAATAATCAACAAAACCAAAGGCCAAAATGAAAAAAGAAAAAAAAAAAGAAAAAGACATCATTGCTTTGCCTGCTCTGTTGCATCTTGCCACCCTCACTGCCTGCTTCATTTCTCTCTCGCACAATCAATGATGTTCCTTTGCATCCAGGATGGCCACTACCACCACCATGGGTGTGGGCTTCTCTCCATCCGCCCTTGATGTCTCATTCTTAAACTAAAAAATAGCGATGGCCTAGCCGATACTAATAATAATTTTTCAAAATTATTATATAACATCAACCTAGTTGACATTAATTGCGAGATTAATTTTAAAGAAACAAAATATTATGTAGCACCAACCAATATGAAAAAGATAAATACAAAGATGAAAACATTAACAAAAGCATATCAATGTCAATTTTGTGTCAACTAGCCTACATTAATTTGCCAAGATTTTGTAGTGATAACTATCTAAGAAAGTCATTTGCATTTATCTTTTAATTTTGATAATTCAAATATGATTTAATGTTTTATATTATTGTTCTTATTTTTCACAATAACAATGCTCTCACTCAATACACTTCTTATATGTGATGTAATTATGTATATAATATAAAGTTTATAAAAATATTATTTAATTATTTTAATGGTAAGATATAATAAAAATATAAGAACATCTTTATTACTTCAACAATTTAGGATTTCATAACTCTACCTCACTTGCAATTCATATACATACAAGCCAAGATATTTTTCTTTGATACACAATAATTGCTTATAAAAACAACTCTTTCTTTCTCTCATTTGAGTCATTTTGTTATCTTCTAATAATTTAACAATAATTTTTTAAGAATAAAAATCACCCTATAAATATACTCTAAAGTATATTTTACAAGTTAACAAACAAAAAGGAGAGCGTGGCTTAAGGCAAAAATAGAATGTGATTTGTGTATCGAAAGTGAAAGGATAATTGTTTATTGAGCAAATGACAATTAGTGTCCTTAAGAAACTAAAAATAAAAAAAATATGAAAAAAATATTGTTAACGTAGTTTTTCATAATTTCTAATATACTTCTAATATTACTTGTAGAGTTTAATGATAATGTACTTTCAGTGTAAAAATTACATTGTCAACTAATCAGAAATCACTATTAATATAATTTTAAGATAATTATTGTAAAAGTTAACAAACTGATCATACATGATGCATGGTTTGTGATTGGATGACAATGTAAAATTGTTTTATACTATCAATACATAGCCCATTTTCTCTTATTTTTAATAAAAAAATGATTGATTTTTTTAACCAATATCTTTATTTTTTTGGATAACCATGTTATAGGTACGAAGTTTGCCAGTGGATAATTTCTGCCAAAAAACCTGGCTGGCTACCTTTAATAGAGTCTCTCTTTCCAATTATGTGTTTTTTTTTTCATTTACAAAATTTGAACTCGAAACCTTGCTTAAGAGATCACAGTGATTAGTTAGCAATACTTTATTCCTTATAAAGTAAGTCATGCAATTTTTTTCTCAAACGGGAAAAGAGCATTAAACACTATTCTTTAACCAAACTTTTCCAAGCATATTCTTTTTGTGTGATCGTTCCTACTTTTTACTAGTTGTTGGGTTTGTGAAAAACCAACCGATTAGCAGTTAGCTTGGATTCTTTGCAGTCCCTACAGTTTTTACCGTAACATATCAACCTTTCATAATTAAGTATAATTTTTTTTTATATATTTCAATATTTAATAACTATAAGATGTAAATTTAATGGCCAGGATCAGTGCTGCAGAGGCAATACCGCTGCAGACGATCCAAGTGCGATTAGCAGTACGTGTTTTGGCTCAAAACATCAGTATTATACAAATTGGGTAAGCTTAATTGTGGCTGAGAGGAAAGGAAAAGGAAAAGGAATTCAAACCCACCTTTTATTTTTTTGTTAATATTTTTAGTTCTTATAAATATAATTAAATTTATTGTTAGTTTTTAATTTTTCATAGTTTTTATATTCATAAATTTTAAAATTTTTGAAAATAATTTTTTTATCATTATTTAATAGTGACGCAATGTATATTTAAATATGTCACATTGGCAACCACTTTAAAGTAGTATATTTAAATGCATGTCATGTTATTATTAAATGATAATAAAGATTATTTTTAAAACTTAAAAAATTCATGAAAATTAAAACCAACGATTTCTTTTTGAAAAACTAAAAACGATATTTAATTATATTTATAAAGACTAAAAATACGTTTTATCTTATATTTTTTTATTCTTTTTCCTTATCATTATCTTCGTACACGGAACACCACATTTTGATAAGGAAAATACGTTTTGAATGTTAAAATGTGACAATAAAAAAATTATTATATTCAATACCAAATGTATTATCAATTATCAACATGATATATATGATATGGTTGACAGATAACTATGTTTTTTAAGCATATGGTCAAATGTTCGATCGTTAGGTCCGTGTATGTATATGGAATAACATCTCTTGGAAGAAGTCAAATCCTTAACTCTCAAATTGAAGATATATGGATTCAACAAAAAAAAAATGCCTTATCAATTTTTTTATGTTCAAATATCAGAACTATTTTAGTACTCTATACACCGTGTCAAATGGAAGGTAAAAACTGAAAGACTAGGACATGATATTTTACTCTGCTGTAAGTAAGTTATGGACCTAGGGAGAACATAATCGATTAGCATGTAGTTTTGACAATAGAACAGAGCATCTTTCTTTGTCCACATTCACAAAAGCGTCCAAAATGCAGGCTCGGATGATACAAAACAATTGTAATAATTGATGGTTAGTTATTCAAACAATTGGATCTTTCCAGAGAAATTAAGAAAAAGGACGAGACAAATGATTATTAATATCAAAGAGATCTATCTATAATTGGGCCTTTAAAGGTGTAAGAGTGTATGAACTTATCGCTTCTAGTTAAATTCCACACACATACACAAGTTGTCAGGCATTGTAACCATCCCAAATGAACCAGGAAAATGAAAGCTCTCAATATGGGGTAGGGTTGGACTATTGGAGTCCTGGAATGGGGGCATATGTATGACCCGCGCAGGCTTCATTTTCTCTGCTTTAATCAAGAGCAAGACAGAATAATGATACTGTAATGACTGTATCACATGTAGAAGAGCAGAAGTATATGGACCTACTTTGCCTTCGTGTGAAACCCAAATATTGCAACTTTCCTTGCTAATTAACCAATGAAAACAAGTACAACAAATAAAGCGATTGTCATATACTTTTGTTTGATACTCGCTAACAACTGTTGTCACCATACATATGGGCTCTTCTTGGTTACGCAAGGGAAGCCAAAACATTGATAAATCATTATTTCTAACGAACTCAGGGAGAACCACACAAGCAAGCAGACTAAACATCTTATCTAAACCAAAACTTTATCAAATTACGTATACAAATATTTGACACTTGTGTATGTTAGCGCAATTTATTCATCCTTATTAATGTAATTTTTTTTACCCATACTTGACACTCCAAACGTTTACATGATATTTGGTATAAACCAGCATGTGTGAGAACTTGGTGCGAACTGGCATATATAATTGACACTAATAAGGAAACTCTATTTTATAATCAAAAGTTGTTTCAAGAATAACTTTTGGTAAAGTTATTTTGTTTAAGAGTGATGATATTAGACACCTTGATTTATATATCAAACATTCCATCAATATTTATTATTTCTCTCTCTCTTTCTTTATATTTTGGTATACAATAGAGGTAATAAGGTTTGAACTTAAGACCTCGTATAAATTATCCAAATTTCCTACTACTAGGCCAGGGGCATAGCTACATTGTTTCATAGGGCCCCCCGGAATTTTTGAGTCTCTCTATTTTGTACGTAATTTTTTATATATATAAGACAAAAAAATCAAAATTTATGAAAGAAGGTGAAAGATTTTTATCAAAATTCATTCAATTTTAGAATTTAATTTCACAAATCTCACACAACACATATGTTTTTTTAGGCAAAAACTTATTATATAATAATAATAAAAAGAAATTTATAGCAAGAGGAAAACTTAACCATACAAAACTTTTGACTTCAAATGATAATTTTATGACTCAAATCTCTTGGGTTATAAGGTGGTAATTTTTTAACATATACATGTATTATAGTATGACTTGTAAATATTTTCTAATTGTGCTCATGTCAATCCAATCAAAATTATTTTTCCAAATTTTGTAAACTTGCTCGAATATATGAAACTTGTGTGTAGGCATCTACAAAATTTTGAAGATTGATTGATTTATTTTTTAACCAATCCTACATATAAAATTACTTTATACGCGACTCCATATATTAAATGGTTATTAGAATTATAAATTTATAAAGTAATTATTGTTCAACATATAAAATTTTATAATAAAAGATAGAATTTTGTTCTGTATTCATATTTTATGTATTTGGCTACTCCAACTAAAATAGTCTAGCTTCGCCACTGCACTACCCTAATAGGTTACTATCTCTCTTTTTATTACATCATATCACTTATCTTACCTAGATATTTATCTCTCTTTCCCTCTTAGATGTTAAATAGCATTTGGTGTTCACCATTCTTTTTCTTTTGCTCAATAAATTTTTGTATATATTGAATTTCAATAATCTAACATTTAAAATTTAAAATTCTTATAAAGTGGATCAAGTTTACAAATTTTTATAAAATTTTTAAATTATCTGATACTCCATTAATAAAATCTAATTTAATGTATAAAATATTTTTTAAAATATAAAGAAATGTCAACTATAAGATCACATAATTATAAATGTATAATTTATCTATTATCTAATATTTAATATGCATGATCTTTGAGATGATATTAAAATATGAGTTTAATAGACATACATTGTTACATCTTTGTTATAACTCATAAGGTAGTTATTATAAAAATTAACAAATTTATCAAATATGACAATTAGTGATTAGATAATACATTGTCAATACATTTATCATTTTCTCTTAACATGTTGAAACAGTTAAATTATTGATATTTAAGATACATAAAGAGTGGATAACTTGATCTCTACTCATTCTATATTTTATAAAAGTAACAAAACTAACTGGCGATTAAAATGAAAGGTTGGTTAGTTAAGCACGTGTGAAGCTCGCTTGTAGTGTGAAGAGAATGCTAAGTGCTCCGAAACTTTCCCTGATGAGTAGTTATATATGTGCACATTGCTTTTTGCTCACTTCTCTTGTTTGGGCCAATAGTGTACAGTTTAACGTGAGGAAAAGATCAGATTCGGTAATGTTAAGAAAATGACATATGACATTGACAGCCACTATTCATTTGTAGTTTTCAAGTAGATAATCCAGACGAGGTTGCTTCCACGAAAGTTGTACCACTGAGAAGGGCTGCCCCAAAAAAGGGATATAACGGAGCATGTTGTTGAGCGATACATGCGATTTAGACGTGCACTATTGTTTCTCACTGACACTTACAAATTGGGAACCAATCCGGTGGCCGCATGTAAAATCGAAGCCTAATGCTGATTTGTCACCGCATTTTCTAGCAACCTTGTCTTGTTTCCTAGCTTTGTTTCATCGGCAATGCCACTAAATTGGTCCTTTTGACCATTGATCTGCAGATTCCCCTGGAAAGCCAAGTATTAGAAAAGGGGTAAGCTGTGAAATAATTAATTGTACGAGTTATGGAACAGTTGTGCATGCAATATTTGGTGCTTCAGCTTCAATATTGTTATCGTTATCCACATGTAAAGCAACATAGAAAGACATATTTCCCTGTAAACGTATAAACTTCTACCTACTTTAGATGGCAATGGGAACCCTTGTTTACAATCTCAATGGCAATGAGACACCAATAATTATCTTTCTCAACTTTCGTATCAGTTGGATGTCTCCGCTGGGACAAAAGGCTTGGGCCTTGGGTAATCATTGCTCATGTGGAATAATAATGGCCATGTAAAGCTCAAATCATGTTTCACGTACAATGCTCTTTTGGCCATCCCAAAGGCCACCAGCTTTTGGCATAAAATCAATCGGTCTTAGAAAATTAAATTTTGATTTTAATTTTTTCACACTTGCTTTTTCTTATCTCTCTCTCTCTCTACATATATATATATATATATATATAAAGAGAGAGAGAGAGAATATAATATAATATAAAAAATTTGATTATTGGATCAGTAATGCAAGAGGGGTAACTTTTTTTCTCTAAATAGCATGTTTGGGCAGCTAAAATTTGAAGATTTCAGTTGTTTTTTTGAGCCAAAAAGCCGTTTGTGTTGCATTAATCTGAACCCCCCTCATGGAAGAGGGTTTGCCCCTATGACAATGGAAAAAATATTTCTTTATTGCCGTAAATAATTACATTTTGTTAATTTTGAACTATAACTTTATAAGTGATTATATATATAATTATAGATATTCATTGAATATATTTTATATTATCTTAAATATTTTTGAGAACCGACTTCATACATTTGTCAGTACCGTGCAAATAATCTTACGAAAAGGATCAATGCTTTTATAGGAAATTAATTTTTCAAATTAAAGCTTTTTTACCTATACTTCCTAATTGAGAATAAAGCAGAGAATATGTATTACAAAAATATGTATTTCTTTTTTTTATGTTGAATTATGTATTTCTTATTTTTATTATCTGAAAATTGGTGTAAAAATTATATTAAAAAATAGTGTGAAAAGAATATCGTCTTTGTTCTTAACAAACTAATATGACGATCTACTACGGTGTTCAATGAGGGGAATTGGTCTTGGGCTTTTGTTCTCAACTTCAGTGAAAGTCCAACCACACTACTACAGAAAGTAGTTTTTATAACAAGATTTTAACTCGATCATTATTGAACCAAGTTAAAACCAATATGCAGTGGCATTTTTTGAATTTTTTATGAATTTTTTTAATTCAGTTGTAGAAGAATTGATTCAAAAACATGCAACCGGTGACATTTTTGAAAATTTGTTCAACTTTTTTAACTTGGTTTACAATAAATTGAGTTAAAAACTTTACGCAAGTTTCATTTTGAAATATTTTATGCAAGTTTTGAAATCTGTTCAAACAGAATCGATTTAAAATATAGTTCCACTATCGTCTTAAACAACATGCGAACCCACAAATCATATACTTCGTCTTAAAAACTCACAACCCTGTACCTATCTTTATCTCTCCCCCTTTCCCAATGCCACACCTCGCTCCACCTTCTCCCCAATACCACCACTACCCCCAACCCCACATTCTCCCTCTGCCCCCACTTCTCCCCTTACAAAACCTTAACCCCCAAGCCTAAGTCCCCTCCCCCTTGCACCCTCCTCTAGTGGAACTGCAATCGACACCATCACCTGGGCAAAGGCGGCATGGGTAAGACCACCACCTGGGCTTCTTCGTCGTCTTCATCGATGCCGACGTGGGCATCCGCAACCTAGACTGTGGGCAAGACCATCACTCCACGCTTCGCCTTCACCACCTTGGGCAAGACCACCACCTGGGCTTCTCCATCGTCGCCATTGAAGTTAATGTGGGCCTTCGCAACCTGGACCGTGGGCAAGACCACCTGGGCTTCTCCGTAACCTAAACCTATGCTTCTCCACACGTCGCTGTCATCACCTCCAACCCTCGCTCTAAGCTCCCCCTTGGCTTTTAGTAGGAAAGCCCTTACTTGGCTTTGTTAATCTAAGTCATTTGTTGTTAGTGATTTTATTGTCAATGGTGTTGTTAAAAGTGTTTTTAGTGCATATTGGATTGAAATCTAAATGTTGTTCTTTGATTTGGCGTAGTTAAATTGGATGTTTGTTTTAGGAAGCTGAGCTTGCGAAATTGGAAAATTGGTGTGGTGTATTTAACTTGGTTATGCATTGAATCGAGTTAAAAAACATTTGTTAACTCGGTTCAAAATTTAATTTAAAATGACCCTATTTTTTATACCGGTTGTATCTAAATCGGTTCAAAAACTAATTTAAAAAACATTTTTTAACTGATTTAAAAAAGTGTTTTCTACAATAGTGCCACTTGGAAGGCGAGAAAGGTGTACCTGTAGATACTCCAATGCTTAGGTCAGAATTCAACAAAGTAATGATTGAAGTGTGAGAGTAATACATACCTGAATAAGGTTGTCATCATAGGGGTATTTATAGGCAATGTGCCAAGAGGTTTGGTGGTTCTTTCATCATGAACCTGTCACATCTTAGAGATTTTTGCTGTGAAGTACGACAAATGTGTTTTGTACATGAGTCTACGCCCACAGGAGTTGCTTGATTGACAACAATAACTGTGTGATTGATGTCAAGCGGCAGTTGTCCTTGTAAGTAGGCCGAACTCTTGGTCAGCATGGAAGGACAAACCTAATTCACTGGTCAAAGGTCGAGCTAAGTGCTCAGCCTTGTTATTCCTCTTAAACAGTCTTTATTTCTTAATTAAAACCAAACCACAAATTAACAAAAGAAAAAGAGTATTTTATTCAAAACTGATTTTATTATTTTGTAATTTAGAAAAAATATAGTAAAATTAATATAATAAAAATATCGTACAAATAACATTATTGCTACAAAATTTGCAAGATGATGAGAGTGAAAACTGAAAAAGTAGTGCTGGTCTTAACATACCATGTGATGGATTGAATTTGTGAGAAGCATCAACCATGACAGACTATTTATGATATGTTCCCAATTATTGGTCCAAATTAATCATTGGAGTTCAACGCCACTGTATCAGCGCGCCGGGGAGGAGGGTCTCATACGTGATAGTAAGTGGAAAGGCATTTGCGAGAGCCATCATATGTTAGTGAAAATAAATTCTGTGAATCCGTGAAACACCATTATCTAAATATTATTTTGTATGTGTTTTTATCATAAACAAGTAAAATGGGTAGCTGAAATGTCATTCAAATACGATTTAATTCCGAAATCAAAATATTGGAATGAAATGATGCTAGCTACCTCTCTAGTGTCCAAAGGGAATTTTACTTTGCAAAACAAAGTGACATGATGCTAGCAGAGGATAGTGGAATGACTTTCCTGTTTGTAAAATATTACTTGGACCCAATCCTTTTGCACTTATTACTGGGATTTTTTTTTTTGGTTACAATATTTTTCTTCGGTTACACTTATTACTAGGATGTATTATAAATTTCTTAGTTAGAGAATATTTTAAGAACTAATTTATTATAGTGAATAACTTATGAACTTGATAAATAAGTCATATTTTTAAATTAAAATATATTTAATAAATATTTGTTTCATAGTATCGTTAATTATTTATACGGAAACAAAATGACTATCGTAATTCGTAAGAAGTATCAATTGAGGAATTTTCACAAAAAATTGGTTTTTGAAAGCCGCTGTGAATGTTTCATTCGCAAGAGTGGTCTGGGGGAGATAGATTTATCTTTGTCCTTATTCAATATGAAATTTTGATAAGATCATTTATTTTAGAGAAAATAGTGTATATACTAACAGTGTAAATGATTTTTACACTATAATTCAATTATAATTTACTATGTATGATAAATTTGTTGAATTTTACAATAACTATCTTAGAAGTCATGCAAACTATAATTTCTGATTGATTGATAGTATAAAAATTTTTACATTAACAATATATCAAAATTAAGCTCTTTATTTTAAGAGTTTAATGGATATACACTGTCAATGTAAAGGGTTTTATATTGTCAACCAATTAAAAATTAGTTTTTGTATGATTTTTAGGATAGTTATTATTAAAGCCAACAAACTTATCATACATGATAGTTTGTAATTAAATAATAGTGCAAAAAAACTTTACACTATCATTGCATATCCTTTTATCTCTTATCTTAACTCAAAGTTGACCTAATTAAAACTCAATAATATTTGAGACAAGACTAAATCAACCCTATTTATTAATGTAATTTATCAATCTTAATATTGTGTATAATTAAATAGTAGAATAAAATAAAAATAAAACTTAAATTAAGATCTATTTTACGGTATATATTTCAAAATAAATAATATCAAGATAAATATAATATCACATTATAAATATATTATCTATTAAATAATTTTTTTATTATTAATACACAATTATTCAAAAAATATATATCTTTTAAAAGAATAGTGGACATTGGACATCCAAAATATAAATCGAACCCGTCCTCAAAATATACTAGATCTAATTTTTAAAATTCAAACTCGTGACCTCGATCCAAGTTGAGTTAGTAGAATACGAATAAATCACAGACACCCCTAATTTGCAGCAAATATCCACTTATATGTAATACACAAAGGAGAAAAAAAAAGACTTTATTATATATTTTAATGAAATAATTTTTATTAGATATTTTTTTAAAAAATAATTTTCATTTATTTTTTAAAATTATTTATATTTTCTATGTTAACTTTTTCTCAAATCTCAAAATTTTTATTCTTGAAATATTTATTAATTTTCAAAGTAAATTTTCCTCAAACCATAATTACAATTTTACATTAATTTCTTATAATTTTTCTATTCAAATTTACTATTTGCCTTGCCCGATGGGATGTTTCAAAGAAGAGTATGTGCATCATGGCCATGGTTTTATTCATTGGTTTACGGCTTGCAGAGAAGGAAAATAGTGGGTCTGAGTTGCAAGTAAAAGAAAAACAAAAAATAATAACATACGGACGAGTGGAAGAGAGATGCAGGAGAAAGACCCGTTCTATCAAGGATCAGAAATTATTATATAATTTCGAACCATCATGTTTCTATAATTCTGATTAATTTTCACCTGATATATAATTAAAATTTTTAATTTATAAAAAAATTATAATAATACTTAATTAAGTTACTAAGTGTTAATAGAAACTATAATAGACTTAGACCATATAATAATTTCTACTCTATGTGGGCATTGATGGAGATGGAGACCGAAGGTTGTTAGTTCAAGTGGTTCGGCGCTTGAGTTCCTTAACCAAGGTCTAGGGCTTAATTCTTGGCTTGGACATGGAGTCACAACCGAAGGTACCACTTTCCTCCAGAGAGGCCGACCCGGTGAGATAGAGGATTAGTTGGGTGCAAAAAATAAGCCCTAAATACCTCCTAGTCTAACAAAAAAAAATGGAGATGGAGAGGAAGGATAGATAGACTGCAGAAGGAATTAATTAATGATTACATGATGCATATTTGTTTCAAAAGCAGAGCAAAACATAGGTTAAAAATCAATTATTTGAAGTCAATAATTTTTATATAAATAATTTTTTTTCACATTCTGTTCCAAACAAAGTATAAAAGTTTACCAATATATCATTCGTCTGAGTGATATTAGACTCAAACATCTTAAGTAAGGTCTCAAATTCAAATTTTATAGATAAAAAAATGTGGTTAAAAAAAGAGACCCCACTAAAGGTGACCCAACTAAGTTTTTTAACAAAAATTAATCATAAACAAAGTTGGTCAATATTTCGCACCTATAATACAGTTATTCAAAACAGTGTATAACAGTTCAAACTTACCAATTGAGTGTTTCTTTATAAGTAAATTAACCCTTAATTTGGTTTGGCTACAAAATAATGAAAACAAATCCACAAATTACGCTAATAACGTTGAAAAGTTCAAATTAATTTATAAAAGTGGTCAAATGCATTTCCATATGTTTTATGAATAGTTTCGTATCGTAGTCTATTGCGGAAATAAAACACGTTGAGATTTACATAATAAAAAATGGAAGAAAATCGGAACTGTTGAAAACCTTTACACCAATTATTGTACATCCACGTTTTATGACCAAATCATAGTTGACCTGGCATAATTACCGTGAGTTTTGAATTAATTGTTTGCTCTATTTTATATTAATTGTCTTTTAAATATGGGTGGGGATCAAGTTACTCTAAAAATAACTTTTAATAAAGTTACTTCACGCAATAATTATTGATATATGTTAAATTTCCATAATCTAACGGTTATATATTTTGATATTATGACAATGATCATATACACTCAATTTTAGGTAAATTGGACATTTATAGCTAGTTCATCTTATAGTTAACATTATTTATAATTTAGAAAAATATATTATACGTTAATTTGAATTTATTTAATGAAGTATCAAATAGTTTTCAAACTTTATAAACATTGGTATACTTAATCCACTAAACAATTTTTTTTAATTCAATGGTTAGATGTTAAAATTTAATATATACCAAAAATTATTGAGTGGAGTAACTCTAGCAATAGTTACTCTTGGAGTAACTTGATCCTCACTCTTTAAATATATATGTTAAAAATTGTAATAAAATAATTTTTATTAAAATTATGTTTAATAATATAGTTAGAATGTAATTACCACTTAATTTAAATATTTAAGTAAAATACCAATAAATAAAAATATTATTAAAAATATTTAATTCTTACTTTATCTTTTAACTGATAGATATTTAAAATAAATTAAAATACCTAAAAATATTTTTTTTGGCAGAACCTAAAAATATATATAATATCAAATGAATGGAATAATATATTAATAAATAAATAAAAAAAGATGAATGGAATAATATCCTCCCAACCTCAGTAATGGAATGTCATGATTACTAAGATGAGGAAACTAACACATTTAAATCCTCTTATGCTTTTAAAGTAATAGAATATAGTCTTAGTATAAAGAGAGAAATACAAGAGACGAGGAAGACATATATGGTGAGGGATTAAATTATACCAGTGTAATTCAAGAAGTGTAACACCAAATTAAGATTGTTAATAGATAATGATCCTACGGTTTATAATATCTTAATATATATAGTAACTTTAACATATTTTGTAATAATCAATTAGTTAACTTTAATTAATGAATTAAATTATTTGATTTGATTTAATTGATTGATTTAACCCTTTATTTTAATTACCGATAAATTCTTGTATGAGCACAAATCTAACACCTCATCCTTACACACAACCAATAAAAAAATTACAACTAATAAAATAAAATAAAAAAACCAACTTATCAAATAAGATAAAAATAAAAAGAATCTAACATTTAATATAAAGGAAACTTGTGATTCTTCCCTCCATATACATAACCATATATTGTGTTATAAATTTGTAACTGTCAAATCTATACTAAAAGCAAAAATGTATATATGACAATATTATAATATTTTATTAATTTTTATAGCATTTTTTAGACTTTGAAAAGAGAGAAATATGATAAAAAAAATGATTCATCTTATTTTACATAATCTAGTAAGAAACTAAATAAAAATTTTGAATTATTTTATTATCTTCTAATCAATAAAACAATAAAATAATAAGGTAAATGACGAAAAAAATTCATAAAAAAAGAAAAAAAAAGTTAGCTTACGAAAGGGAAAAAAATATAAGACTATATTTGAGTTTTAAAAATATTTTTATTTTTATTTTTATTAATAATTATAGAATCATAATATATATTATTTTTATTTTTAAAAATGTATTTAAAAGTAATAAAATATATTCTTAGTATTTCATTTTTATGTTAATACCAAACTAAAAAAAAATTCTCCAAAAAAAAAAAGTAGAAAAAGAATATTTTTAATTTCCTTTACATTAGAATGTCACCATGTTAAACAAAGCTTAAAAGATGTATTTAAAAAAATGAGTATAATGAATCAATATAAGTTAATTACATATGTTCCCTATTTTATTTTATTGTTTTATTTATTGGAATGTAATAAAATAATTTAA
The DNA here is from genome assembly GCA_004329165.1 of Spatholobus suberectus. Classification (NCBI taxonomy): domain Eukaryota; kingdom Viridiplantae; phylum Streptophyta; class Magnoliopsida; order Fabales; family Fabaceae; genus Spatholobus; species Spatholobus suberectus. The sequence continues at coordinate 79,322,352 of CM014730.1, read as the reverse complement.
TATTTTTATTTAGTTTCTTATTAGATTATAGTAAATAAGATGAATGATTTTTTATTATATTTCTTTCTTTTCAAAGTCCGAGAAATGGAATAAAAAAATCTAAGAAGATATTGTAATAGTATCATATATACATTTATGCTTTTAATACAAATTTTAGGTTAACATGTATATGTAGATGGAGGAAAGAATCATAGATTGAGAGAAGAATCATGAATTTCTTTTTTATATGTGAATGGAGGAAAGAATCACGGCTTTCCTTTTTTATTTTAAACATTAGATTCATTTTATGTTAATCTGATTTGATAAGTTGGCATTTTTATTTTATTTTATTAGTTGTAAATTTTTTTTATTGGTTGTGTGTAAAGATGAAGTGTTGGATTTGTGTTTATGTAAGAATTTCTCTTTAATTACTTATGAATTTTTTTATATATAATTTTAGAGTAATAAATAGTAAAATATATATAATAACATTAATTTTAAAATGTTTTAATCATTTAAATATCCTTTTTTTATTCAAACAATATATTATCTCAAATCTTATATTTTCTTGGATTTTACATATAAATGACTTTCTTATATTTTAATTATGCTATTATATAAATTATCACAAATAATCCATGAATTTAAATCATTAAAATATTTTAAAATTAATATTATTATATATTTTTCGATAATTTATATAATTAAACATATACATAAATTTTAATATTAAATTGAAAAAATGCATTGTTAAAACAAAGGACGAATTTATAACTTTTAAATATTTTGATAATAACAAACAGTTAAAATTATATATGTCCTTACATAATCGTCTAATCATACGTTTGTATACAATCGTCTGATGTTTCTAAAATGAATATCGTCTTATCTTTTGATTAGATAAACTTCGTAACTAACAAATCTTACAGACGATAACAACGTTATAAAATGATCTGCGCATCAATCAGAGCGTAAGCTATCTCGAAGCATATAAAGCCTACATACCTACTCTCAAAGATTGTCAGCGAAAAAGAAGGAATATATGTGCGTATGTCAGAACGAGAAAACGGACATGATAACTACTACAAGATTGTTTACAAGAAGAGAAAAGATAAGCAAACTGCTTTATCTTATCATATGACAAGTTGGTAAAAGACATTAAATGCTACATTTAATGCTCCAACGACTCTCTTTATCAGACGAATGTCATCTTCTACAAAGCACTCAACGGATTTCTTTCTGAAGCCTATAAATAGAAGAAAATACCTCTTTTGAATGTTGTTGTTGTTGTCATTGCTGTTGTTGTTGCTGCTAATCATAAATTTCTTTAAAAGAAAAAGCTTGTGTAAACTTTGTTTGTAAAATCCTTTTTATGCTTCATTGTATATTCGTCTGTTAAGACGTTAAACCCAGTGAGGTAACTCACGCGTAAACCTTCTCTTAACGAGATTGGTGGAAGCCTGAAGAGGCTTTGATTCAAAGAATACTTGGGTGTTTGCTTAGAGAGACAAATGAAAGACTACTTGGGTTGAGCCTGAAGAGATTTGTGGAAAGAATACTTGTAACTTGAAAAAGTTAGTGGAACTTGGCTGTTGTCAAGAACTGGACGTAGTTTCTGGGGTGAGACGAACCAGTATATATTCTGTGTGCTTTTCAATTTGTCTTTTAGCTTTCATCTGTCTTACAAAACGTTTTTGAGAATCTTTTTGATCTTACTTCAGATGATACGTAGTTAACGAAAAATTTTAAAATAATAAAGATAACACAATTCAACCCTCCCTTCTTGTGCTATCTTTGTGCTCTACATGCATATTAACATTGCTTATATATAGTTTGAATGATTAAAAAAGATATTTAAATAATTAAAATGTTTTAAAATTAATGTTATTATATATATTTTACTATTTATTATTGAAAATATTGTAAAAAAATTATTATTTTTATATGTCAAAGTTAACTAATTAATTACTATTAAATCATTAAAATATTTTAAAATTAATGTTATTATATATTTTTAATCATTTTTATAATTAAACATGTACATAAATTTTAATATTAAATTAAAAAATATATATTAACAAACGCTTGTTCATTCAAACATTATATATATTATCTCAAATCTTATATATAAATGTATTTCTTATATTTTAATTATGTTATTACATACATTATATCAAACTAATCCGTTAATTTAAATCATTAAAATATTTTAAAATTAATGCTATTATATGTATTGTGATAAGTTATATACTTAAACATATACATAAATTTTAATATTAAATTGAAAAAAAAGCATGTTAACATACATTATATACAATTTGAATGAATAAAAAAAATTTAAATAATTTTAAAATTAATGTTATTATATATATTTTACTATTAGTTATTAGAAAAATTGTAAAAAATATAATTTTTTTAATATGTTAAAGCTAATCGATCAATTACTTTATATATATATATATATATATATATATATATATATATATAGGGGTAGGATCTGTTGACACCAGGTATAAGAGTTAGTCAAATTATAGCTTGATAACTTTTTGTATAATACAAATTTAACCAATCCAACCGTTGAATTTGATGATATTATCTTTATGATTGTGTATGTCAAATTCCACATCATTTGGACTTTTATAAATACGTTATCTAATATTGAATAGTTACATATATTTTATTATCATATTGTACGTTAAAATAAAGTGATTTAATGAACTATTAAATAATTTTAGAATTGTATGAAATTTTGTATACTTAATCTAATTAATAAGAACATCAAATTTAACGATTAGATTGGTTAAATTTTCATTATACAAAAAGTTATTGAATGTGTAATTTGACTAACTTTACATCTGGTATCAACGGATCCTGCCCCATATATATATATATATATATATATATATATATATATAGCTCAGAGGATTAGAGCACGTGGCTACGAACCACGGTGTCGGGGGTTCGAATCCCTCCTCGCCCACAACCGGCCAAAACGGGGAAGGATTTTTCCCGCTGGGGGTAGTAAAATCACATGATCGGGCTAGCGGACCCAAAGCTATGGAACTTGTGAGTACTTTGTCGAAATGGAATGGCCTTACCTTACTGTTTTCTTTATATATATAAAGAAAAAATATATATATATTTGTAAATCGTGGAATTTTTAAAATAAATAAAGTATGCCTAATCCTTTAATCCCCATTTTTTTGTTTTACGCTTAGTAATTCTTCCTCAGCCAGGTTTGGGCAGAATAGCAGAGCAAGTAAAGTATTATTAGCATAGCAAAAATGCGTTCCTCGTCATTAATATGTTTGCTAGCGGTATTTAATTTGTTTTTAAATTATTTAATTAAAAAAAAGAATATTAATGAAATGAGTAAATAATATAGTTAATTTTTTTATATTTAAAAATATTTGTAATGTTTATTCTTTAAATCTAGTTTAGATTTCAGATTTTTTTTTATTTTTAATTTGTAGTTAATTTTTTTCATTTTTAATTACAACAATATATTCATTAAATATTTTTTTGGATTATTTGTTGAATAATATTTAATATATATTGGCGTTATTGAATTCTCTTTAAATAAATTATTTTTTATCTTTTAAAAATATTATTGAACGATAATACACTTTTTTAAATAATTTATCTTTTGTAATTAGTATTATATATAATAAAATATTTATAAATCATATTTGAAATTAAATATTATTAATTAAAATATTTTTTTATTTTTAGAATTAATAATTTAAATTTATATATTTTAATACTTTTATTTATTTTTGTTATTATAAAAATAAAATTATGTTGATTAAATTAATTTAACATAATTGTAACTAAAAATTAATTTTACATCATTTTTTTATTTTATCAATATATATGTTATTTTATTGATTGGGACAATCAGTTATAAGTAAATTTTAAATTTTTTTATCAAACGAACTTTTAATTTAAAAGAAGCTTTAAAACTAAAATAAAATAAAATTATTAAACAAGTTTTACTTTATTTTTAAAACTCTTATTTTGAACTTTAGCTTTAAAGTAACTTTTAAGCTTGAAAAAAACTAAGTCAAACATAACCTTAGTATAAAGGGAAAAATACATGAGAAGAGGAAAACATATCTAGGTTTCTTTTTTTAAACACACTTCAAATATATCGAACCGTTTAACATTAATTTTATTAAAATTTATTCTACTCAATTTTAAGCTACTCAACAACCAAAAGTGCTCAGCATATAATTTGATTTGAGACGGCAAACATTCAATTTCTTTTAGAATACATTTTCACGTGATTACAAACTCAAGATAACAAGAATAAAATCTCTCTAAAACTCTACAGCTGTTTTGGAAATCTGCATTGAAGCTGTTCGTTGAATAAAACCAAATTTTCAGTTAAGCTTTCTTTTCAAACCAAGCAAAATTGCATACAGAATCCACGTGAATCATAGTTACCACTGAATATATAAAAAAAAAAAGGTGAAACGATGAGTCCTAATGCAACCTCAAATCAGAACACGCACAAATTAAAAAAAAAGGGAAAGTGCATCTTCGTACGTGCGGTGGTTGTGCAGTACGTATTGGATTTTGGGGGAAAGGGCAGCGGTGAATCTCCGGTGCGGTAGGGTTACTGGGTTAAGACTAAACTTGAAAAACACGAAAAATAAAAAGAAAATTACAGAAAGAAAAAAGAAACGGACGTTTCATGCTGTCACAGCTTAACGAAAACCGATTGAATAAAAGTTAGGAAAATACTTTTGTGAATTTAAATGTACAATACTTAATTTCAATGCACAAAATAAATAAGAAAAATTATTCTTTTTGTCTTATAATAAGTGCTGTTTTAATTTTTTTTTTTTACACAGATCAAAAAATACAAATAATAAAATAATAATAAAAATAATTTTACGAAATTAACTTTATTATTAATTTTTGGTTAAAAATAATGCAACATAACAATAATATTCTAAAAAATATTATTAGCTAATATTATATGAAACAGGGAAAATATTATTTAAAAAAAAAACTTTTTAAATCTCCTGAAAACGAAATCTCCTGCGAGACTCAGACTGGGTTTATAAAAAAGAGGAGTGCAAGCGCGTTTGACCTCGTAAATAAAATCTCCCTCACCCAACTAGTCCTCTGCGACTACGACTCACCAAATCCCACACAAACGCATTCGCATCCATCTTCCGTTATTATTTATTTTGGGTTGAAGAAACGAACCCAACCCAACCCAAAGCCCATTCGATCCGATGGGGGACATAGTGAAACAAATATTAGCGAAGCCGATCCAGCTGGCGGACCAAGTAACCAAAGCCGCCGACGAGGCCACCTCCTTCAAGCAGGAATGCGGCGAGCTCAAGTCCAAGACGGAGAAGCTCGCGGCGCTGCTCCGGCAGGCTGCGCGCGCGAGCTCTGACCTCTACGAGCGTCCCACGCGGCGGATCATCGAGGAAACCGAGCAGGTCCTCGACAAGGCTCTTTCCCTGGTCCTCAAGTGCCGCGGCAACGGCCTCATGAAGCGCGTGTTCACGCTCAACCCGGGCGCCGCGTTCCGCAAGGTCTCCTCCCACCTCGAGAACTCCGTCGGCGACGTGTCCTGGCTGCTCCGCGTCTCCGCCCCCGCCGACGACCGCGGCGGCGAGTACCTCGGCGGCCTCCCTCCGATCGCCGCCAACGAGCCCATCCTCTGTCTCATCTGGGAGCAGATCGCCGTCCTCCACACCGGCCCGGTGGAGGACCGCCCCGACGCCGCCGCGTCGCTGGTCTCCCTCGCCGTCGGCAGCCACCGCTACGGGAAGCTCATCATCGAGGAGGGCGGGGTGGGGCCGCTGCTGAAGCTCCTCAAGGAAGGGAAGCCAGAAGGGCAGGAGAACGCCGCACGTGCCATCGGTCTCCTCGGGCGTGACCCCGAGAGCGTCGAGCACGTGATCCACGTGGGCGCGTGCTCCGTCTTCGCCAAAGTCCTCAAAGAAGGTCCTATGAAAGTGCAAGCTGTCGTGGCCTGGGCCGTGTCGGAACTCGCCGCTAATCACCCCAAGTGTCAGGACCTCTTCGCGCAGCACAACATCATAAGAATACTCGTCGGTCACCTCGCATTTGAGACAGTCGAGGAGCATAGTAAGTACGCTATTGTCAGCTCCAAACCCACTTCCATCCACGCCGTCGTCATGGCAAGTAGCAATTCCAATAATTTGAAGAAGGAAAATCACGATCTCGACAGTGAAATTCAAACACGGATACCGCATCCCTTCGGTGAAAGATCACGAAATCTGCATAGAGTGATTACTAGTACCATCGCAATGCACGCTGCCGCCAAGCGAGGAAACGAATCGAATCCGAAACAGAATCAGAATCAGCATCACCAACGAAACTATTCACATTCGGGGATCAACATGAAAGGAAGGGACCTTGAGGACCCTGGGACTAAGGCTAACATGAAGGAAATGGCAGCGAGGGCTCTCTGGTATTTAGCGAAGGGTAACTCGCCTATTTGTCGTATCATTACTGAGTCAAGGGCGTTGTTGTGTTTTGCTGTTCTCCTTGAGAAGGGACCAGAACCTGTGCAGTACAATTCCGCGATGGCGGTGATGGAGATCACTGCGGTGGCAGAGAAAGATGCCGAGTTAAGGAAATCCGCGTTCAAGCCCAACTCTCCTGCTTGCAAAGCCGTTGTTGATCAAGTGGTTAAGATAATTGAGAAAGCGGATTCGGAGCTTCTGATTCCGTGCGTCAAGACGATTGGGAATTTGGCGAGGACGTTTAAGGCGACGGAGACAAGGATGATTGGGCCCCTGGCGAGGCTTCTTGACGAGAGGGAAGCGGAGGTGTCGAGGGAGGCGGCCATTGCGCTCACGAAATTCGCGTGCACGGAGAACTACCTTCACGTGGATCACGCCAAGGCGATTATAAGCGCGGGTGGGGCCAAGCACTTGATTCAGCTCGTGTATTTTGGAGAAGAGATGGTTCAGATTCCCGCGCTGGTTCTGCTCTCCTACATTGCAATGCACGTGCCGGACAGTGAGGAGCTTGCTCAGGCTGAGGTGCTGGGAGTGCTTGAATGGGCCTCCAAGCAGTCTTCCATCGCGCATGACGAGACACTCGAGGCCTTGTTGCTAGAGTCCAAGAGCAGGTTGGAGCTTTACCAGTCTAGAGGTCCAAGAGGGTTCCATAAATTGCATTTACATCAGTAGGAAGAAAAGAAAAACGCTACATTGTGATCGTTGTAATTTGTAAAGGTTTTTGAGCCATTCATATTTGTTCTATCATTCTCTCCACTGTGTATACAATCTGTTGACTTGTTCAATTCTCCAGATGCGTTTTGAACTTGTAGATAATTGTTTCCCACTGTTACTCTATACTCCGCAAACGTCCAAGCTCAGTTGCAACCTGAAAATAAAAAGTTAACACTGACTCACTCACCATTTCACTTTTTATCTTCTGAGGTAATTTTTACCCTTAAAAAGTAGATGGCAAAGTGTTGCAGGCTTTGCTGTCTGCAATAGTTTACTATTCTTCGTTGGGCTGGACCATGTAGAAAAAGACTGAAGAGAGAATATTTTATTACCTTGAATGATTCCTCGGGAATATGGAGACAAGCACAGAAGTCTAGTTGACCTGATTTTGGCGATGGATCATGGTCCAGAAATTCGACCGCTAGAGTCGGACGTGTTCCAACTAACGCACGTCAGGTTTACTTCAATATATTTTGATTCCATCACGCCCCTGTATTGCTCTTTGACAAAAATAAAATATACTTAACCTTGCAAATTTATAATGATATTCTTCTATGCGGTGCAGTAACAAAAGCACCATTGACTATCCTTTGGAAAGAGGAACCATGAATTAGGTATAACTGGGGTTGTATATTTGTATTATCGATCATAGCAAGTTGCAAACAGCTTCTCAACAAAATACTAATCAATTCCGAATGGAAGCTAGCTGCTGTATGAAATGCATATACTTACCAAATCTTCCTTTCTCTGCTGGGCAAAATATCTAGATTGCATGATTTAATTCCATAGGAAAACGTAAATACTGAATAATTACATGATGAAGCTGAAACCAAAATCAGATGGAGGAGCTAAAAGACAGTAAAAACCCAAGTAAAATTTTTAGCTGTATCAAGTTTGAACAATCTAAAATAAAGGGTTTTTGACTAAGCGTTAATGTTAGCAAGAGTCAATGGCACAATGCCAATCACAAAAGTATGACCACCATTTTTGGTATGCATATAGTAGTTTTAACTAGTCAAACAAATATTTATTCATACATATCCCACACGTAGGTAAACGCCGTTCAAGACGATGGTCAAATGCTACCTATCATCATCACCTTGAAAAAGTGTCACCACAAACCACACGGCATTTGGAAAAAACAAATAAACTACTAGGCATGACAAAAACGTAGCTTTATAATACTCTCTGCAAGCAAAATTTTGATGGTGAATGTATCATGTAAAGTTTTAGCTTTTGGATACTTTTGCAATGGCCAGTGCCAATTAATCCCTTTTCCAACCAGGGGTTTCTCACTTCAGTATGTTAATTACTATTAACCATTGTATCAGTGTCAAGGTATAACAAAGGTGCATAAAAAAAAATGAAAACCCTTCGGAAGCTAAGAGAAGATAAAAGCAAAAGGCAAGCTAAAAAATGCTACTGGTATACTAGGAAACTACCCTTAGGAAGTTAAGAGCAGATAAAAATGCTACTGAAATAATTCTTTCATGATCCTTACACAGTGCAGAACCCTTTACTAAATAAATGTCCACAATGAATGACAACCATTACGTTTGGATAAAAGTTAAAAAAGTGCTTTTGAAAATTTCAATGTACATTTTCAAATTTCAATGTAAAAGTTAAAAAAAAATTTGTAACTATGGAAATAAAAGTATTTTTAAACTCTCTGAACTGAAATTTAAACATGCATATAAGTGTTATCATCTAACTTAAGGAATTAAAATAAAAACGAAATAATATTAAAAAGATGATATCTTAAGTCCATTTTATAAAATCATGTAATAGTTTAGGGTCCGTTTAGTGGTTATGATAGGATAAGATAGGGTATGATATAAGAGCATGATAAGAATAGATAGGTAAGAGTAGAATAAACTATAATCTTATCTAATGTTTGATACACACTAAATAATTATAGGATAAAATATAAATTATGTTCAAATTAAAAAAATATTGTTTTGTCAAAATTAAATATAGTTTTCTAGAAAGAAACTTTTTTTTTAATTTTTACAAAAAAAATTATTTTAATTAAAATATACGATATTATTTTTTATTTATGTAGTTACTTTTCTTCAAATTGTAATATATATATATATATATATATATATATATATAATATTTTTAAAATTATAATTATTATTCAAATATTTTATTTAAAAAATATTTAAAGAAAATATTTGAATAATAATATTTAATTTTTAATATTTAATTAATAATATACTTTAAATTCATATGTCAAAATTATTATAAACATATATATATATATATATATATATATATATACAATAACAAAATAAATTAATAAATATAATATATAATAATATATATTAATTTTTATAATATAACTACATATTATATTTGTTATATATATTTTGTTATATATATATAGGGTTAGGATTCATTAACACTAGATGTCAGAATTAGTCAAATTACACTTTTAACAACTTTTTGTAAAATACTAACTGTTGAATTTGATATTCTTATTAATTATGTGTGTGTGTGTGGTCAGGATCCATTGACACTAGATGTCAAAGTTAGTCAAATTATATCTTCAATAACTTTTTGTAGAATGCAAATTTAATCGATCTAACCATTGAATTTGATGTTCTTATAAATTAGATTAAGTATGCAAAATTTCATATAATTCCAAAATTATTTTGTAGTTCATCGCATCACTTTATTTGAACGTATAATATGATGTTAAAATATTTGTAAATATTTAATATTAGATAAGAAAAGTCCAAATTATGTTAAATTTGATATATATAATCATAAAGATAGTATTACATAATTCAACGGTTGAATTGATTAAATTTGCATGCTACAAAAAGTTATTTGAAGGTATAATTTAACTAACTTTGACACCTAGTATGTGTGTGTGTAGAGAGAGAGAGAGAGAGTTTATCCTATTACATTGTTTTCTAATCTAGTTCCCCTCTTAAAATAAAAAATACACTAAAACAACAGAATAAAATTGTGATAGAACTAACAATAAATTATAACATAATAGAATAGTTATTATATCATATCTTGGTTACCAACCGAACCCTGAACCCTTAATTTTATTTCTTTTAGTCTCACTGAGCCTAAGCTATCACCAACCATTCAAACTTGCAGTCCATGCTTTAGCGCCACATGTCTATCCGGTCAAAGCCGGGGCTACGGGCCAGAGTTAAGTCCAATCATTATACTGGCCCATCATTACGAACTTAAATAGGGAATTGTCCAAGTAGTCTATTGGACAAAGCCTCTGATCCATTTCTTTTGTGAATTACAGTCCAATCTACAGAAGATGGTATTTAAGGCCCAAGAGATGAGCTTATTCAGTATTTCTAAAGAGCGTATTCAATATTTTTCACATACCCATATGAACACACTTTTTATTAAATTACACATGAAAATGATGAAAAAAGAGTAGTGGTATTAAAAAAATTAGAAGACACTCAATTTACGTAAAGTTTGTGTTGCAAAAGGTTTGATTTTCAGTTTGTTCAGTTTTCAACTTTTTTATTTAATTTTTGTGGTTTACGTTAAATTTAATGGATTTACGAACAGGCTTCTTACTAGTAGGTCGTTGCAAACTATTACTATTTTTTATGCAATAAAAAAATCCTTTAAATACATATACAAGCTTTTCAGTTCGATTTATCACACACACAGACATGCACATTAATACTCACACCTATCTATGTTAGAAGCCTTTCTATTCACTTATTGGAATCATTGTAAATTTGGTCGAATGGAGTTATCGAAGAGCATTGTATGAAGGTAAGTTGTCATCAAACTATTGTGCTTTTTCGATAAGATTCAATTTTATCGCAAGATTTTGTTTGAGAAGATTGTAATTAGTCCACAAGGAAAAGAATAGTGTTCAAAAGAGTCCAATTCGAAAAGTTCCAAAAAATCAAGGAAAAGTTCTAATTATTCGAAAAAAGATTGAATCAAATTCGAGGGGACACTTAAGCCACTGTTCGACAAAGGATCTTAAGCAGATCAAGGTGGTGCGATGAGGAAATCATAATAATGTTAGAAGCAGTTACTCATGTAAAGCAGTTTTGTACAGGTGTCAGCATATTATGTAGAAGTTATTTGTATGCTGTATACGTGTCTTGTTTTAATTGTTTTACTGTTAAATAGAATGTCTATAAATAAATGACCGTATAGCTATTTTTTCTTTGGTTCTGAGATTTACACAAATCCTGTATACCACACACGCTGCACCTATGGCTACCGGTCCCAAGGAGAACATGTATGTTTTAACCCATCTTTTATTTTAGTGCATACATTTGTTACAACTACTATCTGTAACTTTTTCTCCTTTCGATAACTCTTTCTTCTTTCAATAACTCCTTCACAATTTAATTTTAATGTTTATACTGTTGTCTAATTACTTTATGAATATCTTGAATCATGCATTTACATGTATTACAAATGAATTTGATACTAATATCCAATTCATATTAAGAACATAACATATTTGAGTCTTATGTGGAATCATTGCTAAATAATGAAACACTAATTGAATTATTTTCAAGTTGGAAGTTTTAATTGTTAGTTCTAATAAAAGAATCCATACTAAATTTTAGATTCTAAGTCCCATTTAAAAATCTTTATTTGTTGGTTAGAATCTTTGTGAGAAGTTATCTATTGAGAATCAAAGCAATTTCGATTTCTCAACAAATTTCCACCATCAACATCACTGAAAGCTCTGGAAACCATAATAGAAAGGCTTAAGGATTGAGTGTGAAGTTGCCGACTACCCTATCGTACCTTGGATAATATAACTATTGTCTTTAATGATGGTGCAGAAGCTATGGTTGAATATTGCACCTCCAGGGAGATGTTGGGTTCAATTAGAGTAATGATTTATGAACCATTCTCTACTACATATACTTCATTAATACTCATCATTTTTCTCTATTTTTTTCATCCTTTCATATCATATATATTACTTATTATACTTATATTTTTTCTCTTTCTCTCACTAGATGTCAATTAGATGAGAGGTGTTCATGAATAATTTTTTGTTTTGATTATGTGGGCAGTTTCTTAATCCCATGCATTATCGGTCATTAGGGTAATGGGCTTCATTCCTCCACCTTGCATAGTGGGCGAGGTGTTTCACTTGTGATAAAGGCAACTAAGGTTAGAGCTGTCAAAATGGGCCTAGCCGATGGGCTGCCTGCTTAGCTCATAAAAAAGGGTTGGGCTGGCCCAAAAAAATTAGCCCAAAAGAAACAGCCATTTTGGCCTTGGCCCGGCAGGCCAACTGGGCTCAGGGCTGGGCTAGCCCGGGCCACGGGTGGCCCGGTGTATATATATATATAAATAAAAAAATTAATATACTTAAAAAAATTAAAAAAAGGGTCACACACGTTTGTAAAAAAAAAAATTAACATGAATACCTTATTTGTAATAAAATTCGTTTAAAGATATATGTTTAATGAGACTATTAAGTAAGTCAATTATATTGAATAAAAATTCATTTATGTTAGAAAGTATGTAGAATTTAATTTTAAATATTTAATATGATTTAAATAATTTAATTTTATATAATTTTTGGCAAAAAAAATAATTAAATAGATAAAAAGTCCAAAAAAAAATCGGGCCAAATTGGCCCGTCTAGGGCTGGGTATGGGCTAGAAAAAAAGAGGCCCGAACACAAACTGTGCCAGCTTGCTAAAGAGGAATGGCCCGACAGGCCTGGGCGGGTCAGGCCTGCCTGCTCATTTTGACAACTCTAGCTAAGGTCTACCAAATTGCACCTGTAGATGCGATTGTGTTGAGGCCGACATGGCCCGAGCAATTCTTTTTCTTTTATCATTATTAATATTTTATTTTGTGCATTGCACAGAATAAATATTTATTTTATATAACTTAAATTTATAATAAATAAATACTTTTGAATATATAAATTATATTATAATTAGAATTTATAATAAATAAATATTTTTAAACATATATATTATATTTTAAATTTATAATAAGCAATTATTGTAATATAATGTTAATTTTTAATTATTGATAATTTATTTTAAAAAAAATATTGAAATTCAATTTTAGAATTAAAGATATTGAAAATCATAGATTGAAAGAAATAAGAGGTTAAAAAAATCCTAAAAATACTTTCATTGAATAATGATAGCTAAAAATGCTCTCGTTGAGTAATAAGAATTGAAAACGTTCTCATTCAAAATAGTTATTCTAATTTATATATAGAGAGGATATAGATGATTTGAAATGTGGATTTTTTTTTTTTAATTCTTTCATTCTTTGTAGTCTTTTTAGTATGTGTACTCTTTCGAAATATGAATTTTGACAAAAATGTGGAAATTTATTTATTTACAATTTATTTCAAAAAATCACAAAAATTAAGGAAAAAGGTGCGTATTAAAATTGTCTCAATTAGTATATATAATACTTGTCTAATAAAAATTAAATTATTAATATAAATATTGTGAGTCGATGATAACAATATGATACATTATTAATAGTATGATGTATTGATATTAATTTTGTATACTAACAAAATTATCTCTTAATATGATACATCATATTATATAAATTTGTTATATTTATATTAACAATTTAATTTAGAGATAATACATCTACAAGTCCCTGAACTTTGAGTTTTTTTAAATAGGTCCCTAAACTATAAAAAATTGTAATTGAGTCCCTAATCTTTTCTAATTTTTGTAATCAGGTCCCTAGGGTTTACAAACTGTTAACTTTGATGTAATATTCCTTATTCCTTCTTGACCCTAGGGACCTAATTACAAAAATTGGAAAAGATTAAGTACTTGATTACAAATTTTATAGTATAGGGACCTATTTTAAAAAACCCAAAAAGTTCAGGGACCTGCAGATGTATTATCCCAAAATAAAATTTAGTAATGAGAGACATGTCTTGTAATTTATGCACCCTATAAATTTACTTCTAGGGTTTCTCTTTGTCCTAGAATTTAAAAGAATCACTTATTCACCTTGTACAATAACCTATGTTCTAAAAACTGAACCGGTCGGTCGGATCGAAAAACCAGTGAACCGATCACTTGACTAATTCAAATAAACTACAGAACCAGCCTGAAGAAAAAACTAGTCAAAGAACCGAAAAATCAGTCAAAACCAGTCAAAAATTGGCCAAAAATCGATTCTCCGCGGGTTAAAGAAAAATGTTTAATACAACATTATTTTAATTTTGTTTCTTAAAAAAAATAAAAACCAACCTAAATTATTTATCATTTTATTTTTTATTTTAATTATAAACTTGTTTTTAATAATAAATGTTGATATGTATAATTAAAACTTATACTTAAGTATCATGACATATTTGATTTGCACTTTTGTAGGTATTGTAAATGTAAAGAACCTATAAAATTATGTTTTAATTTTTAATTTTTAATATTATAAAGTTATGATATTATTTTTTTTAATATTATTTTATGTATTATTTAATTATTATTATTTTATTAATATCGGTTCGACCACGGTTAAACCAATGAACCTTGAACCAGTATCTTGATCGGTTTAGTTTTAAAAACATTGACAATAACACATATATATAGCAAATTATATAGAAAAGATTAACTAGCATTCAAGGACAGAGCTGTGTTTTTAGTAAAGTTGTCAAAATGGTTTGCTCAGCCTGGATCGACCCGATAGGCCAAAGTTTGAAAAGCAGGACAAGTTGGTTGATTTTCATATTAGCCAAGGATTTTTTTTGCTTATTTGGTCTAATAGGTCAGGCTAAATTAACCCATTTTATATATTTTTTTGCATAAATTTATATATTTTTTATAAGAGAAAAAAATAAAAAATTACTGGGTCAAATAGGATCGATAACTTTTGGGCCAACATTTTTATTGCCCGGCCCGACTGTTTGGCACATTGAGCCAAGCCAAATTAGCCTTGTTCTTTTTGGGCCTCAAAATAAAAAGTCTACCCCAGCCTAGCTTGACCCGCCAAGCCATTAGACCAAGCTAATTTTGACAACTCTAGTTTTTAGAATGAGTTATAACTTTTTTTGAAAATATTATTCCCTACATTGCAAAATAAAAAAGTTTTAACACACAAAATTTTCATATTAAATAATTTTGAGTTTTTTAACTAGGTCCCTAATCTTTTCCAATTTTTGTAATTAGTTCCTTAGGCATAATATAACGGTTTGTAAATGAACCATTAACCCCAGGGACCTAATTACAAGAATTGAAAAAGATTAGGGGATTTAATTACAAATTTTTATAGTTTAGGGACATATTTAAAAAAACCCAAAAAATTCAGAGACTTATGGATATATGATCCCTTTAATTTATGTTATAAAAAGATTATATTATTAGAGTTAAATTAAACACCTAACTGTTAATATATAACACATTTTATAATAATGATTTTTCTTAAACATTCATTAGGACATTACATTCCTCAAAGTTATAGGTATTAAATTTTAGGCTATTGAAGTTTTATTTAATAAGAGTATATAATATATATAATATATATAGTATATATATATATAAGAGCTTAATGGTTATGCGTTGTCAATGTAAAAAGTTTTACATTGTCAGCCAATTAGAAATTATTGTTGATATGACTTTTAAGATAGATATTGTAAGAGTCAACACACTTATCATACACAGTAGTTTGTGAGTGTAAAATTATTTTACACTCTCAATGCATAACTTATTTTTTCTATATATAATTCATTTAGTTTAAGAGTAATTTTTAATCACTTATTATTTTTAATAACTTTTTTTAGAATATAAATTAAGAAGTCCCACTAGGCATGCCAATTTGTTGATGGTAGAATTTTGTTTCAAGAATTGAAGTGTTCTTGATTCTCGAATAGATGACTCTCCATGATGACTCTAACCAACAAATAAATTTTGTATTTATGGGACTTAGAATCAAAATCAGTTGTGAGTTATTTTGTTCGAACTAGCAACATTGTGTTTTTAACTTGAGGACACGAGATAAGTTAAAAGCTTCATTTCAAACGTGATTAATACTTTAATTAGTGTATACGATGATGAATTCGATTTTTGAAGACAAAATTGAACAAGGATTCTTACTTTGTTAATTTTAACAAGTATAAAAACTTGTAAGCAAAGCATGGAAATAATTTTAATCGAATGTGCGAATTCAACTCAAATTACAAAGGCTATTGAATACTGTAGAAAAATAATACACCATAATTTTTAAAGCAAAATCTTGTAAAAGACATCGAAAAGCAACAATTTGCAAATGAATGTTGCAATGAATGTAAGGGGAAAAACTTGTAAAATACGTAAGAAACTTAAATGCATTCGAAGAATAAAGTGCAAGAAAAAGTATTTGACATGAAAGATAAATGTGTAGAAATGTAAATAACTTTGAAAATAAAGGGTTTGAAAAACAAATGAGATTTGAAAGACAACGAGAAATGCTAAAAAGCTTTGAAATTAAAAGAGAAGAGTAGATAAAAGAAATATAATTGAAAATAATGTTGTAAAGAATGTAAAGCTTAAAGGCAAAAATGTAACACTACTAAAGAATAAATGTGTGAATTTAAACGAAAGCAAGTAAATTAAATTGTTAAGATGATGCAAGAATGTAAATGAAAAGTAGTAAAAATGCAAGGAAATGTAAATAGAAAGCAATAAAATGCACATAAAGTAAATGGAAAGTAATAAATCGAAAAGTAAAGAGAGTTGACAAGAATGTAGACAAATTGCATTAAAAGTGGGTGAGGACATACATGTTACTTGTTGAAATAGTAACCATTGTTTGACATGTTAGGTGTTACAGAGTTTTAGTGCAATGTTTCAACCAAGGATAAATGGCTAGTTCCCTATTTAAAGATTTTTCGCTCCAACAGTCAAAAAACAAGATTTAAGATGTTGCCTAGGATCAACTATTTAAGATGTTGCCACTTGTCTCAATCTATGCGTCTTCAATAACTACTTGAAATCACTTGTCGGATTGACGTGTAATTTTTCATGTGCTTTGACCTTGAAACCTTCAATATCTTTGAGTGCTCCAACACTTAGTATTTTTTTTCCTTGGACACCTAAACCTCGCCCTTGTCTTGGAGAATCCTTTTAAGCATAACACTATCACACTTTATTCAATGAACAAGTTGAATTCTACTTTAACGCTTCCTTCCTTTCGACTTCTCGAAATATAAGCAAGCTTAACACTTATCTCTTTTCCGTCAACACACTTGAATGTTCTTAACTCAACACTTAGAAAAATTTCTAAGTGATAACAACAGATCCCCCCCCCCCCCCCCACCCCCAATGTTTACTCAAAACATTCAAGAGTGAACATTTTTCGATTAATCTTTGCCAAATTCTAAGTCAAAAAGTTTTCACAAAATCTTTTCACCTCCTAAGGGCAGTTTCGACAAAAACAACCATGTTCATCAATTAATGGCCTTTGTTAGTTAACATTGCCCAACATCACATTGTGGGGCAAAATTTACATTTCTCGTAAAACAATTATTAAATATTAAATATAATCAAATTCAAATGAATGAAAATCAATAGTCTTATAAGATAAATATCGTTTATCTTTCCTAATTTTCAATTTTGAAAATCATCAAAATTTCCCCCCACTTTTCATTTATATAAAGAATCAAAAATTTCATTTTACACTTTCACAAGCCCTTACATCACCTTCTCCCTCTCTAATTCTTTCTTCTTTGCATTTTATTGCCATTGTCGCACACTAAGCTTTCCTCAAGGCTTGACACCCTTGCCTTCTGCAATAATACTTTGACATTCAATTCATTCCAATATGAACATGTCTACTTCAATCTAAGCCACCAACATCCCCGAAGCTACCTCCAAAGGTGAACTCATTCAAGTTGATGGTAAACCCTTTATCCTGAACTAGGTTTGGAAGAAGAAAGCAAGAAGATATAAGCTTCCCTAGTACTCATCCCTTTCTCTATAGGAGAAAAGCCTATGCTTTTTTAGGTCCTTATCAACCTAATTTCCTGTCAAAACTTACAAGGAATTTTTCCCTTCTTTAGAGGATGAAAACACCCTAATTTATGATAAGCATATTAGGGCTGATTTTTTCAAAAATTTCAAGCTTCTTCCCTAGTTAAAAGGGACAAATACCTCAAATGGCTAGATAGAGTTGAAGGAGAGAAAAAAGATCAATGAAAAAAGTTACACTACAAAAAATGCTTATCCGTTGATAAAATAAGTATGGAAAAAAACAACAAAATATGATGTTGATTTTAATTAGAAAAATAACATAACGTATGGGAAATAAAATATAATATAAGATTATCTTAATTTTTTTTTACTCAATATGTTTTTTTTGTCATTGCTTGTTTCAACAAGTATAACTAAGGATGACAAAGCGTACTTGGACCCTATGGATACTTGTAAAAATATCTGCAAATGGGTAGGGTAAATACCCGCTTATTGGGGATGGGTCCAGGACAGGTATTTACCTTGCAAATTTTAATGGGGATGAGTGCGAGTATGGATACTATAGCACTCACCCCACCTCATACCCGCACTTATTATATATATAATAATTTAATTAAAATATATTATATGTGTGTGTGTGTATACTTTATTAATTATTAATTCAATTACTAAAACATAGTATTGATTATTGAAGACATGAATTAATTATGTGCTAATAATTTAATTATTTGTGCTTAATAAATTATTTGAAACCATTATATTATTTGCTATATTTGTGGTATATACAAGTTTCAACTTTGGGTGTGCTTGTACACAACTTTGGGTGTCCATATACTAATTGTCCATAATATGTAACTATTTATTATATAATTATAAGATAATTAGAGTCAATGTCCTATTTTTTAGCTGGTCTTGGAGAGTACAAATACATGATGTCCAAGTTTCTAATAATTATGTTAAATAATTAGAACATTACATTTAAGAATGATTATGTTAGATGATTATGTTTTTAATGTTGTTGGATTATAACTTATGTTTGAATAATTTAAGGTTATGTTTGGATAATTTTAATGTTATGTTTGGATGATTTAATGTTATGTTTGAATGCTTTTAATGTTATATTTGGATGATTTAAGGTTATGTTTGAATGATATAAGAGTGAATTTTCAATTTAGTTGTAGCATTTTTTTAATTAACATATTTTTATTGATTTCTTGATTTTATACACAAGTAAAGTGCGGATAGCAAGTGCAAGTATAAGTATATAAGTACCTAGCTAGATACAGATATGAGGATTAAAGTTGTTACCCGCGCAGGTATAAGGGGTAGGTACGGGGTATTTTTTTATGATTTGGTATGGGGACGGATAATATAGTATCCTACCCAGACCCTACCTATTGTCATCCTTAAGTATAACAAAAATATGAAAGAATAAAATAAGGTGACATTTATTAAGAAATAGCGAAATTTCATTAATTAAAAATAGCAACAAAAACTAAAGCCAGTTTATAGTTGTTTTTTATTTATCAAGTTTGTTTCTGAATTTTTATATAAATAAATAGATTGAAGATTTTATTTAGTAGTTCCTATCAAGCCAGAGTCTACATGTCTCTAAGAAACCCATAATTAGGATTATTTTGAAAGATAAACACACCAATTCAAACCCATGTCAAGCTGACTCACTTACCTGTGGTTGTCATTTTTTAGGAAGAAAAAAAAAAAAGAATTTTGTTCCGTTCCGTTTATTACTCAAACAATAGAGTGTGAATTTCATTTCGTTCTATTATAATTATTAAAATAATAGAACAAATGTTTTATTGTATTATGTTTAATTTTACTCTATTTTAATGTAATTTAGTTTCTTTCATCTTATTTCTTCTAATCAATCCATATATAACCTTAAATGGACTGATTTTATTCAGAGTGTGGAACACCCCTTCAGGTCATTCGACTTGGACTATCGAAGTTTGATTTTTCTAACCAACAAAGCCCGTTCGAGCAATGTCTCATAAGCAACCCAACGGTTTCCACATTTAAGCGCACTGCGCACTGTAGACCATGATTTTTATTTATTTATTTTTTAATTGAAGCGGACTATTGCTTAAGAAAACTAGAAACTTCTAGGAATGTTAACAGAGCTAGCAATAGTTAGCAAATTCAACGAAAGGAAATCAAGGAACTTCATTGAAAACTCGACAGCGTGTAGGCCCCAACATGTGCGCGAACGGAGATAGATTATAGCATTTCATTTCATGATTGCTTTGTTTTTCTTTAATTTATTAATAGACCAATAAAAAAAAATTACTCCCTTGAATTCGTATAATTTTGTATGCAAGAGTTTCGTAGTAAATAGCCCAGCTGTTAAGCATCTAACATGAGAATTACAGCAATAAAAAGCATAATAATTTTAATAAAGTATAAATTTCTTATTTTATTATATATATTAAATGGAAAAAAATATTAATATAAAACCCAATAATTATTTGTTTATTTGTTTATAAATTTATCCTCACATGTCCTATTAAAAAGAATATTTAAGAAAATTTAACTTTTATATATTTTTCAATACTACTTAAATTTTATTTATATTAATAATACTACTAGTACAAAATGAATCCAAACTATTGCAAGTCACTATAAAAAATATATTTGAATATTTATTTCTTTATATTTCATTAGTAATACATTTTTATTTTTATTAGTCATAATAACAAAAGAAAATGTCATTTTTTTTATGTAGCTCAATTACTTCTATAGTTCTATGTGAGCCTAGTTAACAATTTCAAGTTTCAACCTACCTTGAGGGTAGGAGTAGAAATAGGCAGGTTAGGCTCAAGCCTCAAGTCAAGCTTTGGTAGGCCTGAGCCTGACCTTTATTAAAAATATAAAGCTTGAGTCTGACCTATTTACTTATTATAAACCTTTTTTAAAGGCTTGAGCTTGGGTTGCTTGGTCTGTAAACTACTTAAAGTCTATTTTCTTATAAGGCCTATAAAAAGGTTGATAAACCTATTGATCTAAGAAGGCCTATTGGTCTAAAAAGGCCTATTGAACTAAAAAGACCTATTAAAAATTATATATTCTTTTATATTATAATATGCAATATATGTATTATGTATAATTATGTATATATAATATAATAACATTTTATTATATATGTATATAAATGGGTCGTCCTATTAGGCTTAATAGGCTTTTTTTTAAGGCCTAAGGTCTGACCTTTTTATCTAAATAAGCTTTTTAAAAAGTCTAAGCTAGCCTTTTTAATAAATGAGCCAAGCCAGGTTAGGCCTTATGTAAGCCAAGTCATAAACTCCTGACAGGCAACCTAGCCTGCTTCCACCCCTACTTGAGGGTGGGACTTTGAGGAGGAAGGACACGGGTTGCTCGAGGGACTTGAACATAGTTAGGGATTGGACACGATTTGATTTTTTTGAAAATTAAACTAAATTCGACTTAATCAGTTTAATGATTCGTTTTAATTCAAACCGTTCTATAATTTGACAAAATAGTTTAATTTCTAGCAGCAGCAAAATTTGATAAAAAAATTTGGAAGAGCCAAAATAATTAAAACTTAATGTATAAATAAAATATAATAGTATTGATAATATCATTTCTTATGAGTTATTTTAAACATTCAATGATACTATTCAAATAATTAATTGTCTATGATATTAAAAGTATCTTCTTTTTTTTACTTTACTAAAATTACTCTTCAATTTTTTTACGATTTTTGTACTCTTGTTTATAATTGAATAAAAAAAATTAGAAAATTTATCTGTAAATTATTTTTGCAAAAAAATTTGCATAATACATTAAGGTCTTTTTTTTATATAAAACAAAATTGTATGAGAATACAAAAAAAATATTAAAATTTTCTATGAATTTTTCAACAAATTTAAAGAAATAATCATATATTTTTTTTAAAATCATAACAAATTTTGCATAAAAATGTTTGCAAGAAAATAAAAAATCCACACGCAAGAAAAATTCATCACACATGACAGTTTGTGATTAGATGATAATGTAAAAACTATTTACAGTATCTGTACATAAACTATTTATTCCATTTTAAATATCTTTATGATATTTTAAATATTTATTATAATATTATTTTACTAGTATTTTTCTTTTGTGTTACATGTATAAAAGTTAATTATAATTTTTCTTTTTTTTTCAATATTTTAATATGACTTACGATTAATTTAGTGTTATTGTTTATAATAGTTATTTTTAATCTTTTAATAGTTACTACTACCTGTAGCCACAAAATGATCTGCACCACGCAATATTATAACCATATATCTAATGGTATTTATAAACTTTCCCACCATAAAATACATGACTTTGTGGTCCACCTTAGAATTGGTCTATTTATATTAGTTATCAATTCTTTTATAATTACATAATATTTTAATTTCTTTTTTTTACAGAATAATATTAATTTCGAAGGACTGTAAGATCTGGGAACCAAAAATTTAAGGCATTCCTCAAGCTTAAAAATAGCATGTTGCAATCCACTTCAAATCTTGCGTTGTCCCACCTAGATAAGTATAGAAATAGGTTAGGTGGCCTGTTAGGGCCTATGGCCTAACCTCTATAAGACTTGGCCTGATTTGACTAATTTATTAAAAAGGCTAGGTTTAGGCCTTTTAAAAAATCTATTTAGGTAAAAGGACCATACTTTCGATCTTAAAAAAACCTGTTAAGCAAGGTCAGCCTATTCATGTACATATATAATAAAATATTATTCTATTATATATTCCAGTTATACACACACACACACACACATAATTATATGTAATATATATATTAAATATAATAATATAAAAAATATATAATTACTAATTAGCCTTTTTGGGCCAACGGGCCTATTTTAGCCAATAGGCTTACTGGCCTTTTTATAGTCCTTATAAGAAAATAAGCTTTTAAATAAGCTTATAGGCCAAGCCAGACTTTTATATAGACTAGATCCAAGCCTTTTATAAAGGCTTATGACAGATAAATAGATCAGGCTTTTATTTTTTACATATTTTATCAATACTACTTAACTTTTATTTATATTAATAATGCTAGTATAAAATGAATCTAAACTCTTGTAAGTAAAAATTGTTTGAACATTTATTTATTTGATTTTTTATATTTCATTAGTAATACATTTTAATTTTATTTATATTAATCATATTAACAAAAGAAACTATCAAATTTTTTTATAATTACATAATATTTTAATTTGTAATCTAATGAATGAAAGATCCGGGTTACGCAACTTTGACGCATTCCTCAGGCTTGAAAATGGTATATCCAAATCCACCTTGGTCCCACCCATCCAAAAGGAAAAAGAATTTTCATAACATTTTTTTTTCTTAACAAGGAGTACAAGTAACACACTTTTTTAAATATATTTTATATTATTAATTAAAATTTTAGTAAAAATTATAAAATCAAAGTTAATTAAATAAAAAAGATGTGAGATCTATAAAAATTTATAATTTTTAATAAATTTTAACTAATAGTAAAAGAGACAATATTCTAAAAAATATGTTAAAGAAGAGAAATTATTATATGATTCAAACTATGTGATGCAGCCGATCTCTATATAATAGATAACTCATTTTTTATTTTACCGGAAAGAGTTAGTCAAGACTGCATATAATTCTGAAATATGTAAATTTATTTAAAGAGAACGATTAGTAGGATTTCTTTGATTCATACGCAAGAAAAAAGGAATTCGCATTTTTGCTATAAAAAACGCAACTTTGTCGCCTTTTTAATCTCAACCTTGGGTAGCCCTAAAAATAAAAAAAACTCATCCTTGGTTTAAATTTAATTAATCAAGAAAAAAGATTTTTGGACGTCTTAGACACTTAGAAAGAGATAGAAAAATAAGAGAGATAAATAAATAATATAATTAGTAATATGACATAATAAAATAAATAAAGAAAGAAAATAAAAATGTGAGTTGATTGTTTATAAAATTTAGATTTCCAAATATCATACTCATTAGTCAAATGGCTTACCAACGGGCTCACAAGGGCAATTCCTTCGGTACCATTTCTGAATAAATGGTTTCAATGCCCCCTTATGTTTTGTCCAATAATATTGTGACACATGGAAGCCTTTCCAGCTCAGTTAAAATCATTTTTTTTGTAATAGTATCTTGAACAGTATCTAAAAGCAAATTTGTGACTATGCCCTCATCTGAAAAACGGACATATAGTTCTCTCTCTGAACACATTAATTTTCCCAATAAGCCCTTAAATTCACTGTCCGAAACCACCATCATATTCAACAATCCACAACGATACAGCATACATGACTACCAACATTACTACTAACCTTTGAACTACAAAACATTTCACATACTAACATCGTCTCTAAACTCCACAGCTACATTGCAATTGCCCTCAACAGTCAAATATAACAACCAAAAAGGGAAGACACACATTGAATCCATCAAAATCAGTAGGATAATTGCAATCACAACAAATAACACGAAAAAAAAAAACCACAACTAAATAACAATAATTTACTACTTTTAAAAAGATAATAAACTTAAACCACCACCAAAAAAAAAATGTATCAAACAAGTTCTCGTGCGTCACAACAGATACAAGCCCAATGGAAGTGCATCGGAGCTCCGGTGGTTCTTATTGACCAACTCTTCCTTCAGTCAACAACATAACTTGTTTTCTAATAACAGATTTCATCGACAAAAATAAGGTGGTTTTCGCCAATAACAAATCTAATATGCATCCAAGCTGCGGTTGTACTTATCGTTGAACTCTTCCACGAATAACTCAGATCCCTTATTGAAGGAAGGTGGTTTCTTGACAGTGAATGTAGGGGCTTATTGGGAAAATTATTGTGTTCGGAGAGAAAAGTACATGTCTACTTTTTAGGTGAGGGCACAACTGGAAATTTACTTTTAGATACTGTTCAAAATATTATTACAAAAAAAAATGATTGTAGCTGAGCTGGAAAGGATTTTCACATGTCACGATATTATTGGATGAAACATGAGGGGGCATTAAAACCATTCATTCAGAAATGGCACCGAAGGAATTGCCGCTAACAATATGTCCGAGAGGGCAATTCCTACGGTGCACATTGTGTTTAACATGTTTTGAAACCCCCTCACTCATTGTCCAATGATATACTGACACCTGGATTCACTTGCCATGTCATCTATGACACTTATTTTTTGAATATTGCATCCAAGTCCCAAGGACCTATTGGAAATTTCTTTTAACTTTAATATCATTTATTTTTTTTAATTATTTTATTCAAATGTCGGCTTCCTCCTCCACAATCCCTTCCTCTGAACGGTGGAATGGTTAATAGAACTACTGGTTGGTGAGGCGTACGTGGTGGGGGCATTTGAGAGGTTGACGGTTGTAGCAGAGAAGGGGAAAATGTCTCGCGCGTGTGATTTGGTGCCAACATTTTGTTCGTGCGCGTGATTTGGTTATAACCTTATCACTCGCTCAATCCTTGCGACCATGCCACTGTTTTTCGTCGTTTGAACGTTCTTCGACCATTTCAGGTAACTCACATCGTCACACATTCCCTCTCGCTGTGTGATTTCGGTTTTATTCAATGTTCATCATGTGCATTTTTTACTTTAACAACTTGAATCTTCTTCATTTTATATATTTGATTCTTATATATATGCATTTGAAAATTTTCAGATTACTTATGTAAAACTATTAAAATTTTCATATTCTTATTTCAGATTCTTAGTTATTTATTTGATTTACATAACTATCGAAGGGAGAAACATCGTTTATGCCTTGGCTTATATGGCTAGATTTCAGTGCTAATTAGGACTTCTATGTGGTGTCTTGCTGATGGATTCCTTTTTTCTTCTAAAGGATCCTCCTGTGTTTTGAAAACCTCTTGGGCTTTGCAAGCAGAATCCTTGTGTCCTATAAAAATGTATTTCTCTAATTACCTTATTTAAATTAGTTTTTTTTTTTTTAGTTGATTGAATTCTGCAGTTGGTGATTCTTATATGCATTTGAAAATTTTCAAGATTTCTGATTTGAGGCCAAAGTAATATTGTATTCTTTTGTGTGGGTAGTTTTTTTCAATTGACAATGTGACAAGTTTAACCAAGATAAAACAAACATAAGTTGAAGTGAAAAAAAAAAAACATAAACTAAATTCTTGATCATGCTAGTTATATTCACATGGGCTTTTACAATTGGGGTAAAGAATGGTGGTGTTGCAGTTTTTTGTGCTAGATCATAAGGAAAACTTTCCCTACAATTTGAAATCTTAATTCTGAAGGGAGAAATGAATGGAAACTTAGTTGCCTATTTTGAATGCTCGCCACATCTTAATGAGCATAACTCAAGCTTCTTAACTAGAGTATATTACTGGTCTTGCATAATTAGTACTGATTCATAAGTTATCAAATAAAAAGGCAGAGGCAGACTTAGAACAGGGGTTAGTAATTATGTTTATCTACACTTTTTTTTTCAAGGTTTTGTTCTTGTTGAGTATGGAAGAGTTGAAGCATGTTGTTCGGCAGCACATTGTTTGCACGGATGTTTCTTTGATGGCAGAATGGTGACAGTGAAGTATGTTGCTCTCAGTCTATATAGAGCAAGATTTACAAAATGAGCTTTTCAAAGAAAGTTGTAACTCTTGGTTATATGATGAACATCATATAGTATTTGCATGATTGTACAAGAATGGATTAATCAATCTGATTGGTTATGCCAGCCTGCTTCTTCCTGGGGTTAAATGTGTGCCAACATTTTCAAATTTCGTGTACTTTTTTTTTTTTAAATATTAAAATTCCTCATCTAAACACAAGGTTAAGGATATAGTTGCTTGTCAATTCATAAGAACATAGCTTGTAGCATACTGTTATTTTTACTGTGTAGTTGGAATAAATTTCATTTTTTGTGTACAGAACACCATGATCACCACTCTCATAATCATTGTCACGATCCTGCTGTTTCATCTGTCAACATAGTTTGTGAAGGAAGCTTAGACCTTGAGAAGGTTAGTACTTGGAATCTATCTACTTAATATGCTAGATGTTTATGTACACATAAAAAGTCAATGTTGACATTTACATAATAAAAGTATCTTTTTCAGGCTAACATGTGGCTTGGTATGTGGCTTGGTACCTTGTTGCTAGATCATAGTGAAAACATTTATAGGATGAAAGGTCTTTTATCTGTTCAAGGAATGAATGACAGATTTGTCTCAGGTAAATTCAAATTCCTTTACTATGATTGGATTGTCATACAGATCTTGAATGAATTCCTTTAAAATTTTCACTTCTTTGTTATTTATTGTTGTTGTTAACTTATTACCCATCAATCAGGTGAACATTTTCTCCACTTTGCCCGCACCAACTTTCTTTGATTGCTATCATTTATGTTCAGTTTCTTTGAATTAAGCATAGCTTTTTCTGTGACAGGGAGTTCATGACATATTTCAAGATTCACCTGAAAGATTGTGGGGGATTTAAGGCCTGGTTGCTATGATATTAAAAAGTGCAATACAGTGCTTTAATCATCTCTCTTTTGGCCAATGATGCACGTTGAAGATATGAATGTGTGCCTATATACCATGTAGAACACTGGACTGACCAACCACAAATTTATAGAGAAAAATGCTACATTCCTTGAATACAAGGCTTTAAATGTGCTTGAATTAGTTTTAACTATTTTTTTTTTTGGTTGTTTCAAATAGTCGAGTGTTGTTTTAAGGGCTTAAACTTTGTTAAGAAAATTCAATCAAGAACATCATTAAGCCGTACAAATCAAAGGACCTCATACTTAATCAAAAGATAATAACAACATAAGTAAATTCCTGAAAGCTATTATTATTTTTACTCTTCAATGTCATAACTATAAATAATCCTTCGTAAACAAACTATAAAAAATCCCTTCAAATTATCTAGTCATATATTTTTATACATGCAAATAATTCACAATTGCATATTTAAAAAAAAGAATTATAAAAATTTATCTAAAAGAAATGAAAGTATAAATGCTTGGCCATGAGGATTATGGTCACCGTAGCATAGCTCCCCTTGTTTCAAATTTTATTTTTCTATAATTCTATTTTGAAAGAGCCTTAATGATGCTCATGTGGAAACTAGATTGCATCTTAGGATAGAAAGTTAATATTGAGACGTTAGTTTAATGAGTTATGAATCATACTTGGTTGAATCAAATTGACTACCTCTATCCCAATAAGCAAAAAAATGTTTGTAGACTGAAGACAAGTTCATGAAGCCTGGTAATTATTTATACAAAATGGAGATTTATAAAAGAAATCATCTTTTGTCAATAGTTCATAGTTGGGAACCTAATGTGAGATTCATTTATCTATGCATATTATTTTTAAAACATGCATGAAGGGCTTGAGCAGATAATTGTCGGTTACCAATTTTTAAATACTACAAATATTTAGATATTTAAATTTTTTTTAACGTAAATTTGTTATGTTTTTGAGTCATTTCTTGTGATAAAAGATAGAACCGCACCTATGGATTGAAAGAAAAACAAATGTAAATAACTTCTTTGAAGTAGCAAATATAAATATACAAAACATCTTGATTTCATTTGATACATTCCATTACATGAGAGAGAAAAAATAAGGACTTGAGAAAAAGAAACTAAAAGCTACTCTGGAAAGTTTTCACAACAGAATGCCCAAAATTGATCTCAAAAGGGGAAAACAAGCATATAATTCACAGGTGGTATTTCTTCTCATAAGGACTTGTTTGAATCGTATGTACTATTCAAGCAATTCCATGGCAATCAACTGCTTTTTCTCCTCTACTAACAACTTCAATGCCAGGCCCTCACGTTTTTCTTTTGCAATTTAAATAACCCTCTTTTTCGGTGGTATTTCTGCTCATAAGGACTTGTCTCTTCTATGGTAACTGTCTCTATTTAACCACCGTGTTTGCAATGTCCTTAAATTCTGCCTCAGGGTTTGCTTTCTTAATCTGCATGAAGCCATCAATTTAATCAAAGAAGGAGAAAAATAAAAAAAGAATATCAATTACCCAAAAGGATTTCCAATTTTACCTAATTTCACTAGTCATTACACAATAAAATGTAAGGTGGAGAAGATGTTTTCTTATCAAAACACTTAATATACTTCTTATCCTTCTCTTTTTTTTTTTTCAATAGTCTTTCAACACAGCCAAGTTCTGTAAACCATGCAAGAAAAACTCAACACACCATGATGTTGAATACACCAACTAGCAAGGAAAACTTCCTGCAATTTGTGCAGGCTGGTATACAAAACAGTTAACCATCGGCTAAATCTGATTCATGACTACCAGTACTACTTTGGGCCAAGAGGTCTGTTTAAGCTTTTTAAACCAAGGACACAGCCTACAGGCAAGAGGCACTTACTACTTTGAGCCAATTCATTTGGTCCTGTATATGCAAATCCTCAAATCTCAGGCAGGCCAAACTTCTGCGTAGGGGGAAACTGACACATCATCAGAATGGAACTTACTTTATGCAGATAAAAGATTCATGTCACAAGTGAAAGTGTTTTCATAAATGGATTTAGTTGGTTTGATTAAGGTTTCCTTCTTCCATTTGTTATTTCAAGTGATTATGGTGTTAAAAGTTTCTAACCCGTAATCCAAAGCAAGGTTGACTCAGTTAACTTTACACAAAATCTTATGACAATTGCAGACTGAGGCTAATAAAACCAAATTTTTAATTTGAATGTCAGTTGTTAAGTAAAAAAAATAATATTATGGAGTTGTCAACAACTTTGAGCTTACACAGGAATATACACTATTTTGAAGGATTCACAAAATAAAGACCAAATTCATCTTTCAATTGTCATAACTTTACACAAAACTGTTGTTACACCAGCCCCAACATCGATGAAATTTCTCAAGTTATCATGAAAAAAAAAATTGATTTATTCCCACTTCACAACTAAGTTAAACCAAAAAGGTACCAGTTAGCTGCATGCTGCCTTAGTACAATATCAAGCACTCTCAAAGCATCTTGAGAATTAGCAAAACAAAAGCATATTAAAAACAACGTCAAACTGCTGATGTTACATACTATAAGGAAATTAAAAAAAAGCAAAAAAACCAAAAGAAAAGAGAAATCCTCTTGGGAGCTGAAGGGTTAATAGTGAATAACAAAAGCGAAGACAAGCTGAAGCAATAATAATATTTTGATGTTCGGGACCAAAGGGATTAGCAGGGGATTACAACTGATGAAGCTAAATTAGGAGAGTATCTCAAGTCCGAGGTTTACAATCAGTAGGGACTTTTCTATAAAGCCAAATGGCTAAATTTGATGGTCTATCTCATTTTAGAAGAATCCTCAAGTTTTGACCTCTCACACTCCTAGCATCGAACACAAGAATTCAAAAATTGAACCGAAAGTCATTTTTGACAACATAATTGAATAAATTATCAATTATTATTTAAAATGGTTTATTCTGTGGTTCCACCTTGAAAATTCCCTCTTCTCTAAATATTAAACAAACTTAAAACACTTAATAGAACTTAACATATTACAATGAAAGAACAGACCTAAAGGGAAATAAATCAAGAATGAAAACAATTTAAAAAGGATAGATCATCATAAGATCTGCATACCAAGGTCCACTTTCTTGAGACGTTGAGAAAAAGTATAAGGGCAATAAGCATTCCATGCATGTTAACCTTTCTTCAGTCCAGGCAATACGTCTTCACCACTGAACACAAGAGGAACATTTAACGGTGCATTTGTAACAATTTTCAAATGAATCTGTGAATTTATCAAAAGTTCAATAAAACCATAATCGATTTTAACATAACGAATGAGAAAGGACATAATATAACTAAAAAATACAACAAACATGCGATGAAATGACCTTGCGAGGGCAAAACATGAATGAGAAGTGCAGCATAGTGCTGGAGTCGAGAAGGTCAAAAAAGGATCGTATTTGAATCTGTGATGACGACTGGGTGAGTGCCCTAAACCCTAACTCTCGGGGCTGCTGATAGGAAGCAGAGGAGCAAAAGGGCTTTTGCTTTGGAAGTGTTGAAGTGTTACTTTTGAAAAGGAAGAAATGAAAAGTGTTTCTAGAAACCAAATGGAGGGAACATAAATGTTTTCAATTTCACATTTGTGGGACGGGAGGGAAACGATTTGGAGGTCTGTAATTACTTTTCAAAAGGACAAATGAAAGGCGTTCATAGAAATCAAATGGAGAGAACATAAACATTTTTGCATTTCATATTTGTGGGACTAGAGGGAAACTATTTTGAGGTATGTAATTTGAAGAGTTTTGCACAAAATTGAAAATGTTTTTTTGTTTTTTTTTGGTCTTGGGTCTAATTTTTTTAATGATAAAGTATTGTATTATTTAGTAAAAATAGTATTTTAATTTGTTTATTGAATAGGATAAATATTTTTTATATAATTAAATTTAAAATAAATTAATATTTTTAATATATAAATTATATTATAATTGAAATTTATAATAAACATATATAAATATATAAATTATATTTTAGATTTATAGTGAATATGTTAAATTGTGATATAAGATTATTTTTAATTATAGACTTTTTTATAAAAAAAAACTTTTCAAATCCAATTTTGATATAAAGATAATAGTGGGTAAATTGGAAAGGATGAACAATTAAGAAAATCAACCATATAGAGAAATAAAAATACAACAACTTGAAATGTTTGATGTAACGCTTGGTCGCTTTTAGGATTGACGACTATCCTCACAAACCAACATAAGACTTTTCAGCGTACTTTATCCTCACTCACACGCTTCCTAGAAAACTTCCCAAGAGATCATCCATCCCAAAATTGCTCCAAATTACGTACACTTAACTGTGGAGTTCTTAAGTGATAGGCTATTGAAAAATAGACGTATCTTGTTTTATAGGTAGCACTTATTAATTTCTTTAAGCCACCCTCGATTGTACAGTCCTATACTTGCACAGCCTTTGGATCCCTCTCATTCTAATGTGTATTCGATTTTCATGTATCCCTCCTACTGAAAGCCTTGTCAGGAGCTGCTCTTTGTTCATGTCTCATCTATTTTGCACTAGCGATCACTCTCTACTCTCGTCAGCACCTAGGATGTTACATTTGAGAGAGGAAATTTTTTATTAGTAGCGATGATAGTGTGGCAAATACACTTGCAAGAAAAGAAAGAGAAAATTGTGAATGTCCAATTAAGAAAATAAGAGAATGGGGGTCTCAGTATATATCCAAGTGATATATTCTAATTTAATATAAGAATAAATATAAATATATATAAATTTAAATTTGGTTAAATAGTATTATATATATATATATTAGTTAAACTTTTTTAAAATTATTACATACTATATTTATGTATGCTTGAGATCCTCTCGTATTTGATTAAGTGTAAGCTTACTAGAGTGCATAAGGATGGTAACCTTGTTGATAGGTTATGGGTGATCAAATTAATTAATGGGCTCATTTAGGTTGGTACATTTTGTCGATAGGTACAAAATCCTCCTTAACACTAGCATGATAGAGATAAGAGTTTGGTACCTAAATCAGGTTGGGAGAATGTGCAACTCGTGAGCCTAAAAGGTATTGATGATCGGTTTGAGTATTGGTGTTCAACCATGTTCTAATGAAGCTCAAGTGATTTAGTAATGTTTGGCTCAGACCTAACAAAGCTCAATTGTTTCAATGGTGTTTGACCCAAGCGGCGTTCAAGCAAAAAATGGAAACAACTTCTGGACACCAAGTTCTTCTTTATAAAAAGCTTTTCTTTCATAAGTTATTAACTCTAAATGCTCAAAACGAAATTTAGGAGTTCTTAAGTATATCAAGAGCTAAAATGATCACCATCATGTTCCCTTATTTTCCCAAAACAGTGAGCTAAAAAAAAGGGTCAAGATTAGATCTTTATCTTCTTAACTTGTCGTAGTGCTTAAAAGATCATATTTTAGGTCCTTTGTTGATGAATCAAGAAAAGGTAAAGGTTCAAACTTGTCTTAAGAAAGTGATCATCTATTAAGTCTCCATTGGAAGGTCTTAGCCTTAAAGTTCAAGGAGAATCCATAGTTCAAATGTCTTTCTTTTTCAGCTTCTTGTTATGTTAAGGGAAGTTGGCAAGATTTTAACTCTTGATCATGGGTTTAGTGGTTTATAACCAAACCATTAACATTTTATGATAAGTTACCAACACAAACCAACGTTTAAATGTTAATAACAACATTAAACAAGCATCCAAAGCCATGAAACAAAAGAGGACAGTAAGATAAGAAAAGAAAAACAACATAAGTAAAAGGCAACAAAAAAAAAAGTAGTGGGAAAGTAAAAACTTAAGGGTTTTAGGGGACCCACTCCAAAATCATCTACATGAAAGCATTTTAAATAAAAACAATCCCCCTCCCCCTCCCCCCCCCCCATACCTTAGGTGAAGCTTTGAAGAAGAGGAAGGAAAGTGAACACTTGAAGCTCTTAGGTGGTGGTCTTAGATGGAGGTTGGAGGAGGTAGGGAATGGAGGCTTGAAAATTTTTGAAATGAACTATAGAGAGAGAGGGGAAGGTTCAGCCAGAGCTGGGAGAGAAAGAAGTGAGAAAAAGATCTAACCCAAGTAGCCTTTTTATAGGAGAAGAAAAGTCTTGCATAGTCAAAAATGGTGGGCATAAAGTAACTTGTAAGATTTTCTCTTTTGACTTTCTTTTACAACATGTGAAAAAAACAAGGGAGTGGGTCTGCAAAGCAAGGACTGGATATGCTAAGTCTCTGGTCTCCCAAGTCTTTGTTTTGTTTTCTCTGTAGACGAATCGACCCAAGTCAATATAAGCGACTTAAACTTTAGTAATTTGATTTTTATAGCAAACGAATGAATTTTTCATTGAAACTTTCTAAGCACTTTAATTATTGACTAAAAATAATTTTCAGAATTAAAAATTAATTTTATATAATTTATTTCAAATTTTTAAGTATAGAAATTTCATTTTAAATCAAAAAATTCCAAAATTTTTATGAAAATTATAAAATTAAATATCTAACCCAAAAATAAACTAAGAATGTTTATTTTGTATCTTTCATGTGTCAAGCCTATACTAGCTATAGGTTTAGCAAACAATTGAGGATAATTCGGTCATTTTTTTCAGAAATTTCAAAAAATTATCATAAAATTTTCAAAATTATATTTTAATATATATGACATGTTTCTAAACTCAAAATAACAATTTTCAGTCATTTAGTCCTTTTTCACATGTTATCCTCGGTATAGAGGAATTAAGATTAACTGTTAGGTTCTTAATTTCTCGGTTTATCAAAAACAATTTCACATATATTAAAAAATTAATTACGATACTAAAATGAGGGTGTTACAATTAGGCCTGGGTCAAACATCACTATATCACTTGAGCTTTATTGGGTTTGAATCAAATATCATTGGATCACTTAGGCTTCATTGGGCTTAAGTCAAATATCATTGCATTACTACATTTTGAATAAGGCTTCATTGGGTATGGGTCAAACATCAATATATTACTTGACTTCGTTGGGCCTGTGCCAAACATCACTACATCATATGAGCCTCATTGAGCCTAAGTCAAACATCATTGGATCACAATGGCTTCAATGGGATGGGTCAAACATTACTAAATGAATTGAGTTTCATTGGGCATAGGTCAAACACCACTAAATCACTTGGGTTTCATTGTAGTGATGTTTGACTTATATTCAATGAAGCCTTATTTAAAATGTAATGTTTGTCCCAAGCTCACCAAAGTCTTGGTGAACCAATGGTGTTTGACCCTAACCCAATGAAGCTTAAGTGATCTAGTGATGTTTGACCATAACCCAATGAAGCCTAACTAATTTACTTGTGTTTGACCCATGCCCAATGAAACTCGACTAATCCAGTAAGGTTTAACCTATACCCATTGAAACCATTGTGATCTAGTGATGTTTGACCCAAACCCAATGAAGCCTAAGTGATCCAATGATGTTTAACTTGTGCCCAATGAAGCCCAAGTGTCCCAATGGTGCTTGGCCCATGGTTAATAAGGCCTAAATGATGCAATCATATTTGACCTAAGTCCAACAAAGCCTAAGCGTTCCAATGATGTTTGATTTAGACCTAATAAGGCTTAAGCGATATATTGATGTTTGACCAAGCCTAATTAAGACTAAGTGATCCAGTGATATTCGACTCAACCCTAATGAAGCCTAATTAATATAATGGTGTTTGTCTTAAGCCCACTAAAGCCTATGTGATTTAGTGATGTTTGACCCAGGCCTAATGATGCCAAGTGATATAGTTATGGTTAACCCATACCTAATGAAGCCTAATTGATCCTATGATGTTTAACTTAAGTTCACTAAAGCATAAGTTGACCACTATGTTTGACCATACCCAATGAAGCCTAAATGATCTAATAATGCTTGACCTAGGATTAATGGAGCCCAAGTTGGATAAAACATCAATGTATCACTTAAGCCTTATTATGTCTAAGTCAAACACCATTAGAACACTTAGATTTCATTGGGCCTGGATCAAACATCACTAGATCACTTAGGCTTCATTGGACTTAAGTCAAATATGACTAGATCACTTAGGTTTCATTGGTTTTGGGGTCAAACATTAGTTTATCACTTAGGTCTTATTAGGCTTGGGTCAAACACCATTGGAACACTTGGTTTTCATTAGGCCTGAGTCAAATATCACTAGATCACTTGAGCTTTATTAGGTCAAGATCAAATACCACTACTCAAACCAATCATCATTACCTTTTAGGCTCACGAGTTGCACACCCTTCCAACCTGATTTGGGTACCAAACTCTTCTCCCTATCATGCTAGTATTAAGGGGGACTTTGTACTTATCGACAAAATGTACCAACCTAAGCCTTTGTTTGGTAGAGAGGAGAGAAATAGATAGGAAAGAAATATGTAAGAAATAAGTTAAGAGGTGATAAATAGATAATAAATAATTTGAACTTTTAGGTTGTTTGGTAAGAGAGAAATAGATGAGAAGTAGGAGAAAGATAGAAAGGTGAATAACAATAGGTGAGAAATAGAGTGGGAATAAGTAGTGGAACCCACAAAAAAATTTAAAAATTTCTCACTTATTTCTATTCAATCAAACCACCTAAATTTTTAAAAATTCAAAAATTTCTTCTCCTCTCCTCTCAACCAAACAAAGCATAAATGAGCCCATCAATTAAATTTGATCATTCACAACCTATCAACAAGGTTACCATCCTTATGCACTCTAATAAGCTTACACTTAATCGAATATAAGGAGGATCTCAAGCATACATAAATATAGTATGTAATAATTTTCAAAAAGTCTAACTAATATATATATATATATATATATATATATATATATATATATATATATATATATATATAACTACATTTAAATTTATATACATTTATATTTATTCTTATACTAAATTAGAATACACAACTTGGATAGTGAAACCCTCACTCTTTTATTTTCTCAATTAGACATTCACAATCTTCTCTTTCCTTTCTTGCAAGTGTATTTGCAACACTATCATTGCAACTAATTGAAAAAATTCTTTCTCAAATATTTTGACTTGTTGTATTTTTATCTTTATTTGTATGCTTGATTTTCTTAACTGTTCATCCCTTCTAATTTACCCATTGTTATCTTTATCTCAAAATTGAATTTGAAGAGTTTTTTTATAAAAAATTGTTAATTATATATATTTATTATAAATTTCAACTAGAATATGATTTATATGTTAAAAATATTAATTTATTTTAAATTTTAATTATATAAAATTATTTATCCTATACAATAAACAAATTAAAATGTTTATTAAAAAAATTAGACCTAAGACCAAAAAATAAAAAATTGCAATTTCCCGCAAATGTGAAACTCTTCAAATTACAGACCTCCAAATTGTTTCCCTCTAGTCCCCAAAATGTGAAATATGAAAACATTTATGTTCCCTCCATTTGATTTTCATGAACACTTTTCATTTTTCTCTTTTCGAAAGTAACTAGGATGTACCCTACCAAATTACACCTTTGCGATTCGTGTGAACTCATCTCAGTATTTCAAGAGCGAGAAAGAGAGAGTTATCAAAGTGAAACGAAGAAGCCCTAACGCATTCGACAGAAAGCTCAACATTCGTCACTCAATGCACTCTCTTCTCGTCTCTTTTCCTAATCTAAACTGGTCTCTCATTTCTTCTCTTCATATTCTTTTTCTGTCGAATAGCTAGGGATTGTTACAATCTATTGCATTTCTTTTTCACGTTCTTACTTTTGATGTCGTTGTTGTAATCTCGGGATCTACATTGCTTTCAATACATCAAGCTATATCCGATTATCTATCTCGATAATTTAAAATCAGAAGTATGCGAAAAAAAGATAATATTCGCTAGATTTCGATGGTTAACATTTCATTTATTCATTTCTTTTTGTTAATTATGTTTTTCGTTCTTCTCTGATTCTATTGTTTGGGGAAAATACGTTTTCCACTTGTGTGGCACCCTAGAAGTAGTCAATGCATTTAGGTTTGTGATCCCTGATCATCATCGTTTGTCATGGCCACCCAATTAAAAGGAAGTCTTCGCACTTGTTATTTATCTGTCATATTGAGTGGCGTAATAGTGTGTGGAAATGAATAATATGAAACTCTTGTTTCCATGATGGTTAACATGCATAAATTTGCTTATTAATTTACAAGTGATGGTGTTTGTGATTTATCTCATATTGAGTTGCTTAATAGTGTGTGGAAATGAATAATATGAAACTGATGTTTCATGGTTTATATGCATAAGTGTTGCCTATTTAATTTAAAAGTGATGTTGTTTTTTATTTATCTACTGATTTTTTTTTTTGGCCATGTGCCCATTTTTCTCCATTTTTTTTTACAGATCTATGGCAGTCAAATACTTCTGCAAAAGGAGTATGCTATTCCAATTCGTCACTTTGCTAAAAAGTTTGCCCCTCTTACACTTAAGGGAGATCGTGAGTTCTCCTGTACAGTTGTATATAGTTTTAAATATATGCATTTTGATCTGTAAGGTAAAATTGGAAACTCATTAATTTTTTTAATTTTTTCCTTTTTTAGTTAAACTCATTAATTTTGATCTATTGATGGCTTCGTGCAGATTAAGAAAGCATACTCAGGCAGAATTTAAGGACATTTTCAAACATGTTGGGGTTAAATAGAGACGATTACTGTAGAAGAGACAAGTCCTTATGAGGAGAAATACCTCCTAAAAAGAAGCTTATTTACAATTGCGAAAGAAAAACATGAAGGTGTTGTTGGAAGAGGAGAAAAAGCAGTGGATTGCCATCGAATTAATTGTAGAAATATTTTCTAATGTGCAAAGTTGTTGTTGATTAGCAAAATGTTGAACAAGGATTGAAAGAAACATTTGGACAGGTGACTATAGAAGCGATGGTGTTTTAAAACTTGTGTAATCTATCAATTTTGAAAGTTTGACATTTTCAATACCACAAAAGAAATAAGACTTAAAATCTCATTCATATTTTAGTAATATCATTCTTACTCATTTTTTACAACTCATTTTTTCTCTTTTTGTCACATCACGCTATCTTCTCATACGTTTCTCTCTTCTTTCAATATCTCCATATTGTAAGCATTAGTAAAGATAAAATAAGAGAAAATATATACTCTTCAAATTTTATTTAATAAACTAGCTTTGATAGGGGTTCAGTAAGCTACACACCGAATGGGAAAATGTAACAAACATTTACATTTTCGTTTCTTTTTAAATTGTGAGTTTTTTTTTAAATATGCAATTGTGAATTATTTGCATGTATAAAAATGAGTAGATAATTAGAAGGGATATTTTTTATAGTTTTTATACGAAGGATTTTTTATAATTATGACATTGAAAAGTAAAAATTAAATAATAATAATAGCTTTCATGAATTTACTTATGTTGTCATTATCTTTTGATTAGGTATAAGGTCCTTCGATTTGTACGGGTTAATGATGTTCTCGATTGAATTTTCTTAACACAGTTTAAGCCCTTAAAACTCAACTGTTTGAAACAACCAAGAAAAATAGTTAAAACTAATGCAATCACATTTAAAGCCCCGTATTCTAGGATTCCAACATTTTTCACTATATATTTGTGGTTGGTCAGTCCAGTGTTCTACATGGTATATAGGTGCACATTAATATCTTCAACGTGCATCATTGGCCGAAAGAGAGAGGATTAAAGCACTGTATTAAACTTCTTAGTATCATAGTAAACAGGCCTTAAATCCCTTTTCCAATTCCTTTTTTTTTCCTTGGAAAGCCAAAGAATATCATTGATGAAGAAGAGGCCTTTGGCCCAAACAAAATAGTACACTGTTTCTTTAATACATAGCCAAAAGACCCTATCATGCTAATGATGCCATATAGAATGTGTATAAATTTGTCCACATAGCATAGTTACCCAGACAGTGTAACAAATGGCCATGTCACCTAGCATCTGTGGTAGGCTCTTTACCCATAACTTAGTCGTTGTTGCAGCTTGGGAAGAGATGCCAACGCTTCCTAAGTCTATCTCCACAGGGTCGTGCCAATTTAAGAGTGGAATACTTGTAATAAGTTTGCCCATTGCTCCTTGAACCTGCTGCCAAATCCTCTAAGCAAATATTGATGCAACCCCATTATATCCTTTCAGGGATCAAAAGAATGTCCAAGACATGAAGTGTGAAAAAGATTGTTACACAGACAGACTACCCTTTTCCAAATCCTTAGCATCCAAGTTTTTCCCTATGAATACAATGTTGTTTATCCTTGGTTCATCTGGGCCCCATAACCTTTCAAGTGAATCTTGAAATATGTCATGAACTCCGTGTCATAGAAAAAGCTATGCTTAGTTCAACGAAACTGAACATAAATGATAACAGTAAAAGAGAGTCGGTGTGGGTAACATGGAGAAAAATGTTCACCTGATTGATGGATAATAAGTTAATAACAACAACAAATAGCAAAGAAGAGAAAATTGTAAAGGAATTCATTCAAGAACCGTATGGCAATCCCATCACAGTAAAGGAATTTGAATTTACCTGAAAGACAAATCTCTCATTCATTCCTTGAACAGATAGAAGACCTTTCATCCTATAAATGTTTTCACTATGATCTAGCAACAAGGTACCAAGTGACATGTTAGCTTGAAAAAGATACTTGTATTACATAAATGTCAACATTGGCTTTTTATGTGTGCATAAACATCTGGCATAAAAGGCAATCCCCAAGCATCCAAATGGAAAAGAGAAATTGACACACTTAGCATTAAGTATAAGTAGACAGATTCTAAGTACTAACCTTTTCAAGGTCTAAGCGTCCTTCACAAACTATGCTGAAAGAAGAAACAGCAAGATCATGACTATGATCATGAGAGTGGTGATCATGGTGTTCTGTACACAAAACAAAATGAAATTTACTCCAACAACACAGTAAAAATAACAGTATGCTAAAAGCTATGTGCTTATGAATTGAGAAGTGATAAATCTATATTTATGTAGATTTATAGAACAAGTTCACATGATTTTTGCATTAACTCATTGAAAATTTTTGAGAAATAAACCATTAATGAAGGATTTCATGTGATATGTGTTTCTAAGTTTTTTATTTAAAATTACATGAATTGCCTTAATTTTGTTGAATTTTATGTAGGAAGTTAGTTGAGCAAAGAAAAGAAATCCAGTCCACAGGTATAGAGGAGTAATATACTTATCAAGTGGGCTTAAAAGAAGCCTATAAGCACGAGAACGGACCAAAAAGGATACTTGAAGCACAAAATGGAGTGCACAAAGTTGCACCCGCCCGGCGGGCCTTGCAGGCTGCCCAGCGGGACTTGCCCTGGAGGTATTCCTCCAGGCGGGTTGGATAGCCTGCCCGGCGTCAAAGCGAAACGAATTCCGAAAAAACCGCCCAGCGGGTTTCCAACCTCGCTAGGCGGGTCTGAGGTCCAAGTTTTAATTTTATTTAAATTTTTAATGGACCTGGATTGGGTAGAATGGACCAGGGGTTAAGTCTTCTACTTAAAAAATTCTGAGATATTACAAATAGCAAGGAGCAAAGCACAAGAGGGGGATCATTATCTCATCTCTATTCTCTTCCCAATTCTTCTTTTTATCTTTGGCTTTTGGAGAAAGATTCTTGAAGGACAATAGGATACTCAGAGTCAGAGACTGGAGAAAAACCTTTTCTGTAAAA
The DNA here is from genome assembly GCA_004329165.1 of Spatholobus suberectus. Lineage (NCBI taxonomy): Eukaryota > Viridiplantae > Streptophyta > Magnoliopsida > Fabales > Fabaceae > Spatholobus > Spatholobus suberectus. The sequence continues at coordinate 79,281,029 of CM014730.1, read as the reverse complement.
GATTTCTTCTTCTCTTTCCTTTGATGTATATCTTTAAAATTATGATTTCTCTTCTTGCCATGAGTAGCTAAATTTCTTGTTAGGGTTGTGGTGTACTTAGTGTTTGGAACCCCTAAATGTTTAATTTTAATTGAATTCTTGTTTCTATTCAGTCAATTAGATTGCTCTACTATTTTTATTTTCTTACTTGGAATTGATCATCCCTTGTATGCTTTGAATCGATTAATTGAACGGCGGCTGTACCGCAATTAATTGGTAGACGTGTAGGGTAATCAAATTAGGTTTTGTCGTATGATCAACCTTCATTCCTAATTTTCAATTGGATTAAATAATTAATTTAATCCCCCCTTTATTTCCTCATGCCTTCCTAAGGTTTTAATATCTCACATGATCAACTGAAAAATTAACTTAGAAAGGACTATTGCAATTTATGACTAACAATTGACAATAAAATTCGTAGGGGAATATTGGTATTGACGAATAGTAAGAGGTTCAATTAGAATTGGATGTGAAGGAACTTAAGAGCACGAAGGAAATCACAACCCTAAGCCTATTTTTTTCTGAATTTTTCTCTACTTGTCATTATTTGTTTTACAATTCCTATTTTACATTTATCACTATTGAACCAACCCAGTACCTATTTAATTTTACCTAAACAACATAGAATCTCTGGAAACTAGTAATCACCATTTAGTCCTTTGGGTTCGATATCTGGACTCACGTCCTTTTGTTACTACTGCGATAAGGGTACGCTTGCCCTTGAACGTATTTTTAGCGCATCAAGAAGCAACTAAATCCTTAGCCTTGTGTTTGGATGAGGAAATTTAATATTTTAAGGAAATTAAATTACATGAAATTGAAAAACTGTCCCCACACATTAACCCCAAGACGAAGCAGGCTGGCACAACCAATCAAATTGATTAATCCATTCTTGCACAATCATGCAAATACTACATGATGTTCATTATATAACCAAGAGTTACTGCTCAGTTTGAAAAGCTCATTTTGTAAATCTTGCTCTACATAGACTGAGAGCAACATACTTCACTGTCACCATTCTGCCATCACAGAAACATCCGTGCAGACAATGTGCTGCCGAACAACATGCTTCAACTCTTCCATACTCAACAAGAACATAACCTTGAAAAGTATAGTGTAGAGAGACATAATTGCTAACCCCTGTTCTAAGTCTGCCTCTGCCTTTTTATTTGATACTAATTATGCATGACCAGTAATATACTCCATTAAGAAACTTGAGTTATGCTCATTAAGATGTGGCGAGCATTCAAAATAGGTAACTAAGTTTTCATTCATTTCTCCCTTTAGATTTCAACTTGTAGGGGAAGTTTTCCTTAGGACCTAACAAAAATTGCAACACCACCATTCTTTACCCCAATTGTAAATGCCCATAAGAATATAACTAGCATGATCAAAAATTTATTTTATGTTTTTTTTTTTCACTTCAACTTATGTTTGTTCTGTCTTGGTTAAACTTGCTCCATTGTCTATTGAGAAAAACTACCCACACAAAAGAATATAATATTACTTTGGCCTCAAATTAGGAACCTTGAAAATTTTCAAATGCATATAAGAATCACCAACTGCAGAATTCAATCAAGGAAAAAAACTAATTTAAATAAAGTAACTAGAGAAACATATTTTTACAGGGCACAAGGATTCGCTTGCAAAAGCACAATTGGTTTTCAAAAACACAAGAGGATCCTTTAGAAGAAAAAGGGAATCCATCAGCAAGACACCACATAGAAACCTAATAACAGTCCTAATTAGCACTGAAATCCAGCCATATAAGCCAGGGCATAAACGATACTTCTCCCTTCGATAGTTATGTAAATCAAATAAATAATAGATACTTTAAGAATCTGAAATAAGAATATGAAAATTTTAATAGTTTTACATAAGTAATCTGAAAATTTTCAAATGCATATAAGAATCGAATGCATAAAATGAAGAAGATTCAAGTCGTTCAAGTAAAAAATGCATATAATGAACTTTGAATAAAACCCTAAATCACACAGTGAGGGTGAGTGTGGCGATGTTAGTTACCTGAAGTGGCTAGACAACGTTCAAGCGGCAGAAAACGGTGGCGTGGTGGCGAGAAGTAAGCTAGTGATAAGGTTGTAAACATCTGCCATTAATATAAAGAAAATGTGGGGAGGAAATCACACCTGCGAGACACTTTCCCTTTCTCTGCCACAACCGTCTTCTCTTCCTCCCGAGCCCATCAACATCCTCCTTCTTTACAGCCACCTCCTCAATACCACTGCATTCACTGTCTCCTTCAATTTCAATGTCCCTTTCACAACCTACTTGTATGTGTCAGAGCCGGTGCCCGCGACCTCTTCCAAATGCCCCCACCACGTACGCTTGACCAACCAGTAGTTCTGTAAACCATTCTACTGTTTGGAGGAAGATAGGGTTTAGAGAAAATGAACCTTCATAGGGATTGTGGAGGAGGAAGCCGACATTTGAATAAAACAATCATAAAACAATAAATGATATTAAAGTTAATAGAAATTTCTAATAGGTCCCTGGATCTTGGATGCAATATTCAAAAAATAAGTGTCATTAGATGACATGGCAAGTGAATCCCGGTGTCAGTATATCATTGGACAATGAGTGAGGGGGTTTCAAAACATGTTAAACACAACAGGCACACGGCATTTGCTGGAGCCGCTGGAGAGGGAGTCCGTATCCTTCGCCGCCACCAACAAATATAAGTGCACACAAGGCACACATCCACCATTAGGATTTAGGAGCTTACAAGTATCAACTTACTCACTTACTAGTATACTACGAAGCCAGCCGGCGACGCCATCAACAATGGGTGCTTCCACTGAAACTTCATTCACCACTTTGCTCGTTCTATTTTTCTTCGGATTCCTACCAGGTGACTACTGAATATTGATACTTACATGTTACATATTCACTGTTTTTTGTTCTAAAAATGGTTAAGATTTAAGAGATCGTCTCTTTAATGTTATACAGGTTCGTATTCGGCCACAATCATCGTCGCCAACAAGTGCAGCCATGCAGTTTGGCCAGCCATTTCATCTGGCGCCGGAACCTCACCGCTGTCCACCACCGGGTTCGCCCTCCGACCAGGGGACTCCACCTTCCCTGTGCCGCCTAATTGGTCTGGCCGTATCTGGGGTCGGACCCTCTGCACTTACGACATCAACAAGTTCTTCTCCTGCGCCACCGGTGACTGTGGCTCCTCCACCATAGAATGCGCCAGCGGCAAGGCCACCCTCCGGTTACTCTGGTGGAGTTCACTCTGAACGGCACCGGCGGACTGGATCTACGACGTCAGCCTCGTCGATGGCTTCAACCTCCCCGTGAGGGTGGAACCCGGGGCGGGAACTGCAGGGCGACAGGTTGTGCGACGGACTTGAACGTGGCGTGTCCGACAGAGCTGGAGCTGATAAGAGACGGAGAGCGCGTGGCGTGCAAAAGCGAGTGCCAAGCTGAGCCATGCTTTCATTCAGAGTTTTTCAAGACTGCATGCCCTCACGCTCACGTCTATTCTGATGATCATGGCTCCTTCACTTGTGCTTCTGCTGCTTATACTATCAGTTTCTGCCCCATAAGGTCGATACTGGGGAACATGGTTCCTTCACTTTTTTTTTTAAAAAAAATAAAAAAACAAATGATAGTTTTTAAAACTTGGGTCTTAATTTTCATGCAGTTCCATTTCGCCGGGGAGCAAGAAACATCCGGCGGCTGTCGACAACTCGGGAGGTCATGCGGACGACTCACCCATCAACACCATAGCCGTGGTTATTGCTGCTGTAGTGTCTATATGTGGCCTTTTTATTGTATGCCAAATAACGATTCGCTTAAGACATGGAGATTGCGTTTTCTGCATCGGCGCTGGAGCTAGAACAGAAACAATATCTCCCAATCCACATGTCACTGTTTAAAAACCAGCTTCTGTTATTGTATTTTCCTATTGAGACAATCAAACCGTAGAAACACCTTATTGATATTTTTCATTTTTTTTATCTTTTTTTTTATCATATTACATCATCAATCATATTAATCACTTATCTCTCAATTCTTTCTATAGATTCTACATCCCATGAATGTCCAAGATCTTTTTCCTTGACTATTTTACAAAATCACATGATGTTGTGGACTTACGGTGTTGTTCCTTGGATATGTGTAAGTCATGTAGAAGTGATCAGGCAGAGAATTATATCCGTAAGAGAGAGAGAGAGAAAGAGTGGTAATGAATGATTTAAATAAATTGTGTCATTTAAAAAATATCTTTTGCAAAACAGAGCATTACGTTTCTCAAAATGTCCAAGCAGAGCATCAATTGTGATGATGCATGTTGTACTTGAAGGTGCTCTAGATTACATTGTAGGCAAAACCGAACTCCGTAATTATTATCATATATTTACTTTTTTTTCATCTCATTTCTATTTCTTATTTTTTTTTATTTTTCATCATATTGTATTCATTATTTCTCTCTCTCTCTTTTTCTTTCTCTCATACACACCAAAAATGAGTAATACATTTATCATTTTTGGAACCAAAAACACCTTTACCTATTTTCTTGGTTGGACTAAAAGCTTTGGAAAAATATGAACGTCCACCCAATTTTAGGATAGATTGGAGTGGAGGGAAAAGAAAGATAAAAAAAAAAGAAAGAAAAAATAGGAAATAAAAGTGATAATAAGAGATATAATAATAAAAAAAAAAACAGAAAAAATAGAGTAGAAATGAGAGAGAAGAGATGATATATGTATGAATATAATTATTCAAAATCTTGAGCCGCATTTCTTAGTTCCCTGTAACCGTAGAATCTAATATTATGAATCCCTGAAATATATATTCAAAAGAAATACATTCAATTCGGGAATACAATCACATCCCTAAAAAATTAATCAAATTTAAAAACTATGCAATGCCATCTTGGTATAATCTACTGTAATTTATTATAGCATGTAGAAGTAGCTTCAAACGTCATATAGTATCAATTGCTTCCAATGAAGCCACTTCCAAGGTCACGTGATTGAACCATCAAAAAGAATCAATGTTTTGAAGAATAATAAAGTGGAAAGTAAATACTACATACAATTAATTGAACACGATAGAAGATAATGAAAAAATCCCAGGCCTTGCAAGAGCAGAACAAAGTACATTCATGGTTTTTTTTATGGCAAATGTCACATACAAAATCTAATAAATGATACCAATGATATTGAAACAGGTCCTTCCACAAAAGAGATATATAGTAAAAGAAATGGAGCCTAGTCATAACGAAACTACTATGAGGCCCAAGTTACTAAATATCACTATCAGAGACTTTCTGATTAAGTTATGCAAATTTACCCAATGCATTGTAGACTGTCAAAAATAATCTATAAAGGAAAATATTTTGAAAACAATTAACCACTTCTATAGGCTGAGATCTTACATGTTGCATTACCCAATTTTTAACAAACTTGCAATTATAAACAAGAGGACAATTTCAAAGAAAAAAGCTCGACATATATAGAACATATATCTCTCCCAAATCCCAATATATCGCAATACAGTTTACAGAGACTGTCTAAACAAAAATGTACTGCATAACGAGTTTCAGTGTACTAGAAATAACCTTTCGAAGCTAAACTCAACGTTCTCATGATAAGTATTCTCATTATCCTTGAAATCCTCACAATCCTAGCACACTGTAAAAGAGATTATGACACCTTCCACACAAAAAAAATGACACTCTTACCTCTGGTCATTATCAGAGTATTATAAAATAAGACTTTTCATTTTCCAAAGTAGTACTTTTATCAACAAACACTCAGGAAAATATCTCACAATCACCAACTTCAAAGATGTTGGGCCGATATATGCTAATAAGGCATAAGGGAGAGCGAGATCAATAACAAGGATGTGGTGGCTTAGCGTTAGTGACCGTGGCTTACTGTAAGCAGCGCCGGCTTGCCGTCAGCAGCGGTGGCTTGCCGTGGCAAGGGTGGAGAGACCGCAGGTTGACTCTTCCCAAATGCAGCAATGACAACGAGGAATGGGAGAAACCGTTTTTTATTCCTTATTTGAACGTTACAAAATATTTTACGGAAAAAGATGGACACTAAATACTATTTAATACCCACACAACAGAAAGCAAAGAGATAGAAATAAACAATAAGTATTAATAGAATATTTGATATATAAAAGTGTTTATACATTATCACTTATATTTTAATGTGTTCAAAATAGTTCATTCGTTTTATCTTAACATTTTACAAAAAATGATAGGAGGATATCTTAATCCCATTTAACACTTTGTGAAAGAAAAAGATAAAAGAAAGAAAAATATAAATACAGTAAGTAACATGATACGATAGAAATTAGAAAGAGAAATAAAAAAATAATAAATATTAATAAAGTATATAAAGAGGAAAACCAAAAAAATATTCACATGTCATTCTTAATATTTTATTTAGATCATTAGATACTATAGCTATAACTATCACGAGACATTTGGACTGGACAATTGTATTTTAAATATGAAAAATGTTAATTTGTACCAATTTTTAGTCGCTTGAAAATTCTCATAACCTCCAATCACCTTTGATTTCTGTCAAAAACTTATGTACTATCCCGATCCGTCCGAATAACGGAAGACAGACGACCAACCTAAACGATCACCTACTTGGCCGAGCAAGCTAAGGATGACCAATCGGCCTAATCAATCGGCCATCTTGGCACTCGTCCTGAAAGCAGCTAACCGAATCCCGTTTGGGAATCATAAATCAGGAAAGTGGGAAACCAACCTAATAACGGAAACCAGGAGATAAATCCAGGATTGAAGGCGAAGATCCTCCGCGATATAGGTAATGGACATCTGACATTAAAAGGAGGACAGGTGCACACTTTCTAACCCTAATTTGAATCCCATACTAAAGAAAAACCCCTGCTGGTCCTGGGGCCTCCCTTGACTTGAGCGTTGGAGTGTCTTTGTAGGTACCCCCCCACCTCGCGGGAGACCAGATCACCTATCGGAGAAGGAGAGCACTGCCTTGGGAGGCGGAGAACAAGGAGGAACCACTTTTGGAGAGAACAATTGGCGCCCACCGTGGGGCGAGGTAAAACTGTTCCTCGGCCATTATACGATGGAGATGGTGAGAACTAGGAGCGTAACGACAGATGATCATGGCTGCGGCGCGGAGCCTTCCCTAGACCCCTTGATCCACGCCTTGCACCAGGAGATGGTAGACATGCGAAGAAAAAGCGAGGAGGAGATAGAAAGGTTGCGAAAGGAAAACGCAGAAATATGCCAGCAATTGGAGAAAGAAAGCTAGCGAGTGCAGACTGTTTGTGAGCAAACAGGAGAATCGGAGCGCCCCACAAACCAGCGATCTCACGCAGAAACTAGTTGACAGCTTAGGGTCCACTCGAAGGCATAGGCGGAATCGCGACCTAGGACTCTGGCCGAATTGTGCCTTCCACCGACGGGTGGGCCAGTTCGGAGGCACCCTTTTGTAGACAGCATTAGGGAGACTCCTTTACCCCTAGGCTGGAAGAATTTGAACCTAGACCGCTATAATAGAACGATCGATCTCGACGAGCACATTGACGCGTACACCACTCAGGTAAACTTATTCACAAACGATGATGCTATTCTTTTCCGGGTATTCTCGACCTCTCTTAAGGGGGCAGCTTTAAGCTGGTATACTCGGCTACTGCCGAACTCGATTAATTCCTTTGCTACTCTCATTGTGAGGTTTGGGGCGCAGTACGCAACAAGCAGGTCGCATTACCTCATGTCAGTCGCCTTGGTGAACCTCAGGCAGCAGGATGATGAACCTTTGTGGGCATTTATGGAAAGGTTCGCAACGATATCGGTTAAGATCCAAGACCTGTACTCGAAGGTAGCGTTGCATTCTATGATCATGGCCCTAAAGCCCGGACCCTTCTCCAACAGTCTCTGCAAAAAACCCTCGTCGGATATGGATGAACTCAGGGCCCGAGCAGCAAGATACATACAAATGGAGGAAATGGCCGAGTACAGAGATCAGGTTCGGGCAGGGATGTCAAAGAGAACTACTGATCGCCAGAAGCTCCGTTTAGGTCGGGAAAAGAAGCAAAGAGTGGAGCGGAACACCCCTGGCTTGAAGTACAACCATTATACCCCACTTACTGATAGTAGAGCCTGCATCATGGAAGAAGCCTACAGCGCAGAACTGCTACGGTTATCGCCCAAAAGTCATTCTCCCGAAGGGGCGGACCGAACTAAACATTGCCGATATCATGGAAACTACGGACACTTGACGAAGGAATGCTGGACCCTCTGTGACAAAATCGAGGAACTCATTTAGGCTGGGCACTTGCGGAACCACATCCAGAGGAGCCAAGTCAGTTGGGACGGAGGTCGATGGGACAATAGACATCGTGGTAGGGAAGAGCGGGCAGAGCCTCGGCCTGCAAAGGAAGACAGCTGACAAAAGCCTCCCCCCCTGAAAGGACAGACACTCGCTTAAAAGGAGTCATCAATACCATAGCCGAATGGTTTGCAGGAGGAGGATTTAGCTCCTCTGCCAGGAAACGTCACTTGAGAGTGATACGGTCGGTCAATACAACGGCCAAGGCCTTGAAGACCCACCCCTCAATAACATTTACAAATGCCGACTTTAGGGGGGTAGATCTCGAACAGCACGACCTGGTCGTCATTACGGTGGAAGTTGCTAACTTCGCGGTCCGAAAAACATTGATCGACTAACGAAGTTCGGCCAATATCATGTACGTGGACACCTTTCGAAAGTTGGAAATCCCAGAGCACTTGATTCAGCCATACCCGGAGCAACTAGTAGGATGTGCGGGAGAACGAGTAGACACTCGCGGGTATATCGACCTGTTGACTACTTTTGGAGATGAAAATGCCTCCCGAACTGTTATGGTAAGATACTTGTTGGTGAAAGCAGACACTTCTTATAATATTCTGATCGGTCAGCTTGCCCTCAACTAGCTTGGTGCCATAGTGTTGACCCTCCACCTAGCGATGAAGTTCCCTACGGTGACTGGGCAAATAGTAACAGTCAACGCAGATCAGAAGATGGCTTGTGAATGCTACGCGGAGAGTTTGAAGGTAAGAAGAGGACCCAGGCCACAGGGTCGGCCCATATGCATGACGCACCCTCTCATACCCAGCGAGTCGGTCGAGCTTGACCCTCAGGTTGAAAAGCCGAGGATGGAACCCAACGAGGACTTGTGGAAGTTTCAGCTAAATAACCACCCAGACCGATGTACACAGGTTGGTGTTAACTTGTCAGAAGGAGTGTTAGCCAAAATTACTGACGTCCTCAACAATAATGTAGACCTATTCGCATGGACAGCGGCCAACATGCCCGGGATTGATCGTAGTTTTCATTGCCATAAACTCGTCGCGTGTTTGGAGGCGCGACCGGTGGCTCAATGAAAAAGGAAGATGGGAGAAGAGAGGAGACAGGTGGTGGAAAGGGAGACATCAAAATTAGTGGAAGTTGGGTTCGTCAGAGAAGTAGAGTACCCGACATGGCTAGCCAATATAGTATTGGTAAAGAAGGTGAACGGTAAATGGTGAATGTGCACGGACTACATGGACCTTAATAAAGCTTGCCCCAAGGATGCTTATCCTTTGCCGAGCATTGATCGGTTGGTAGACCGTGCTTCGGGGTGCAAGCTCCTGAGCTTTCTAGATGCTTACTCCGGGTACAACCAAATTCCAATGTTTCTGCTGGATGAGGAAAAAACAGCCTTCATGACGAATGGATCGAACTATTTTTATATGGTAATACCATTCGGCTTGAAAAATGTAGGAGCTACCTACCAGCGCTTGATGGATAAGGTTTTTGCGGAACAGATAGGCCAAAACTTGGAGGTGTACGTGGATGATATGGTGGTGAAATCTGGGGATGCGGAGAAGCACGCTGAAGATTTGGGAGAAGTATTCGGTCAAGTTAGGCAGTATTGCATGAGGCTGAATCCAGAAAAATGTGTATTTGGGGTTTAAGGAGGGAAATTCTTGGGCTTCATGTTGACTTATAGAGGAATCGAAGCTAATCCTGACAAATGCCAGGCCCTGATAAAGATGAGAAGTCCCCAGAATATCAAGGAAGTGCAGAGGCTAACCGGAAGATTAGCCTCCCTTTCGCGCTTCCTTCCCAGGGCGGCCGAGAAAGCACGCCCCTTCTTCGGCCTCCTAAAAAAACCAAAAGCGTTTCATTGGGATAAGGAATGCGAGTCAGCATTCAGAAAACTCAAGATATTCCTGGTAACCCCACCCATTTTAACACGACCGATCCTAGGGCAGGACTTGCTAATTTACTTGGCGATATCTGATCAGGCCGTCAGCTCGGTCATCGTGCAGGAGATAAGGGGCCAACAAGTTCTGATATACTATACTAGTCGCATGTTACAAGGGGCGGAGATCCGATATCAAGTCATTGAGAAGTTGGCTTTAGCACTGGTAGTGGCGGCCCAAAGACTACGACCGTACTTCCAAAGCCACCAAGTGGTGGTAAAAACCGATCACCCCATTTAGCAGGTGCTAAGAAAACCAGAGCTAGTGAGAAGAATGATAGTGTGGTCGGTCGAATTGTCCGAATTTGGATTAAAATACGAAGTGAGAGACCCGATTAAAGCACAATGCCTTGCCGACTTTATAGTGGAACTATCGTCGCCGGCAGAACCCACTTCAGCACAATGGACTCTGTACGTGGATGGGTCATCAAACCAACACGGAGGGGAAGCCGGCGTCATTCTCGAGGGGTCCGGAGGAGTCGTGTTAGAACAGTCCTTGAAGTTTGACTTTCGAGCCTCCAATAACCAAGCAGAGTATGAGGCACTTATTGTAGGGCTACAGTTAGCAAGAGAAATCGGGGCCAGCAAAATTAATTGCAAAAGTGACTCCAAGTTGGTAACGGGTCAAGTGTCCGGTGCGTTCCAGATCAAGGATACCCAACTCTTGAAGTATTATCACAGTGCCGTACAATTGATAATCAGTCTCGAAGAATTCAAAATAGAACATATTCCAAGGGAGGAAAATAGGAGAGCCGACCTCTTATCAAAGCTGGCCACAAGCACTAGGAAAATGGGGCAATGACGAACGGTTATACAGGAAACCACGACGAAACCCAGTATTGAGGAGATCCTAAGCGTGGCAAAAGATGAAAGCGGGTGGATGGTCCCTATTAGGAACTACCTCACAACCGGCGAGTTGCCGGCAAACAAAAACACAGCAAAGAGGATCTGGCGGAAGGCTAGCTACTATGTCATTGACAGAGCAAACTTGTACAAAAGGGGATTCCACGCCCTATTACTTAAATGCTTGGAATCCGACCAAGCCAAATATGTCATGGGAGAAATCCATCACGGCATTTGCGGCATTCACACTAGAGGGCGAGCCATGGCAGCTCGTGTCATCCGGGCTGGATATTATTGGCCGACTATCCGAACTGACTACGTCGAATACTTGAGAAGGTGTCAAGAATGCCAGAGATTTAGAAATTTGTCCAGCGCACTCACAGAGGAGTTACACTTGATTTTATCCCCTTGGCCCTTTGCTACGTGGGGCTTAGACATACTCAGACCCTTCCCTGTTGCAAGGGACAAGTGAAGTTCCTATTGGTGGAATCGAATATTTCACTAAATGGATAGAAGCCGATCCCTTAGCTCGGATAATGGCCGCAAACATGCAGAAGTTTGTGTGGAAGCACGTCATTTGTTGGTTTGGAATGCCGTATACCATCATTACAAACAACGGACGCCAGTTTATAGATGGATCACTCATAGAATTTTATAAAGGCCTCGAGATTCGACATCAGACCAATTTGGTCGAACACCCGCAAACTAATGGGTAGGCTGAGGTAGTGAACAAAGTAATCTTGGGGGAATTAAGGAAGTGAGTGGGAAAGGCAAAGGGAAGTTGGCCTGAAAAACTGCCTGGTATCCTTTGGGCTTATCATTGTACACCACAATTGACAACTCGGGAAACTCCTTTTAGATTGGTCTACGGAACCGACGCCATGATCCTAGTAGAGTTGGGGGAATCGTCCTTACGCCGCATAGTGTTCAACCCCGAAAGAAACGGTGAAGCGCTCAAGATGGAGTTAGAACTAGCGGAAGAATTAATGGAGAAGGCCAGGATACAGGAAGAAGCAAGAAAGTGAAAGGTTGCTTGCAGGTACAACAGGAAAGTGAAGCCAAGAGACTTCGAACCTGGTGACTTGGTGTGGAGAAAAAGGGGGGAAGCACGGAAAGAAGTCGGAGAAGGAAAGCTAGCTGCCAAGTAGGAAGGGTCACTGAGAGTGGTTGAGCGGCTGGGAAGCGGAGCCTATCGGTTGGAGCAACTCATAGGCAAAGAAGTCCCGTGCACGTGGAACGCTACTCATTTGAAGATGTATTTTAGTTGATAAAATGAAATGACAATGTACTCTTTTTCCTACCCCAATTTTTTGTCCCAAAATGGGTTTTTGCCGGGGAAGTTTTAATGAGGCACGTCAATATTAAGCAATAAAGTTATTTCGAATTCATCTTGTTATTTCTCTTAAATTTGAGCCAACCCACCGTGCTCGAAGACTTGACAGATTTCAACCCACCGAAACCTTACCGAGTCAACCCACCGTGCTCGAAGATTTGACAGGTTTCAACCCACCAAAACCTTATCGAGCTGACCTACCGTGCTCGAAGACTTGACAGGTTTCAACCCCTTGAAACTTGACCAAGCCGACCCACCGTGCTTGAAGACCTGGCAGGTCTCGATCTAAAAAGCCAAACCAAGTCGGCCTAACGATTATTGATTCAATCGAGTTGATGCGCTGAATTAAAATAGTAGTAATCCAAGATGATCAAATAATGGAAAATAACTGGCATTTTTGTAAAACATGGAACTTGATACATATAAAGCTTCGAACACGGAGATTGAATATAACACATGTAATCCCCATTCATATTAAATACATTTCATATTAATTTAGTTATTAAGTTTAAGTAAATAAAAATGCGTGTAAAATTTTTCCAGTTTTAAAAGAAATTCCAAACTTAACAGAATTTGAAAATGGTAATAAAATATGAAAGATGTATACATATATTTCATAAAACTGTACATCATGGTTTGAGTAATACATAACAGTCAGAAAACAAAAGTATATCGAAATACATATACTACCTAGCCCACTATATACATCAAAAAGATTCTATACAGAGTAGTATTTATCTATCCTATCCCTTATACAAAAAGAAAATACTGTTGGTCTTCAAGTCCTCCCCCGTTGAGATGTTCTCTATCTCGTACTCAGCATCACGGAATGTTAATGTCGTCTTCAATAATCACGATCAATCATACATAGAAGAAAATAATGGAGTGAGGTGTTTTGTTCTAAAATTACTTTTACATGTACGGTAGGAAATCTACCATAAAACAAAGATAAAACACAAATGACAACACAAGGGATCCTAAGGTTCGTTCTAAGTTGTATCTGATTACTCTTGACTAGGTATGGATCCATACTTCCATTAGTGAGTAATAGTTCTCAACAGAACCTGGGAAATGACTGGAAGTACATATACCTCTCTCAACACTATCACATGGTACAGTCCTCATCATCATTGAGGAACAAAATAACAATTTAGGATATCCATTTATAGAAGTATACTCTCAAACCAATCCTGGAATGCTGAGCAGTTGTCAGGGTTATCGAGTTTGGTCAGGCGAATATCCCAACTCAAGGGCGCTACCCTGACCATTGGGACTTTCACCACTCGATGCCTACCCCCAAGACCTCCGCAAGTGGTTCCTTGCCTTTCATTCTTCAGCGTACCAAACTGTAGCTTCCCTAGCAGGGTGTCATGCCACTACATGTCACTTGCTTTATATTACTCACTAATTTATCACTTCCTAATTTCTCAAATAGAGGTTTCCCTGGTTCATTTAATTTGAGCACCAGTATAATCAACATTTTTGCCTTATTTTGCAGCAATTGCACTATACCAAAATTTTAACAGAATAACGATATAACAATTATAGTATAATTACTAAAATTTTGGCAGAATAACAACTAACTAAATGCATTTTGATTTTCTAAATTTGAGCAGAGTAACAGCTTAATAAATGTATTTTTATTTTCTAAAATTGAACAGAGTAACAGCTTAGCAAGTAAAATTTAATAATTTAAATTTGAGCAGAGTAACAATTTAATAATCATGATTTAATAATTTAAATTTGGGCAGAGTAACAACTTAGTAAAAATTAAAGTTTAACTTTAAACAATAATAACAATACTAAAATTTAAGCCTAAACGGTTTTAGGGGAAAACCCTTCCTACCAACTTGCAAAGTGACAGTAATTTAGAACCAACCCCACTCCCCCCATTACCTCTAAGATAATTGATGGAGAGGATGAAATTGCTGATGTAGAGCTTCTAGAAAGAGAACTTTACTAGTTGTTGGAAAACTAGTAAAATAAAAATAAAATAAGAAAAATTTCTAGAGAGAGAAGATTTTAGAGAGAGAGGCTCTCTAGCTTATGGAGGAGAAGGATGGTGAAAATCTTCTCCATGGATGATGGTATTTATAGAGGAAGAGGGGGCTTAGGTGTCCCACCATTTTACATCATCCATTATGCCACTATTATGTCATAAATCTAATTTTTATTTATTTTTAATCCAATTTAGGGACACATATCCCAAATAGGTGGTGAATCACCTATTTTGGGGTTGGGGACGTGCTCCACCAGCTGTCCCAAGCCTCCACGTGTCAAATTTTATCTGTAGGTGAATTAACTGGTGCCGATAAAAACACCTAAACTTGAAAAATTAGCTTTTAATATCAAAATAATGTATTTTAATGCAAAACTGGACAAATAAATTATTTTTCATCAAAATAAATTTCTAATAATAAATTTTAATTTTTATTAATTTATTTCAATTATATGTATTTATTTTCTATTTTTAAGCTAGAAAATTCATAGAAAATCCATTTTAATTCAATAAATACTAAAATTTTTATCAAAATTCTAAAATTAAATATTTTACCCATAATTAAACTAAAATTACCATTTTCACCCTTTTTGAATGTCAAACCAGTACTGACTGGCTTATTAGACACGCAATGGCATTTTGGTCATTTTACACAGAAATTCCAGAAAATTCCCAAAATTATATTTTAATATATATGACATAATTCCAAGCTCAAATTGACATTTTAATGTCAATTGAATCTTTTCCTCATGTCAGTTCTTAATGTTGAGGAATAGGGATAAAATTGTCATTTTCTAATTTCTCCGGGCTCCGGCTCGGAAAAATTATTAAAAATCACGATTAAATAGCTCTTGAGATTTTGGGCAAAATGGTGAGAGTCAGAATTTCAGAATTCCTTTCCGATTTTTCAGAATTGTATTACCAAATATTAAAAAAACAGTGGAAGAATTGAAATAGGATTATTATATTTTTCACTACTTTTCTCTCAAAATAAAGTTTTTATAATGAGAGGTACTTAATATAAAATTTTCAAAATATTTTGAGGTCAAAAAGTCTCCGATTGGTTCCCACAGTCAACCAGGGGTATTTTTGTCATTTTACAAAAATTATCTCAATAAATTCTAGAAAAATTTATAAAATTATTATTAATTATTCTAAATACATTGATGACTTAAAAATAATTTTTAAACATATAGAATAATTTAATATATAAAAGTAGGGGTGTTACAACACAGGTATCCTAAAACCTAAAAGCCTAGAAATCATGGGGAAAGCATTCGGACTTCAGGAAGCATAGAGCGCCAAAGCTCATACGATGTCAACATTTCATCAACCTACTCGGCATCTGCACCTCCCTACACCTCTTCCTCCTCGTGGTCGGAAAGATCAACTACATCAACCAACACCTCCTCCTTGACATCTTTTTCTACGTCAAACACGGAGGTGTCGGCTCCGGGGTAAAGTGTGAAATCTGTCACAATGCTTTCTAAAAACCCCCGATGTGCTCCTTCATTATAAATCCTTTAGCTTCCTCTAGATCGGCTTTGAGGCATTTCGCTTGAGCAAGTGCTCCTGACCGACCCGATTTTGCCTCGGGAAGCCTAGCTTTGAGAAGTCCCAGCTCTTCCTCCAGGGTAACCATGGACTCTTCAACTTGGATGGCCCAACTCATTAGAGTCTCATTACAGGCCTTGGCATCCTTCAGCTCAACCTCCAAAGCCTCAGCCGCTCTCCTCGCTTTAGCAGCCTCTAGAAGCAGTGTCTTGTTGGCACTAGAAGCTTCGGCCAGCCCGATCCTTGCCTCTTGGACAGCGGCCTCTAACCTTTGGACCTCGGCCTCCTTCGACCTCAGTAATTGGGAAGAAGCACGGGCACTTTCCAGTTTCGCCCCCCAAAATTGGGCGATCGCCTAAGAGCGAGCCTAGAAAACAAATAACGCCTCCAAACCTGTATGGGGATCGGCTTCTCTGAGAGCTCGGCAATCAACCTCTGATAGGGAGCCGAGGGTCAGCACCATGGTGGGGTCGAAATCCCCACCCCAAAGGGACTTAAGACCCTCGGCAGCAACAAAAAATGCCGGGTGGACGCCGATGAATGAGGAGTCTTCGATTGGTGTTGGCGTGGAAGCCATCCTTGGGCCCTTGGCAGGGGGGCTATTTGAAGGAGCCGCTGCGACCAGACACTCCAAAGGCGGAGCTATCAGGGTACGACTGGAGACTTACGCCATCGGAGGAGCGTGCGGCACAAGGGAAGCGGAAGCAATGCCCGCTTCGACCCTTTTAGCTTTCTCCACTCGCTCAGCGTGAAGCTTGGCAAAGTTGAAGTGTCCCATTATCCCTGCGAAAGGAGCAAAGGACAATAAGAAGCAACAAGTGAATATCGAACAAAGATAAAAAGTACTCACACTTTATGTCCCTTAATGGCTTCTTCAAATTAATAAGCCATAACACAGCTCAGCATGGGAGTAGTCGGGGAAGCTTGTGTAAGTTGACCATGTCATCTCGATCGGACTCGGACATGCCTTGTACTCTCCAAACAGTGTGCTTGTCTGGATCCCTTGTCCAGTAGAAGGGGAACCTTGGGCGACCACGGTCGTTGAAGAAGTTGCTCCTTTCGGTCGGACTCGGTTTGACCCGAAAGAACCCCCCCTTGAAATCTTTGTATGAGGAGGTAAAGGCGGTAAAAAGGGAAATACCGCTGACACCTGATAGCGATACCCAACCACCCCTCTTCCTCTCCTTTGCCGCATAATGATGAAGGAATTTCGGAGCGGTCGGCACCATAAACAACAAGTTGCAAAGGACTCGGAAAGCAGTCATCGCCTCTCAGCCATTGGGATGGAGTTGGGTGGGTGTCACATTCAAAGCCTTTAGGACTTCGACCTTAAATCCATCGAAAGACATGGAGACCCCAAGGTTCCAGAAGAACGTTTCGTATACGTACGTAAAGACCAGTCGTCTTGCCAAAGCCGAAAGGTACACGTGCTCATCGGAACCACACGGTTTCGTTATGACTTCACCCTCATGGTCAGAGTCACAAAAAGTGATGGCCTTTATCAGATCGGCATGGTCGGAAGTCGACTGAAACTTTGAATGGTAAACACCAACCTCACCAGAAACCCATTCATATCCAGGACGGGTGACGGGAGGAAAAACCTCCTTTACCCTTCTCTTACGCTGCATCACCAGTGGCTGCTCGGGTGTCCCCTCGAATGAGTTGTCTGTTGTCGGGAGCGCCACGGGACGTTTGGCCATGGAAACGTCCGGACGAACTACGCTGCTTGTGAGTACACACCGGGGATGGGAATCGCTATCGGACCTGTCCAAGTAGAAGGAATGCACGAACCGGCTGGACGTTTGAGAGTCGCCACCAATAGGCTCGATTTCTAGCAAGAGCATTACTCCAGGCTCAGAGTTGGGATAACCCCCAGATTCGTCACTTGAAGCCATTGAGGGAGAAGAAAGCTAGAAGTAAAGGGGTGTACCTACGAGGTTTCCAGAACAGAAAGAAAAGAGATGACTGCAACCACCACGGAGAATGCTCTGGCACGACGAAAGCAGAAGGAAAGAGAGGCACAATGGGAAGAGATGAGTAAAAGGGGGAGAAAGCACGGAAAAAGTGTTTCCCGCTCCTTCTTATAGGGTTGGGAGGTGGTATATGACCTAAAGGCCCGCGATTCTCCTGCCATCAGATCTTGTACCACCCTCGACGAGCCAACGACTTAGATGAAGCGACAATTAGGGTTTTTAGGTCATCATCAGCAAGGAGTCTCGTCAGCAGCCAAGCATTGAATGCACGCGAAAGCACGCGCAACGGTTCCCAAGGGGAGACGTGACCTTTCGAGTTCCCAACGTTTCGATACCTTGCCAGATAAAATGGTTAGACAAGAGGCCTGAGTGGACCGAACAAACCACCTCGGCAGCAAACTAGCCATAGAAGCCTATCCGAACTAAGTCGCACGTGGTCAACTTCTCCACGCGTGTTGAAGCTCGGGGGGGTGGTGTACTACCCCGATCCGTTCGAATAATGGAAGACGGACGACCAACCTAACCGATCACCTACCTAGCTGAGCAAGCTAAGGATGGCCAATCGGCCTAATTGATCGGCCATCTTGACACTCATCCTGAAAGCAGCTGATCGAACCCTGTCTGGGAATCATAAATCAAGAAAGTGGGAAACCAACCTAACAACGGAAACCAGGATATAAATCCGGGATTGAAGGCAAAGATCCTCTGCGATATAGGTAATGGACATCTGACATTATAAGGAGGGCAGGTGCACATTCTCTAACCCTAATCTGAATCCCATACTAAAGAAAAATCCCTGCTGGTCCTGGGGCCTCCCCTGACTTGAGCGTTGGAGTGTCTTTGTAGGTACCCCCCCCACCTCGCGGGAGACCAGATCACCTATCGGAGAAGGAGAGCACTGCCTTGGGAGGCGGAGAACAAGGAGGAACCACTTTTGGAGAGAACAACTTCGTTTTTAAATTTGTCATTTAATAATTCAACCGATAATGTTTGTACAGTATTCGTGCAGTCGATTTTCCTACTATATAGCATTGTTGTTTAAATATTGAATTATTGATAAATAAGACAGAGTGTGTGCGGTGGTAAGCCCACACAAACGCACCTGTGAGGGGCCATACACATTTGCCTAAGGTTGAAGACTTAATTGGTCAATTAGTAAGACTACTAGGTTTATTAACGGAACAAAAATGGAAATGGCTGCTTATAGGTAATGATTGGTTTTAAGGGAAAAAAATTAATTAATTCAACTTTATTACATTTCTTATGATTAATTTGATTTTAAATTCGAATGAAATCTAATTAAAAGTGACTTTGATTGAATTAGGTTATTTTATTTATTTTTTAGGAAGTACCTCATTTTCAATGCAATCTGTAGTAGCATTCGTTTCACAAGGGATGTGATTCAAAGAAGCTAAGTATCAGTAAATAATTTAATTAAATATTTACTGAATAAATTCTTATAAAATGAGAGTTTATTTATACACTTAACAGTAAAATTTAATACAACAGGATAAAACATATATTTTAAAAAATATTTTTATGAAATTTATTAAAAAGTTAAAAAAATCTAAAAACAACATTAGTTAATTCCATTAATTCAAATAAACTTTTTTATATGCCCCTCCAAAAATAAATTCTTATAAAATGAGAGTTTATTTATACATTTAACGGTAAAATTTAATACAACAGGATAAAACATATATTTAAAAAAAAAAAATTATGAATAAAAAGTTAAAAAATCTAAAAACGACATTAGTTAATTCCATTAATTCAAATAAACTTTTTTATATGCCCTCCAAAAATAAATACATTTAATAAAAAAATACATTTTATTTAAGTAAATAAAAAATATAAAAGGTACTTCTGAATTTATCTCATCCTTTAAAAAAATCCTAATTTAAATTTGTTGAGTAATAACTTAATTCTTCCATAAAATACTCTTTTAGAATTATTAATAACTCTCTCCAATAACTCCCTCATCATTTTCGATTACGAAAAAGAATTACATCTTCGTTTTCTAAATTTTCTAAATGATGACATGAATTCTATCTCCATAAATATGGATATAAGATAAAAAATCAAAAGGGGATCACTTTTTTTTGTTCTTATCCTATTCTTTTTTGTGTAAGTAATATTAAAGGGACTTCTAACCTTTGCAGTAAGAAGGGAAGCTCTAAGAGAATGTGAATGTGAATGTGTCTAGGGGTATTGGGAGATTGAATTAGTTTAAGAAGAAAAATCAATTAATTTAGTTTTATTGATATTCTTATGCTATCATTTAATTAATGTGATTTTGATTTTTTATTTATTTGTCAGAAAGTAATATATAAACCTTAAAATACACAATAAATATAATAAAAATTAATTTAAAGTATAAAAAAAATTCATAAGCCAATTACTATATGCATAAAATTAATATTTCACTTTAGATTCAAATTATTGTGAAAAATAACTCACATAACATTACAACAAACATTTTCAATAGAGATGTTTGCGAATTGGATTGGATTAGTCATTGAAAAGATACTTTGATCCTTGCACTTGGCCCCAAAATTAACTATGTTGTATGTGCCATGGAAGTCTAAAGACATTGTTGAGATCTCACTTGATGAACTGTAGAGTTCATTGCTAGTGCATGAGCAAAAATTTAAACATCCAGAGGTCAAGGAGCAAGCATTGAAGGCCTCTACTTATAATCATTCTAACAATTCTGGCGGATAGGCAGGCAAAGGTAAATGCAGAGGAAGGGATAGAGGACACAATGATCATGATATTCAACAAGATCAAGAATATCAGTTTCAAGAAAGTGGAAGAGGACGTGATGGATCACATTCAACCTCCAACAATACAGGGTAGGAGAAAAATCTAATGTGGAATGCTTTGGGTGCCACAGATATGGACATTATAAATTTGAATGTTGTACTATTCTATTCAAAGAGAATGGAGAAAAATTGAATTTTGCAAAAAAGGAAGAAGTATAGTTGTTGATGGTTTGTTAACAAAATGAAGAATGTAGCAAAAATCAATGGTATCTTGATGGTTACAACAATCATATGAGTGGAAACAAGTCAATATTTTCCACTCTTGATCAATCATTCACAAATTCGGGGAAATTTGGAGACAACTCTAAAGTTTCAGTTATAGGGAAAGGACAAGTACACATTCAGAGAAAATGTAATGTTGCTCTAACAACTACTAATGTCTTATTTGTACTAGATTTAAAAATCAATATATTGAGCATTGGCTAGCTGTAAGAAAAGGGCTATGAGATTATTATCAAAGGAGGAGTGTGTCAAATCCATGATGACAAATTGGGGCTAATTGCTAAAGTTCCAATGATACAAACAGAATGTTTCCTCTCTACCTCAATAATATTAATCAGTCATGCTTCACAGTAAAATTAGCTGATCAAGCTTGGTTGTGGCACTTTTCCTATGGTCATCTCAGTTTTGGAGGTTTGTGGATGCTTCATCATAAAGGATTGATTGTTGGTCTTCCACATTTCACTAGCATATCAAAGGTATATGATGAATGTGCTAGCAAACAACATATAGAAAGTCATTCTCAAAGGAAAAACTTAGAGATCGAGCTAGGAGATTGCTAGAAGTTGTACATTCTGATATTTGCGGGCCCATTAATCCTACTTCGAATGGAGGCAAACGATACTTTATTAACTTTATTGATGACTTGAGTAGAAAAACTTAGGTCTATTTTTTACAAGAAAAGTCAGAGGCTTTTATTGCTTTCAAAAGCTATAAAATAATGGTTGAAAAGGAAGCAGAGGAACAAATTCAAGTGCTGCAGACAGATCGTGGAGGGGAATATAATTCACATGAATTTGTGAATTTTTGTGTAGAGCATGGCACCAAAAGACAACTGACCACATCATACACTCCACAACAAAATGGTGTATGTGAAAGAAAAAATCGAACAATTATGAACATGGTGATAAGTCTACTACATCCAAAGAATATTTTGCCAAAAGTTTTTAATTAGAGCATCCACATACGAAATAGGAGTCCACCCTTAGAAGTTCAAAACATGACACCAGAAGAGGCATGGAGTGGAAGGAGACTAGATGTTAGCCATTTCAAAATCTTTGGATGTGTTGCTTTTGCTTATGTTCTGGATGAGCAAAGAAAGAAATTGGACAACAAAGGAGAGAAGTGTATTTTTTGGGTGTTAACGATTATTCCAAAGCTTATAAATTATATAATCCTAGCACTAAGAAAATTATTATAAATTGAGATGTAATCTTTGATGAAGAAAGCTTTTGGCAGTGGAATACATATGCAGCACCACAACAAATTGAGCGTGCTTGATTCTCTTTATCGATACTTCAATTGTGCGAGAAAGGCCTGTATCAGTGGGTAAAAAATATAATAATAATATTTGTTCGCGGTTACGTGAGTGTACACACTCAATTTGATTTTAATAATTTGTCAACTTGATAAAAAAATGATATAGGGAATAAATGTGACATTAGCATTCTTATTCTTTTGTTTCTGTCAGTATTTCATGCCGCAGGGGTGGTGATGGATCGTGTGGCTGTGGCATGCCGCAGGCAGCGCGATTCTTTTGTGTGTGTGTGTGTGGGGGGGGGGGGGTGTCTGTTTGGGTTTTAATCTGGGTTTCTTTTTTAACAAAGTAGTGGCTAAAGTAAAATGTGGAGGAGACTCCACTGTTTGACGACGAAACCACTGTGTAGAAAAATTAAGGACAAATCTATATATACAGTTACACCATTAAAATAATTTAAAAAACAAAATTATTGCTACAACCGGTAGCTAAAATCTAATATGCACCACTCATTACTATAATAATATATCCAACAGTAATTACAACATTGTCCACGATAACCACATGAAAGTGTGGTTCATGCTAGCATCCGTCTAAAAATTGAATGAATAATAAAATTCATATTTATGTCTTGCTTGTTGTTAGAGCTGGCAAAGGTTTCTCTCTCACCCACAACCTGCCAATCTCTAGCTTAATTATTACAGTATTACCACAAACTATGATTAACAATCTCATCCCAAATTCGAGATAATAAGAACATGAATTCTTCAAACTATACACCACTTAGTAGTAATTGTGATTTTGGAATTGTAGACTGAAGTTATTACTTGGATAGAAGCTATATAGAAGAGAAAGGCTGCATATTTTATTGATTGAAAGTATGATCCAACTGATGTAATTTATATACAGTGCAGCAATCCACTTAAGTAACAAAATCAAGTTCAAAATAATAACAAACTGATAAACTAATATACAGGAGATAAGATAAACTGAGATAAACTGATAAACTAGGATAAGCTTTTTTCTTTCCAAGCTAAAATGGCAAACAAAATCCTGAGAAGAAACTAAAAGCAGATGTGAATTACACATTCTACTGTATACTCGAATCACAACGACACTGAAAATTTAATTTCAGGAAAAGTGCAATCTTGTATCCAGAAGTTGTGTGCTGTTTTTGATGGAAAGGGCAACAGTGAATCTCTTGGGTGGGGTTGGTTGAAAAACGAAATTAGCTTCTAGAGGATGAAGTATGGGGGAAAACAGTTGGGGGGGACGGAAGGAGTCAAAACACGACTAACATTTTCTCCTGTCAATTGGTCATTTTAGTAACACAAGTTTTATAACGGAAGAAAAGGAAAAGCCAATTAGTCACGGAGAAGAGCAACTCCAAACTCTTATCTTCAGATTCAGAATGTCTTTAACACCTAATTTGCAATGCGATCTGCAATAGCATTTGCTTCACAAGGGATATGATTCAAAGAAACTAAGCAAGTGCGTGATTGAGTGATTAAATAATAATATTTTTAAAACTGAACCGGTAATTTAACCAATCAAAGTACTGGTTCAAGATTAAATAGTTTAATTGTGATTGAATCCTAATCGAATCAATATTAATAAAATAATAATATTAGTACTAATTAAATAACACATAAAACAACATTAAATAAATGTAGTGTCATAATTTTACAACACTAAAAATTAAAACGAAACTTCATTTTATAAGTTTTTAACATTTAAAGTACACATAAAAGTTCAAATTAAATATATTGTAGCACTTAGATTTAAATTTTAATAAATGCAACAATGTCCATCAACAATATAAAAAGTTTCTACCTAGAATAAAAAAAATGATAAATTAATATAATATAAAATTATAAGAAATTAAGATATAAAAAATCATAAATTAATACAAATAATTAAATTATATGTTTTAAAAGAAAAAATTAATAATAATTACTAAAATAATTTATACCTATTTTTAATCCTTATTAAATATATTTTTATTTATTCTAAAAATATTTTAAATTAAATTTAAAATTTTAAAAAAATATTTTAAATTAAATTTAAAATTTTAAAAAAATATTTTTTTAAAAAATACTTGTTCAAACCAATTTTATCAATTTTGGACTGACTCTTAATCAGTTCTAAAATGGTTTGATTTTTAGAGTTAACAAATCGATCACCTGAGTAGTTTTTGGTTAGATTGGTTGAAATGATTGGTCCAGTCCTATTTTAAAACTATGTTAAATATTTATTGAATAAACTCTTCTAAAATGAGAGTTTATTAATATACTTGATGGTAAAATTTAATATAATAAGATAAAAATAATATATTTCAATAATTTTTTGCAAAATTTATATAAATTAACTAAAAAAATAGTTTCTAAAAAAAGTCATGAGTTAATTCAGATAAACTTTTTCAGATGGCAACCAAGCCCTTTGGAATAAGAAGGAAATTTCTAAGAGTAATAGAGAATGATAATGTACCTAGAACCTAAATAAAAAAAAATGCTTAGGGATATTTAATTATTTATAGACATGCATGGCCACAATTTTTGGGTAAGATATTGTTGGCACTTACTCCTTCGAGATTCAATTATAAACAATAACAAAAAAAAAGACTTGTAAACTCAAATATAAACAAATTTTAATTATTTTTACTTCATTTAATGATATCTGTGAACACCCAATTTTATCAAATACATGAAAATAACAAAATTGAATATTACAAATAATAATGAAAGAAAAAGAAAAAGAAAAAAGATAAATCAGATAAGTGAATAAAAGGAAGCTTTTGGGTTACCATGAAATGGCCCATATCCAACAAAAGAGGAGAAGCAATATTTTTAAAAGCAAAAATGATGATTTTAAAAAGGAGGAAGCTGAACACGTGGAAGAAAAGGAATATGCTCTTCTAGAAAGTTTTGATGCAATCTTATCCACTATCCAGTTTTCTTTTGAATTTTGAAATTTTTTTTGAAAATCTCTAAAATAAAGGTGACACCTTTAGGGCAACGTGTCCTCTTTTTCCTGGCAGAATGCTCATTCTCCTCTATTATAAATAACCCTCAAGTGACCCAAAAGGGAGGGGTTTTTCTTTTACGATATTCTTTCATCTCTTTTGGCTGGAATGTTATTCTCATTTTAAGAGCATACAACCCCCTGCTTTCAAGAGCCGGCATTGGAAATAGTTGTTGGTATATTTTCTTATCTTACTCCTCTGGGTCCTCTGTATACAATATATGTCTTTCATTGTGAGCGAATGCTATGCGATGGTTTGCTATCTTCTTTGTGGCTTGTCTTAATCATTTTTGTCATGCGCATTCCTTAGTACTGGGGCTTATAATATGTTGGTCAAGCGTGCCTATGTATAATACTTGGTTTTATGCCATGCTTGTATATATGAGCTACCTGCTTTTATGTTACGCTTAAGGATAGATGCTGCCTGCGTGTTATGGTAGTCACCATGATACCTCATTGAATCTTGATTATAACACTACATAAGATATTCATACATGTCCCTCGATAAAATAAAAACATTGTCTGGTGCTCTGTTTCTTAACCAGTCATACATTTTGGTTCGCTTTTCTCGTA
Source organism: Spatholobus suberectus (assembly GCA_004329165.1). NCBI lineage: Eukaryota > Viridiplantae > Streptophyta > Magnoliopsida > Fabales > Fabaceae > Spatholobus > Spatholobus suberectus. The sequence goes on along the minus strand of CM014730.1, from coordinate 79,255,132 downwards.
TAGATACATCCCTTATTAACACAATCATACACTGGCACATAACACACATTTTATTTTCTCCATTTACTGCCCCCCACATACTAACACTCATGGCATGCTTGCATTATCCTCATCCATATTTTATGCATACACAACACACACACAATGATACCCTCACATTTTGTTTTCAGCATCTATACACATACATATCTGCATAAGCATCACACCTTTCCTTCACTTTTCAGAACCAGTCATACACAAATCACTATACTTTTCACACACATAGCATACACACACGTAACATATACTGCTTCACATTTTTACACAATCATCACAACATTCCACAGCAACATACGATCACCCACACACAAACGTCAATCCATAGTGATTACATTCTGATACAAACAAAAATACCCAATAGTGTTTCAATAAAAAAATAAAAAAATAAAAAGTAAAATAAAATACAAGAGGAAACGAAACGCGCTTCAAATCGCGTCGGACCCTCACCGCTTCGGCCTTCAATCTGAGGCTTGTAGTCTTCCTCGCTGTCGACGCCGGAAAACGTCGTAGCGTCGACTCTGTTGGCCTCTGTTCTTCATTCTCTGAGTGCGCGAACCCGACGCGATGGCGTGGAGCAGTTATGGAAGCTAGAACATTTGGGAAAAATCACCACTGAGCCAGAATCGGACCTTTGCTTTAAGGTTCGTCGGCTGGACGGCGCCGGAGGCGTTGCGAGTCGTCCCAGGAACGTACTCGCTCTCCCTTATTCGCTGTTGCGTTTTGCTTTGGAATTGCATCATTGTCTTCGCATCAGTGACTGGCTGGTGCCCTTCGGTGGCGGTGACCCATTTTCCTCACTGGATGTGTAGGTGACGGTCGCATTCTCAGGGAAAGAGGCCTAAGTCGGAATTTTTGAGCGAGGTTGAAGGGCGCACACGCCCCTTTCGCTTTTCCTTCGGTGTCGTTTGCTTTTTTTTTTTTTTTTTTTTTAAAATATAAAATAAAACAAAATAAATGAGTAAATAAAGATATTTCTTCAAACTGTTGAGTTGGCCGAAGGTTTGGCCCTTTTTCTTTTATTCCCTATTGGGTCTTCTTTTATTGGCTAATTTTATTGGGCTAGTTTTTAAGCTTTGTAATGGGCTGCAAGCCTTGCCTTCCTCCCTTATAATCGACCGTGTTGAACGTATAGGTTCGGGTTCAAGGAAATAATAATAATAATAAATAGAATAAAAACAAAATAACTCAAAATTACGTAAAACACTAATAAAGTTTAAATATGGCTTCTTTGGAAGTATTTCCTGCTTGGTCGTTTTTAAATGTGACACATTTGAGTCGGACGACTTGGTGATGTCAAGTTTAACAATTAAAGAAATTTTGAAATTTAAATATTAACTCATAAAATATTTTCTATAAAAACTACGTGAGTCTGATTCTGTATTGTACCGGAGGATATGTAAGAGTAGGGGTTCACTCTTGTTGATCTCAAATATAATAAAATTAATTTATTTTCAAAATAAAATATTTTCTTCCTAATTTAAATTTCTTTTGATAAATAAAAAATGAAGTTTGTAAATAAATAATGTTTTTATGGGTGAAATAAATATTTTAAAAGCTATCTAATTTTGTGCATTTAATTAAGAATAACTGTCTTTATGACGGATGTTGTAAGGTGTTAACACATTCCCTACATGTAAACGATTCCTAAATCCTATTTTTGATTTGAGACCATTTTTTGGGTTTTTTCATACGTTTTTCCTTAATAAATAATGGTGGCGACTCTTCTGTTTTTACACCATTTATTTTTCGTCGTCTTGTCGTGACTCTGATTGTGACAATATCATTCCAAAATACCCTTCAATTAATTGAGATTCTATTTCTAATTACTCTTTTTTATTTTTCATATCAAGTTCCAATGAAGGACACTTTACAAAAAAAGTTTATTTTTTAAATATGATTAATAAATTTAAATGATATTAACTATCTTTCTTAATTAGTACAAAAATTAGTTAATTTTGTTTATATTTGAGTCTGGAAAGAATATAATTTTACTAAAATAGGATAAAAAAGTAATTTTATCTCAAGTCGAGTGTCGACTTAATCTTCTTTATATATATATATATATCTTCTCTTTATATAAATTAGAATAGTTATCTTTAATGAGAGCAGTTTTAAGAATTTTTAAAATTTTATTTATTTCAATTTATTATTTTCATCTATATTTATAAATTGAATTTTAATATATTTTTTAAAAAATTATCAATAATTGAAAATAACCTTGTAACACAAACAAATTGTTTATCATAAATTTAAAATATAATTTATATATTCAAAAATATTTATTTATTATAAATTTTATTTATATAAAATAAATATTTATCCTGTGCAGTTTACATCTTAAAATGTTAGTGATTTAGTAAACATTATCCAAGTGCTTTTAAATTTTACAATATAAAATAAAAGAAAAATGTTTAAAATTGTAAAATTAATATACATGGTAATCATTTTAAATTTTAAAATCTATATTATAATTATAACTACAATAAGAGGATATTCTCTTTTAGTCTCTATTTTTTTATTGAATTATTATACCCTTCAATTATTATCTAATTTATTTACTATTTTACCCTTTAACTACTTTTTGAATTACCTACTACACTTTTCCTCTTTTATTTTATTTTTATTTTTAAAAAATGAAGAGAGGCATTGTCCCTAGTATATATTAAAGATCATGAAAAAATTGTATAATTAATTTAGAATAATCTAAATTTATAATTAAAAACATATTTGTTTTTATTTAATGAGAAGCATACTTAGGATTAAATTCTGTTTAAAAGATTATACGTTATTGATTATATAATAATAGATCTAGAAATAATTTTTTGGTATAATGATCTAGAAATAATTAATTTTTTTTGGTAATGTCAAATTTTAAGAGGAAGGAATGACACTCCAATCCATGGCAAAGAAAGCATTCATGCTTAAAGAGCATTTATAGAGATACTTATATTTATATCTCCTTAAGGAGACGAGTGAGGACTCAAACCTGTGACCTGTCAAATGCAAGACCCTGTCTTGTTTCACTTGACCAACTCCTTGGGGTTGGAATAATTAATTTAATAGTATAAGTATTTTAAATTTCAAAAAGAGAGAAAAAGTTTGTGTAAAAAATATAATTTATTAATTAACTTGAGAGTATAAACAATTACAAGATAACTAGTAGTTTCGATTTCAAGTTTTGGGTATCTATTATATATAATTGAAAATAATCTCAAAAGGAAACTAACCACGTGTCAATCTCTAGAATAATTTTACACAAAATTTCATCCATTTGGCGGCACTAGAGTGTTTTTCTCATTTTTTTTTGCTTTCATGTCAACCTCATGTTTATTTGCATATAAAATAATTTATGGATAAGTATGACACAAATTATAAATCAATTTTTTAAGGAAACATTATAAAATCAAGATGAAAATTATTAATATAAATCATAACTACCAATTTTTTAAAATCAATATAAATCGACATTATAACAATAAATATTACATAAATCTTGAGGACATATTGCCTATTATATAAATATTATATAAATCAACATTAATATATAGGAATAATTTAAGGACTAATAAATAAATATTATATACAAAATAAGATTTTATTGTGTTTTTTAGACTTTTATTGTAAAGATAATCGAAACAGTGGTTTTTGCCTTAATTTATCTTTTTATGAAATTTTAATTTCAAATAATAAAATAATAATTATATAATTATAAAAAAAAATTGAATGAGAAAATAAAAGCACCAAACACATATGTTTCCAAAGTGCCAATTACTACAAATTGACAATTCCAATATGTTAACTATTTAATGCATCATTTCATATCCCACTCAACATACTTTTTTTATGACTTACACTCTTATTAACATATGTGGCACTGTGGAGCTTTTTTTTTCCTCCTCCTAACCTTTATTCTACAGTCTCTTTTTCAAAGAAGGAGAAACATCGTGAAAAATCAAAGAGTAGAGCGTGTGGTTTGAGAATCCCTTGCCTATAGGTAAGTAAAGGTACTACTTAATAAACATTGTTTATTAACCATTTTTAGTCATTTTTTCCTTGAAAGTTGTTACATTATTTATTTTATTTTTTCCTTCTACCTTTCTTCTATTGAAACCAACTTATTTCTTTACATTACTTTGTTTTTCTTTTTCACTAAAATGTGGTACAAATTTACTATTTTTTTTGCAGTCATGATTTGAGTATCAAGAGCATGCTCTTTGAGAAGGAAGGCTCAACATTTGTTCTACATTTTATTCATATTTATGTTCTATATTTATATGATTCTTAATTTCTAATTTTCTCCAATTTTGCAGACACTATTTCTCCTAATAATAAATTAAGGAAGGATAGTGTTTGATTATTAAAGAACAATGACTTCATGTTGAGCGAAACGATGAGTCTACCCTTTTAATTTTCTACTAATTTACTTTCCTTTATGTACATATATTATACGTTATTGTATTATAGCTGATGAAATTTTTTTTTATCACCTATTATTGCAAATTTTAGGTAAGTCGCCATTGAATGGACATTGCTTATAAATCCTATTTGAAAAAAAAAATCACTGTTGAGAAAGTTATAACTCAAAATATCATGAAACTACGAGATAGAGTCTCAACCAAGAGCTTCATGAAATGGAAGTGAATAGATGAATTTTATGGATGCATCTGTAATGAAAAGTTTTCTATAAATTCCTCTTCAATATGTATTACATAAGGATATAGTACATAAATATTATAAAAATTATAATTTTTGTACCTTTCTCTAATTTATTATTGTATTAATTTCAATATGAATATATTTTTCCTACATAATGTCTTCTCACCAAAATTCATTGAAGGTTTTTTATCTAAGCAAATTTGATTTTTTTAACCTAATTACTTTAGATTCATTACATGATAACATATTAAAATCAATCCATGTGTTTGTTTCTATATTTTCTATATAAATTAAACTTGGGCTCCAAATTGTTTTAATGTTTTTAATAGTTTTTTATTTCATTGTTATAATTATTAAATATAAATTTTTATATTTATTTTTTCAATTTAAATCTATTAATAGTTTGATTTAGATATTAGTTGTATTCTAATTATTTTTTAAAATAAAATAGATAGTTTTATCCATGTAGTACTTGAAAAAATAAAAGTCAATTAAAATAATGATAATAAACATACAAGAGATAATATTACATATTATTAAAATAATGTAAAATATCTTAAAGAATTAATAGAATGAATTAAAATTATCTATTTAAGATTAATATATTATATTTAATAATTTTAACATCAAATGGTTATAATTATTCATTTATTTATATTAGACAAGTTATAAATCATATCTAAATGATTAATATTAAGAAGTTAATTTTATATAGGGATCTTTTTTGGTTCAAGTTTACATTTAATGGTTAAAGTTTGCACATATAACTTGCATAGTAAAAAGGTTTACTCATTTGATACATAATTCGTAATCTTTAAATAAATTTTTTGGAAGTATGAATTTGAATTTTAAATTGTCAAGTGTTAATTCTATCGTTAAACATATTTATCAACAACAAGCAATTACATGCTAATCAATGACATTGATTTTTTGAAATTTAATATCTAATTGATCCACAATATTTTCTTTAGTAAATATAACTAAATTAAAAATTAAAATAGAATTTGGCATTGGGGGTGAGGGTAATTCTTTGTAGGCCTTACTAATTGTGTTTCCATGCTAATTTAATATTTAAAAACTTAATAATTTTTAAATAAATCATTACTTATTATTTTATTTATTATTTTCTCATCTATCTAATTTATTAAAGACTTTTTTTATTACGATGATAAAATTCCTGTGCATTGCGTGATGATATCATTACTATTGATATTTTTCTTATTAATATTTTTATGAATAAAAAGTAAAATAGATGACTAATTTACTGGGGTTGATGAGAATTTGTGGTAATTGATGGGCATGATTGTTAATTGTTTTTTTTATGTACATGTATCTTATAAAAATTAAGTAGGTAATTATTTAATGATTTATTTATATTCCTTAATATATGAAAAGAAGTTAGTTGTCAAATAACTTCTAATTTAATTATAATGAAAAATATTAATTTGTTAATTTTTTTAATTTTATTTTACGTATAAATTGTCTTTCAAAATAATAGAAAATATTTCTCAACATATAATTTATTCATGCATTATAACATATCAAATTTAACACCAATGAATGTGATATATGATATAAATTGTACTAACATCAAATCATGTAAAGTTTATTCTTAAATTTATATTGTTTCATTCATTCACTTAATTTTGATTACAATATTTTTAAATTTGTAAAAAATTAGTCCTTTTTAAAATAAGTATTAAAATAAATATATTTAAAAATTTATATTAATAAAAGATATATCTACCTTGCAAATTTTTAATATTAAATATTAATTAAAAAATAATCAAACACTATTTTTCCATGCATTGCATGGGTTTGCATACTAGTACAATTACATTAAAATACTCAAAGAGAAAGTTTTACTGTCCATAATTGTTCTATCCAACTCTGGATACTTGTAGTTTCTATCAAAAAAATAAATTACAAGTTATAGAAAAAAAAATCGTCAACATAAATACAAAAAATATAAAATAATTAATTTAGGTGTCTAAAAAAATATGATTTTAAATGAATAAAATTACATGACGCAAGAAAAATAGAATAAAACAAAATATTATCTCACTTTTAAGAAAAAATGATTCAATTTTAATATATAAAGGCGAGTTGATATTAAAAAAAATTAAATTATATATTTTGATCACGCTTAATGGTTATAACTTTACACAAACTAGTTTTGAAATACTTGTTTTGTAACTTTTCTTTTGCATAATTTTTTAAATAAATTACAACTAATTAATTGTTGGGGAAAATCATATTGAAATTTTGTAGATTAGCATTGTCTAGTTATTAGATTAAATTTTAGATTATTAATATCAATTATAAAAACAAATTTATAATATTTTAATTTGTGAATATTAGTTGTTTGAGCTTATAATTTGAGTGAGCCTATGTTGGGTTGAACTCTCAATAGTACCCAAATGATGAATCCCAAATCTTGTCTGGTATTTATAAAATTGTTGTTGTAACATCCTAAAATTATACAAGTATAATATTAAAAGGAGTAAATTACATTAATACCTCCTGATATTTTTTCAGATTGCACATAATATCCTCCTTTCTTTATCCCTACACTAATTCTCTTAATTGTTTGAAAAACATTACGCTGACACTCCTTATATATTACACTAATCTCTTTTAATTATTTGAAAAACATTACATCGTGTACCCCTATAAAGGAGATTGTTGTAAACGTTAAAAAAATAGGAGGATTATATGCAATCTGCAAAAATCTCAATGTGTCAGTGTAATTTACTCTATTAAAAATAGCGAGTAGTACTTATGTGATATCTAGCCTATTCTCGAAAAAACCAAGTGATTTTTTTTCTAACTTACATCATGAGCAGTAGATACATAAATATTTAAAATACAATATTACAAATTGAGGAGTGCTAACAAACCTCTCTCTAACACTCTCTTTCTAATACCCTTTCTACTATTGGCCGAAATTTATTAGAAATAACAAATTTTGATGAGTTTTACTTCTAAATCAAGAGAAAGACTCATTAAATGAGAAGTGAGACTCATTGAAATGTGTGATTTTCAATAAATTTTGACCAATAGTAGAGTGAGTGTTAGAAAGAGAGTGTTGTTAGCATTCCATTACAAATGTCCTAAAGCTAGTCATATCTAATAACAACAAATAGTGGCAAAGAATTGCGACAAAACATAACACGGAAAGATCATACCATGCTTTTGGTGTGCCACACTAATATGGATTGTTGTCATCTACCATGGTGGAAGAAGCACACTACAAACATCAAACAAAAAGCAAAAGAAAAAGAAAAACAACACTTAAACACAAGAATGCGCGGGGAGGTAAATATCTACCTAAAACACCATGTGGAAACAAAACATATAATAAGGCCAAATCTAGCATATAGTCATAACAGAAATAATCAATTCAGACTAATGTATCAAATTACATGTAATAGTCAAACAAAATGGATGAATGGACAGATGCTGACTCATTTTCATAGATAACTTTCCAATAATAGAGTAGTAAGATTAGGAGCCTGTATTCTACTAACCTTCCACATGCAAATCAATATTCACTACTAGTAGATGTAGATAGGTACATGTCAATACACTATACTGATCATAGATAAATTATAGTGATTAATTAGAAATGTTACTGCAAAAACTTCTTTAACCATGATCCAAAGTTACAACTCTTCATCTACATGTGGGACCAGTACAGTGTATAATCATTCTAGGACTCCAAGTCCAACAATAATGACATGATTATAATTGATCTTACTAAAATTGATATTCATCAAGAAATTTCACTAAGAAATCTCCATATCCCTCAAGTTTCCAATTTCTTAATAATAGGCTTCTTAATAAATTCTCTTAACTACTTCTTTTCAATTTCACTTGTATATCTCTCTAATCAAATAACCCAAAATTTCACCCTATGTTCTAACTACTTTTCTCTTCATATTTCTCTTTCCTATTTCTATCTATTTTGTTTCTTTCCTCACCTGATAAATAGAGTGTAAGTGTGAAACAAATCTCACTCAATGGATTTTTTATTGCAAATCTGTAACTAATTGCCTTCTCTTCTAAAACACAGCTAGCTTGTACCCTGTACCCACTTTCTCAACATGCATGCTTTGGACATAAACAACAAAGATGATCTTTGTACATACACTCAACAATCTATTTGATACCACTGAGAGATAAAAGAGAGAAAAATATAAATATGATAAATGATATGATACGATAAGAAGAAAAAGATAAAGAGATATATTATCTCTAGTCCTTTATATAACAACAAATAACCTATTTCATCAAAACTAATAAAAGTAGTTAAGTTAGTTAATTTTAATTAATAATATCATAAATTTAAATTTTATTCCAAAAATACTCATAAAATTAAATAGTTTAGGCGGTGGTTATATTTAATGATATTACTCATAATTCAAGAAATAATTTTCTCTACCAATGAATGTAATTTATATTGTTAATGTGCTAATGAATGCATCTATTGAGAAATGAGTGAATGTTTCATTAATGGACTTTACAATAAATTAAGGATATTAAAAAAGATAACAATTAACACATTCTATGTTGCTTATAATGTGGACAAAAAAAAAAAAAATCCTATTTATTGCTCAAGGACTAGCGGTAGGAATATATAAGTGTTGATGAAATCTTTGAAAAAGTGGGATGTGAAAAAATCATTGCTCCATAAGAAAACACTCTCTCATTCGAGTTATTATATTTGTATATTTAACTTTTTTTGTATTATTCACGTTCAAGGATTCAAGCGCAACATGTTCATGCACAACACTCATCATACACCACTCGGCTTTTCATGTTATCTCTGAGGGAGACATTGATTAATCCTCTCACTCATTCACACACTCTCTCTCTTTAATGGATATATAACCAACGCACACCACGGTTTTGGCTGATCAATCATCGAAAAAGCTCCACCATAGACATCCACGTAGGCTCTCTTTGAATTATCCTTCAACACAGCCCCTCTCACCAATCACCATACAAAATAGTAGTCACTTTCACCTTTAAGCACCTTCAGCCACTCTGGTTTGTAGCCTCTCAAACCCAGATTCCAGGCTCCTCACAGGGTCAATACGCCTAGGTCCCTCCAATCAATTAATCCAAGCTTGAGCCATTTTCTAAACCGTGGTGCCACACCTTCGAGTCTCCACTCTAATAAGCCATCATCACGCCACCCGCTGTGCCAAAACGAACCTGAACCACAACCTTTCTCACGCTCCATGAACCACTCAACAACACCCCATCATAACCTTCGTGGTTTTGATGCTGCTACTAGCTTCTGTCTGGAGAATTGTCGCTCATTCCCCGCAGATAGAGTTGCTATAATCATTAAGCTGCATAGTTATAGCAAGTCTCCAATAAACGAAATAGAGGTGACATTTTTTACTCACAGTCTGAGTCACTTTTTTGGCACTTGATTTCATTCAACATGCAAATATTTGTGCTACTACCCGTTTTTAGAGATGTTGCTACTAGCTATGGTATTTTTTGGTTAAAAAGTGACTTATTTGACATTTAATAAAAGAAAGAGAGAATAAAAATAAGTATAGGTTCTATAGATTGAGAAAATAGATTGTGTATTGACAGTATAAACCAATTTTACAATATTATTCAATTATATATATATATATATATATATATATTATCATATATGGTAAATTTTTTGACTCTTATAATAACTATTTAAAAGTCATTAAACTCTAATAGATGACATGATAGTAAGAAAAATAAAAAAAAATATAAATATGAATGATGTATTTGATATCTAGAAATGTGTATATATCATTATATTTCTTCCTCTTTTTAATATAAGGGAACGTGACCATCCCTCTGGCAAATCAACTTAAATGACCCTTTTTTATTATGGTTATTATTGTGTTTGTTAGTTTATTATTTGATTCCATTAAAAAATGTTTCACCTGCATGTGTGTCGATACGCATGTTTCTCTTTCAATATATATATATATATACATGGGGTTTGCTAACATACATTCACTTTTTTTTTAATTAGAGTACATTAGCAAGCTACACCATTAGTATATTTTAAGATACATTATAATTATAGCTTACTAATGTACTCTAACTAAAAAATAAGTGTATGTACGTTAGCAAACCCTATAAGTATGCTAATGTACATATACTTATTTTTAGTTGGAGTATATTAACAAGTTATACCATAATGTATTTTTTAGTTGTAGTTAAGATATATATAGTTATAACTTTTGCTAATGTACTCCAACTATAAAAAACAAGTGTGTGTACGTTAATAAATCTGTGTGTGTGTGTGTCTGTGTATATATATATGTATGATATTTGCTAACATACACCCACTTGATTTTTAGTTAAGACGTTAGAAAGTTATAATTAAGGGTTACCTTAAAATACACTAACGGTGTAACTTGCTAATGTACTTCAACTACAAAATAAGTGGGTGTACGTTAGCAAATGTTTTGGGTTTGTTAATGTACACCAACTTATTTTTTAGTTGGAATACGTTAGCAGTTATAACTTAAAATTATCTTAAAATACATCATAACAAGCTTGTTAACGTATTTTAACTTAAAAAAAAAAGTGAGTATACCTTAATAAACCTATATATATATATATATATATATATATATATATATATTGAAAGCAGAGTGAACTTTCGTGGGAACCTGGAATATTGGGGTCAACTTCCATCATATTACGTTCAAAGAAAAGTGAAATTTCATTGGAACGTAGAATTTGTGGGGTCAATTTCCATCAAATTACGTTCAAAGCAGAGTGAAATTTCGAGGGAATGTGGAATTGGCGGGGTTAACTTCCATCATTCCTTTTTCTTGCTTTTTGTAATTTTATTTTACAAATCATTACTCTTTCTATTGTTGATATTTTATCATTAATTTGAACGTAGAGAACGATCTTTGCCTCGGTAAAGTAAACTGAACTTGTCTCAGCCTTGTGTTTTCTCTCTCTATTTATTACAGTGGCTTGCTTACACATATAACGTGTTTTACACTTTTATATACTGTCTTCTTCTGTTTTTTTTTTTTTTTTGATTTCCTATACTGTCTTCTTTTTAATATTTGCAAGATTGCCCGATTTGGTGTTTGAATGTGTTTTTATCGAATAAACTATCAGTTTAGTCACTAATTTTGTAAAGCATTATCATAATAGTTCTTGACATTAAAAAAAAATATATCAGATAAAATTCTGACTTTATATTCCGTTAGTTAGTTAAGTCATTGCCATCATCCAAACATTAACATTGTTAATGAACATGTGAGTTGACACGTTATGTAACATAGGTACTTACATGGCATGCCACGTGGCTCCACACTAAGGGACACCATGGTAGGGACTTATTTGACAATTTTTTTGTGAAACTTTCGGATTAAATTAACAAAAACTTTTGAGAAATAAAAAGTTAAAAACCTTCCCCTCTTGTTAACTTAAGCCCTAATTTCTTGCCCTGTGATTGTTGTTTTCTTTTTGGTGCCAGTCATAAGTGTCCATCAAATCCTCATTTCTTGTGAGTGAAGTGTTGTTCTTCTTCCCTCAATCTGTAATTGTGCATGTTCATTTGTTCTTCTGCCTTCTTCCTTCAATCCTTAGTTCCAACAAAATGGAAGGTTATTTGAATGAAATTTCATTTTATTTTACTGTTATTGTGCGTGCATTTATTATTGACGTTGGTGGTTTTGAACATGATTGAGTTTTTGTTTTACGACAAACGGATTTTGCAGCTTTGTTTGATGATTGATGGGAGGTATTTTGTGGATGAAATAAAATTCGTAAAAGTTTTTAGATCTAGATTTTTGTTGAAGAACAGTTGTAGTGTCAAAAACACGTATTGGCACCAATGATTCATCTCTTTAATAAAAATGCATATTGGTGCCAATGCACCTTGAGCTTTCACTTGTAGGCATGGCACTTGAGGATTGTTTTCTTCTTCCTTTGCTGTGTTAATGGGCCTCCAACAAACATTAAAACGAAAACAAAAGGGACGAGATATGTATGAGAAAAGAAGATGAACAATTACAACTGAAGAAGAAGAAGAGGGGTGACGAGTTGTGAGATAAGGAAAGAAAGATGAACAGTGGTATTTAAGGTTGAAGAAGATGAAATGACAGTTGAAAATCTCTATTTTTTGATTTTGTCCCTTTTAATGTTTCAAATTATTTGCTGTCAATTTAGTCCAACATTTAAGGGAAAAATATATTGTTTAAGTCTTGCTGAGCTATCCTCACTCTATAGCCAAGTGGCATGCCACTTGTTTGCCTATGCTGCACATAATGTGCCAACTCACACGTTAACTGAAGGTGTTAAGGTTTAGATGATGACAGGGGCCTAACTGAGTAACAAAATATAAAGTCAGGGTTTCAATTGGTATTTTTTTAATGTCAATGGCTATTATGGCAACACCTTACAAAGTCAGGGACCAAATTGATAGTTTACTTGTTTCTATTAGTATAAAAATGAAATTCAAAATGTGTGCGAAACTTAACTCTTGTATTAATTAAAAATGATAATAATAACCATAAAAAATATTTTCAAAAATTATAAAAATGATGATGATGATAATAATAATAATAATAATAATAATAATAAATTATTAGAAATAATCATTTTGAATTTCCTTTCTGTTTGATTATTATGTACTAAAACCTAAAGTTATTAGTGATAATTATTTTATAACTCATTCTTTTTTGGTTACTATGAAAGTCCTAGCTAAGTTGTTATTTATTATAACCATTTTAAATTCACTTCCCTTTTGATTGTTGCAGAGACCTATTTCTAACAATATTTTCATAAAAGAATAAAATAAATAAGTTATTGGTGATAATTATTTTGAAAATTCTTCCTATTTAATTATTACAAGAACATTACAATGTCAGTGATAACTATTTCAGATCTATATAAGGGTCAATTTTTAAAAATATTTTCATAAAAAACAACAATAAAAGGTTTGACAATAATCATTTTGAATCCACTTTCGGCTTGATTATCCTAAAGACCTTGTTTTGGCAATCCCTATTCCCTGCCTTAATAAAAGCAAAAATAATTACTCTTTTATTCATATTCTCACAAAAATAATAATAAAATCAACCAACACACAAACCCTTTTTAAAGAGCTATGTGACATTGAATCCTTCATTACACCAAAAGATAAGTAGGAGTGGGAATCGAACCATGATGCCAAAATTAATTTTTGTAATTATATGTTATCCATTTATTTGAATTTAAATAATTTTAGCTAGTTATTTCAAACAGGGTAAAATAATAGAGTTTAATGGTCATGCACTGTTAGTGTAAAAAATTCTACACTGTCAACCAATCAGAAATTACCATTGATATGATTTTTAAAGTATTTATTATAAAAGTCAACAAACTTATAATAAATGGTGGTTTGTGATTGGATGACAGTGTAAAACTACTTTACACTGTTAGTGCATGACCTTTTTTCTCAAATAAATATTTTAAAGTTATTTTTATTTTGCACATTTAATTAAAGATAGTGGTTTTTACAATAAGTGTCTTAGAGTTATAACACTTTCTCTACCTATAATCAACTCCCGAACCCAAAAATCCAATTTCAAGGCCATTTTCTTTTCAAAAGTTTTTCAATATTTTTTCTAAATAAACCTTAGTGATAACTTCCTTTTTTTTGTTTCTTCACTTTTGCCAAAACCCAATATTAATTGCAACACCCTAATTCGGTAATTCCAAATATTATCTCTCAGTGGCGCTCAATCTAGTCTCACAAATATAAATTACTCAAAGGACAAAACTTAAGTGCAATTCTTTGGATACTTTTGGTGCTGTTTTTAAATCAAAATTAAAATTTTATCTCGATAATTTGCATGTATTAAAGATCAATGCAGATTAACGAGATAAAATTTCAATTTTGATTAGGAAATAACACCAAAAATACTCAAGCAACTATGTGCTTACTCAAATTGTTTTGGCTCAAAACTGGTTTTAAGCCAATTTATCATTTAAAACCCTTAAAAGCCCTCCCCTGGACTGCCTGGGACGTGCACTTCAATTTCTATATATATAAAAGAAATATAATAATACCCAATTTTTTTTTAAATTTTACTATCGTTATATTTTTAATTATAATTGAATAATTTTTTATTTAATAAAGTTATATCATATGATTTTCTTTTTAAGAGGAAACTTTCGCCTAACTAATTAAATAATTCTTCCCCATTATATTTTAAATTATGATTATTTAAATTTTGAAAATCTACTTATAGTTTAAAATATGTTATATCTAAAAATTTGTTCAATTATAATTTTGAGGCCTAAATATGTTATTTAAGTTTTAGTAGTTTTATTTGAAAGATTTAGTTATAGAAATGATAGTATTGAAATGTTATTTATTTCTTTTTTATTATTAATAAAATTTTCTGTTCCTTTATAATATTCATTGTGAAGATAATGATGTTCTTTTTTTTTTTTAGACATATATACTATTTTCCTTTTATAATCTTTATTTTGGAGGTGATTTCTTTTTTTTTTTAATCATTTTAGATAAAATATTTGAGTATTATTTATTTATTTTTCAATAATATTTTATTTTTATAATCTATTATTGTTATTTTAAATGTTATAAATGATTGTATTTGCAATCAAACAACTTTATTAGCCTTCCTTTTATGTTCCTTTTATAACTGATTAAGAATTAAGGAATGTTTATTATCAATTTTTGCCAACGAAGTAAGCTTAGAAATACTGTATAAGAGATTGATAGCTTGAACTTTGAGATATATTGTCAAATATTTTCTCTTTCTATCATTATTTTTCATATATTTTCTTTGTTTCTATTCTCTCGATTTTATTGGCATGTCTTTTTAAAAGATAATAATATTTATTCTGATTTAGTAGAATTTTGGAACATAATTCATAAGACTTTTTCATTAAAAGTTATTGTTAGTATAAATATCAATTTTTATTATAAATTCACAAAGGCCTTTTTTTTTTTTTGAAAAAAGAACAGGGGGCAAGGCCCAAAAGATCAATTAACTAGAAAAGACCCTGGGAGTAACAACTCCCATTACATCAGTGTAGGTTTTTGATAACATATGAAATTGATTATTAACATTTGTCTTGGATTTTATATAAAAAAAGATATTTAATTTTTCTTATGTTTATATATATTTTTATTATATATTCAGATTGTCTTGAAAAACACATGATTATGAATATTTAATATGAAGTTTAATATTATATATTAATAGGATATACTTTTATTTTTGTAATTGGCCTCTTCTACCATTTAGTTCTGGCTCTATCCTGATAGCATTTTTTCTAGTATAATTAACTCTCGAATCCAAAAATCAGCTTTCGATCAAGACGATTTTCTTTGCAAAGGATTTTTCAATATTTTTTCTAAATAAACCTTAGTGGTGATCAATTCCTTTCCTTTTTTTTTAAAAAAAAAACCCTAATTGTGACACCCTAATTTGGTAATTCCAAATATTATCTCTCAGTCACGCTCAATCTCCGTCTCACAAATACAGATTACTCATTGTTTTGGTTCAAAACTAGTTTTACAACCTATTTATGATTTAAAAACTATTTAAAGCCGGTTTATGATTTAAAAATCCTATGCTCACCCTTAAAGCACGTCCCCTGGACTACCTGTGACGTGCATTCAATTACTATATATATAAAAGAAATTTTATAATACCCAAAGAAATTTAAGGATTTAGTATCGTTAAATTATAATAATAGTTGAATAATTTTTTTTATTTAATTAAGTTATATCATATGATTTTCTATTAAGAGGAAAACTTTCACCTAACTAATTAAATAATTCTTCCCCTATTAAATTTTAAATTATGATTATTTAAATTTTAAAAATCTACTTATAGTTTAAAATATGGTATATCTAAAAATTTGTTTAATTATAATTTTGAGGCCAAAATATGTTTTTATTCCCTGCAAAATATTTGAGTTTTGATTTTAGTTCTTATAAAAATTTTCTTTGAGTTTTCATCCTTAAAAACCTAAAATCATTGTTTTTAGTTCTTATTATTATGTGACACTTGTTAATTACTTATATGTTTAACAAAAGGTCAAGTGATCATACTTACTAGTGTCTATAGTACTATGTAAACATGTAATACCTTTAAATTTTTTCTAGATCTTAAAATAAATATTATTTATCTACTTTAACATAGTGTTTGGTTGGGGAAAAATGAAGAGGGGGGGGGGGGGGGGGGGGGGGGGGGGGGATTTATAAACTTTAGTTGTTTGGTTCAATTTTTAGGAGGGGAGGAGAGCAAAATCCCTTCTCATCTAATTTTTGCTTCTCTCCAATATTGGGGGGATTTGGAGGGAGGAGGGGATTTAAAACATTTCAAGTATATATAATTACTAAAATATCTCTTGTATTTTCAAATTCAAAATTAATTAGAAGGGTACAAAGATAAATTAATTTTTAAAATCCCTCTCATCTCCTTGTGAACCAAACAAAAAAAGGATTATCTCCCATTCCTTTCATTAAAATCCTTTTCCATCTTTCTCTTAATCAAACAGAATGTCTAATCATAATTCCTTCCATTCCTTTCTCTTTCTTCCCTTATCTTTTTCTCTTTTGAACCAAACAGACCCTAAAATAAACATTAGCGGCTAAAAATAGTTATTTTAAATTTTAGAAGGATGAAAATAAAAAAAGTATTTTATAATGACCAAAACCAATATTCTCTTATTTTATAAAGATAAAAAATAGCTGTTTCAAATTTTAGAGAAATAAAAAACAAAAAAAAAATTACAGAAAATAATATCAAAACTAACTCAATTTATAAGGATTAAAAACATATTCAAAGTCTAATTTTGAACCTTAATAGCGCTTTCTGCTCAATATTTTTCCTCTTCATGACTGCAGTTTTAGTCAAGGGCTTGACGCTCCAGTTCAAACTAGTGTGGTATATCACGGTAAAATTGCCCTTTCTAAATCATAATCTCACTGTCTATCGTTCATCTCCATCATTTGCATTCTGTGTGGTTGTGTTGGGCTTCGTCAATTTTCTCGTGTAAACATGGCCAGGAGAACCGGTGGCCTTCCGATACCCAGTTGTCGCGGTTCTGTAATTGGCTCTACCTCCCCTGGTCTCTCTCGGTGAAAGAAAAATCATTGCTCCTTGTCTCCACGACACAGATCCCCGGCTTGCAAGTGCTTAGTATAATAAACCAAACCATTTTAGCAAGCTCACTTGGGGTTTAAACATAACATACTAAAGAACGAGTTACCAAAATTAAGTCCTAGCTACTACTTGGAAGGTTCTAAGGTTCTACCCCATCGATGTCAATGACTGGAATAACTCTGCTCATGTCGTGTCTTTGTCCTTAATTCTAGCTGGTTCTATAGATGGAAGGCAACTAGCCCATCATCTGTTGGGTAGAACCGAAAACCAAATGGCCAAAAACTTAAGATAGTTCAAATTTGAAATGATCATATAATTTAAGATTAAAAAATTCAAAATTTTCAATTTCAGATGATCATTATTTTTAATTAACAGCTTTAAAAATTATTTTAAACTGAATTGAGATAATTAAAATTTCTTATTAAATAAAAAAATGCTAACTATAACGAGATGAATTTGTACAAATATGTTATATCATTATCTCAGCATGATTTCCACTAAATACGTTTTATTTTTTATTTTTACTTTATTAATTAACCAATAAAATTTAAGTACTTGGATTTAGGGGTATTTACATGTTATAGGTTGGTTAGAGTTTAAGGTAAAATTAAATTTGAACCAATTATATTTGGTTGGATAGATTTAGTTTGGATTTTGAAAAATTTTTTAGTCAATCTGAACTTAGCTGATTAAAATCAGCTTGGTTTTGTTGGGGGCATCAAATTATGATAAAAAATAAAGGCTTAAATATGTTTTAAGCCCCTATAAATATGGCTTTGTCTGATTTGAGTCCCTGCAAAAAATTTTGTTAGTTTTAGATCCTTGAGATTTTTTTATTGTTCTTTTTTAGTCCTTACAATTAACTATAGTTAATTTAGTGCTAACATGGCTAACAAAATAAACAATATTAATATAGATAATTAAGGAAATGAAGAATATTTTAAATTAAGATAACTTAATTGTTTTTAGATTTTAATTCAATTAAGTAATGCATTTATTATTTTATATAAATAAGGTAATTACATATAATTTAATTTTACAATTTAGTTTTAATTTTTCATATATTATAAACAGTGATTTTGATAGTTTTTAATATTATTTTTACTTTTCAATTCAGTAATTTAATTTTAAAATTGTAATTTTTTAAAATTTATAATTTACTTAGACACTTATAATTTAATTTAATATATTACTTTGATGTTATTTTTATATTTTAATTCAATAATTTTGACTGATTGTATTATAGTTTATTTTTTAATATATCACAAGTAGCGATTTTGTTTCTAAAGATAAATTAAGATATTAAAATAAATTATAAGTGTCTAAGTAAATTATAATTTTTTTTAAAAGTACAATGTTAAAAGTAAATTAGTGAATTGAAAAGTAAGAACAATATTAAAAATAATAAAAATTAATTTTTGTTATATATTAAAAATTAAAAATAACTTATAAAGGTAAATTATATGCAATTATCTTATTTATATAAAATAATAAATACATAATTGAATTGCACACCTAAAAATAATTTAATTATTTTAGTTTAAGATATTTTTTATTACCTTAATTATCTTAATTAATATTATTTATTTTGTTGTCAAGTCAGCACTAAATTAACTAAAGTTAATGATAAGGACTAAAAAAGAATAGTAAAAAATGTCAAGAATCTAAAACTAACAAATTTTTTTGCAAGGACTAAAACCAGTCAGAACTATAGTTACAGGGATTTAAAATATATTTAAGCCAAAAATAAATTATTATACTTTTTAAGTTTATATTTTTACTTATTGTCTATTTTATATAAATATTTAATTTTATATTAATGTAAGTTAAAAATATGTCTTATTTTTAATAACTAATTATTTATTTTATTTAAATATTTAATTTTTCTATAGTTATCACTTTATATATATCATTAATTTCTTTATCTAAAACATAGTAAAAAATATACATAGTAAACATGACCAAATTAAGACATTTGATAACATTAGATAATAAGATCATAAGAAAATTAAAATAAAAAAAAGAAAGAAAATATAAAAGTTGAAGTAAAATTTAAGTTCTAAGTTTAAATGTATTAATTTAAAAGTTGAAAAATAATTGTTTGGATTGGTATGGGTTGAAAAACATAAATCTGATAACCAAACTAATTATAATTAGTTTGGTTCAAATTTGAAGTAAAAAAACTAATAACCGAATTGATTCAAACTAGAGTTGTCAAATGGGTCACCTGCATGAATAATTGGCCTGGCTCGACCTAGCCCCTCTTTGGACCATGTTTTTTCTGCCCTAGTCCGGCCCTGAGCGGGCCTACCGAGCCAATTTGACCTTAATTTATTTTTTTTGCACCAATTAATGTTATTCTCTATTATAATTATTACTTTTTTTTTTGTCAAAAGTTAGTTAAAATATTTAAAATCAAATTATTTTTTTTGGTATATTTCCTATTTATTGCTTTGTAGTTAAAGGATATAGTCTGTACCATATGAATTTCAACTACACAAGGTGATAAAACCAGCAAATTAACTCCAACAGTTAGATCAGGAGCATAGGTCCCGCACCTAAATAAATGAACATAACAGATAGATATATGACATGTTTTCTGAATGCCTTAATATAATATTCTAATGATGTGATATAATAGCACTTTAGTGGTGGGGTTGTCATACAATTTTGGACCATAGCTCTGTTCTTCGATTCATTATAATTTAGAAGCTTCCAATCAATTTAAAACTCTATCTAATTTGGGTGATCATATTTATACCTTAAAACTCTAACTAATTAGACCAGATGGAATTGCCAAATTACCTACACAGAAGCCACCAACAACATGAAACACCTACGCATGCAAACGCAACTCATCGTGGTGCATAAGTAATGTCATGGTTCAGGGCGTGTGCGTAACGCTGAGGGCTAAGGGGAAATGCGTGTGTTGTGTTGTGTTGTGGCTTAGATTCAATAACTAATAAATCACATTTTTTAGTTATTTTTTTTTCTTATCTGTGCATGTTAACTCAACAACTCTCATGTCTCACAATCTTACTCATCTAATATATAACATAATAAATAATAATTTTTTTTTATTTTGTACTGGATTAGCCCGGCTTGGGCCCTAGTTGGCCCGTTGGACTAAGCTGGTCAGGCTAAAAAGGCTCCGGTTTTTTTTAGGCCACTTTTTTTAAGTCCCATTCCATCCTTTTTTGCGAGCTGTTTGGTCGACCCATCGGACTAAACTCATTTTGCTAGTTCTAATTCAAACTAATGTAATTGATTTGGTTGAATTGTGAAATTTATTGGATAAATTCGATCCGATAAACACCTTACTTTTAAAAAAATTGTACTAATTATTTTTTATGACGTTTAACTTTATTTTAAATTATACCAATCATTTTTAATGAGGTTATTTAACTCTATTTTTACTTAGGCAACCACTCTCTCTATTTCTTTTTTCTTTCCATTCATATACTCTAAAAAAAGAATTGTACCAATCATCTTTAATGTAGTTGTTTAAACCATTTTTATTTGGGTAAGTTAGACAACCCGAGAAAGAAAAACTAATAGATATAATAAATGATGTGATGAAAAATTAATATATATATATATATATATATATATATATGTATAAAATGAGACAGAAGAACAACTAGGTACATGGTTAGTATTTTCCTATTCACAACAACTTTTTTCGTATCATTTAGCAGCCCTCAAACCAAAAAAAAAATCCATTAAACTTGTCGTTTACACTTATGTTCATACCTACACTCATCTTTTTGCTCTCTTTATAATCACTTTTCTCCGAAACGTTTACTGTACCACATTATTATATATAAGGTCTTCAGGGAGAGAGGCCAAGACCCACACGGTCCCCTTTAAATTCAGCCTCCTTCCTAATCATACCTATACTCATCTTTTTTCTCTCTATATTACCACTTTCCTCGGAAGCGTGTACTACCACATTATTTCTCAATCCTTCTTGCACTTTGTTTGCCATTTATCAATCAACTATGGCTGCTTCAACACAAATTTCATTCATCACATTGGCCACTTTATTTCCATCCAATTCCTATCAGGTAACTATTGATACTTTAGATGTTATTTTTCATAGTTTTTTTGCTCTAAAAATGGTTAAGATTTAAGAGGTCGTGTGTGTGGTGCTGTCTTTGATTAATAATATGTCGTACAGGTTCATGTTCAGTGACATTCACCATCACCAACAAGTGCAGTTACACAGTTTGGCCAAGCATTTCACCTGGCGCAGGAGCCTCGCCGCTCTTTACCACCGGCTTCGCTCTACAACCCGGTGAATCCAACGCCGTCGCCGTGCCATCCGCCTGGTCCGGCCGCCTTTGGGGGCGGACCCTCTGCTCCTACGACATCACCGGGAAGTTCTCCTGCATCACCGGCGACTGCGGGTCCTCCACCGTAGAGTGTGGCGGTGGAAACCCCACCCTGCCAGTTACTCAAGCGGAGTTCACTTTGAACGGTGCCAGCGGGCTGGATTCCTTCCACGTGAGCCTGGTGGACGGTTTCAACATCCCCATGAGGGTGGAACCAGTGGGCTGTACCGGAGCTGGAAACTGCAGGGCGACTGGTTGCGTGGTGGACTTGAACGCAGCGTGTCCCACAGAGCTGAAGGTGATAAGAGACGGAGAGGGCGTGGCGTGCAAAAGCACGTGCCAAGCTGAGCCATGCAATTCCAGCTTGCCTTCACAGTTTTTCAAGCAAAACATGCCCTGGCGCTCGCGTCGATGTCAATGACCCCACTCCTTCACTTGTGTCGCTGCTAATTATATCGTCACTTTTTTGTTCCACATCCTCCGCCAGGTAATTTTATCGACTTTTAATTTTCTTAATAAATTATAATAATATATATATGGAGTGAGAATTAATATTTTCGTAAAGGCTTTGTTGACGTGGTTGAATGATAAAATTTGGAGTTGAAATATAATAAATAATACATATTGGCAAAAGACTGTAAGCGTTTTTACGACAAATATCTGGTTGCTAAATATTCACACGGCCACTTGATTTCGGCTTTGCTGTTGATTTTCAATCTTTGGGTGTTTTAATTCTCATGCAGTTCGATCATGCCGGGGAACGGGAAACACCCGTGCATTTCCTTGGATCATCATAGCCGTGGCAGTCGTTGCTTTTGTTGTTGGCTTACTCTGTGGCCTCCTAATATCAAGAATATGTTGCGGTGGAACCCTACCTATGAACTTGAATAACCACCAAACCATCTTGTTCCAGCGAAGTAGAGCTGAAACAATCGCTCCCAACCCTGGGGGGAACAGTAATAATATTACCCTGCACTCGATGGTTGATGCCGTTGGACGTTATTTTTGTCGTTAACCATGTGTGTCAACGTGTCTGTCTCTGTTTAAAAACTATGTCTTGTTATCATATTTTGCTATTTTACCAATTCATGGAAGGAAGTTGTGATATGGTATTGGTCGTTGCATACTATGTAATTCATATATTATGAAGAAGGCAGAGTTGCTGTAGCAGCTAGAGAAATCTAAGGGCTCCAAGCAGGAATTGTACTTTAAATATTGATGAATGAGAGTGTGGTGAATGTTACGTAAATTATTATATATGTTATAAAAATTAGTGTGAATTGTACTTCATATTTATGTCATGCAAAGGTTTCTCTGACAGATAAACTTACAAACAGTACCGTGGGTACTGTTGTAATAACCGATACTTATTATTGTTAGGTCCATTTGCATCTATAACTATTAAATATGTTTTTAGTGCGAATAATAGTATCATTTTTTTTTAGTTTTTGTAAAATTATTTTTTAAATAGTTCTTAGAAAATTATGTTTTTATATTTTGGTCTTTATTATTTTATTTTAGTCTTAGTAATATATTTATTTTTTCGTTTTAGTCTCTATATTATTTTTTTATTTTAAATTAGTTTCTTGAAAAAATAATAAAAAATTAAAAATAAATTATTCACATATTATAGAATAAAAACAAAAAAATAATATTTTATAAAAATTAAACAAAATAACAAAAAGTAAAAATTACAAAATTATTAAAAAATAATTTTATAAAGATCAAAACTATAATAACAATATATTACAAGAAACAAAAATATATTTGACCATCACTAAATCCACCATGTCCACTTGATGCACGAGGGAAATTAAACACCCTTTGGTCTTGACCAATCGGGTTGGGGCTGCAGGCCCAGCCAGGGGACAAGGAAAAAAGCATGCATAAGCACAATTCCCGCCACTTGAAGTCCTAACAAAGCTTGCGCGCCCAAGTCAACGAAAACAGCACTCTTGACGCCAAAAAGGACTAAGAGCTTTTTCCTGTCAATTGGTCATTTGAAAAAGACTTGTTTATAACGGAAGAAAAATGGAAAGGCCAGTTAGGGAAGGAGGCGAGCAACTCCAGACTATCATCTGCAAACCTTCTCTGATACCTAATTTGCAATGCGATCATCCGCAGTAGCATGCATTTGCTTCACAAGGGATATGATTCCAAAAAACTGAGCAAGTACGTGATCGAGTAAATAATTTAATTAAATCTTTATTAAACAAATTAATTCTTGTGAAACGAGGGTTTATCTATACACTTGACGGTAAAACTTAATATCACAAGATAAAAAAAAATTATATATTTTCTTCAAACTCTATTCATTACTCTTATTTATGTTAATTATTATTATTCAAAGAAAAAATTTACTAGCCTTTTTATTTATTGCAAATGAAATTATTTTTGCAAAGTTTTAATTTTCTCCACAATTATAGTTAAGTCAAAGTAATACCACAGGGCATTACACCTACGATCAATGTTTTTAAAACTAAACCGGTTATTGAACCGATCAAGACACTGGTTCAAGGTTCAATGGTTGAACCATGGTCAAACTGCTATTAATAAAAATTAAATAATACATATTAATAAGATTACAAAAATATAATATCATAACTTTACATCTAAACTCAAAAAGAGAATGGCAAATACTAATTAAAGTTATCAAAGTCATAATATTTCTTAAGGTCAACTCCATCAAATGCCATTATGTTAGCATTTGCACTATTTCCACCAGCATCACTATCACTCTCAAGTTGATAATCAAGTGAATCAAAAATTGGTTTTGATTTTCACCATTACCATTGATCATTATAAAATTTTCTCCGTAGTTGGCAGCTGGAACTGGAATTGCCCCATTCCGCTCATTTTTATGGAAAATGTTCTTCGAGAAGCATGATGATTAATTAC
Organism: Spatholobus suberectus; assembly: GCA_004329165.1. Taxonomy (NCBI): domain Eukaryota; kingdom Viridiplantae; phylum Streptophyta; class Magnoliopsida; order Fabales; family Fabaceae; genus Spatholobus; species Spatholobus suberectus. Next base: position 79,230,039 of record CM014730.1, on the reverse strand, counting down.
AAGGTAATACACCCAGACTTGTATATATTGTTCTTGGTTTGGTATCTAGCATGAACCAGGACTATATAACCGGAATGTATAGAGTGCATAAATTACGCCACAATAAAATGAACTTGATCCTGGACAGTGGAAACGTCTGTATAATATATACAGTTTCATTGTCTGAATATAAAAAAATTAACATGCATGGCATTGTGTATAATTATTTCTATTCTCACTTTTTTTTTCTTTCAGATATACACATCTTAAAATACACTCCAAAGTTAAAGAGTTCAACATTTGTCGTCTATATATATATGTGTGTGTATAATAATAATAATAATTATTATTATTATTCCAAGGTTCAATGGAAGAGTTGGAGCAAATTAAGCAAATCACTACTGCATTACCATAAAAATCCACAACCATGAGGAGCTCTATTTTATTGAAACTCCATACAAAAATTAATTCATCTTTATGGATCTTTCAAAGGACGCACGACAAATTTAGTCACGCAATAACCATAGGGAAAGTAAAGTGACAGCTGTATAAGAAACTAAAAGTTTAATTAGTATTATCAGAAATGTATTTGTGCGTGACCATATTTGATGATTAACGGAGTTTTGGCACATATGGTACATGTAGTTCAATGGTTTGGCATGGCTCTTCTTGGATGTCCCCACAAGCAGCTCACTACTTTATAAGGAATTGAGATAAATCAAACTTTTCTTTTTATTCAGGACCATCTTCCATTTGGTGTCTGGAAATGGGAAGGCTTACAGATCTTTGTGGCACATATGCTGATATGTGGGACAGGAATTTGAAAAGATGAAGGAGAAAACTGACAATTTCAGGCTTGACTTTGTTGTGAACAGAGAGCAAACAAACGAAAAAGGAGAGAAGATGTTCATCCAAACACGCTCAATATGCAGAAGAGTTATGGGAATTACTGAAGAAAGATAACACTTTTGTCTACATGTGTGGACTGAAAGGGATGGAAGAGGGAATCGATGACACAATGGTGTCACTGGCTGCAAAAGACTGTAATAAACCAGAAATTATTAGATAGTTCCAAACCACTATGTGTCTATAGTTTTGAGTAATCTCTGCATGAGATGTAATTGGGTTTTTTAATTTACAAAAAAGAATTAATAATATTTGACTAGATATCATGTGTATATTAGTTAGAACCATGGTGGTTTGGGACAATTTAATACACTTTCCTTTAGTCATAGCACACAATCACAGAAATTTTATTTTTACTTAATTAATTAACCAATAAAATTTAAGCACTTGGATTTAGGGGTGTTTATCGGTTGGATTGGTTTGAGTTTAGGGTAAAATTAAATTCAAATAAATTATATTTGATTGGATTGATTTGGTTTGGGTTTTGAAAATTTTTCAATTAATCTGAACTGAATTAATTAAAATCGACTTGTTTGGTTGGGGGCAACAGATTATGATAAAAAAAATAAATTATTATATTTTTTCAAATTTTTATTTTCACTTATTATCTATTTTATATAAATATTTAATTTTATATTAATGTAAGGTAAAAATTTCTTATTTTTAATAACTAATTATTTATTTTATTTAAAATATTTAATTTTTCTATAGTCATCACTTTACTTATATCATTAACTAGAACGCATACTCGTGTGATACACGGATGAATGTTGGGGGATATTTAGAGTAATTTTTGGATGAATAAAAAGTCATATACATTTCATTATATTGCTTGCAAATATTTAATAAGAGTGCATTGTAACAAAATCATATGAATTTAAATATTACTAAATATGAATAAATTAATTATACATGAATGTTATATAAACTTGTAAATTATTTCATCCAAATGAAAAAGGCATCTAAATACGTTTAATTTAATACAAAATAAAACATGATGTAAAATTTAATTTACAATGAGTTTTATGATTGAAGAAATATGTTGGGTGTGTGTGTGTATATATATATATATACATGACATGTATGTAAGACTAGAGAACTTCAATTAATTCAACCAAATGAAAACAGTAAGAGAACCTTAATAAAACTTTAATAGAATTTTAATAAATTAGCTAATGATTGTGTGCTTTATTGTGCAGCCTGCAACCCACCTTATAACACCTTGCAAAGTACACGCACATGCAATTAATGAGCCAGGGCATATGACTAATGTGAGCTCCCAAAACCTCATGATTTCCCCTCATATATATAGTCCCGTCCCACCATTGTTTTAATACATTACTTAATATTATTAATAAACATGAATAATATAATATTCATATTACAGTAAATATAACACAATAAAAATTCTAAAAAATCAACATGAAATGTACAAATAAAACATCACACATACCTAGTCAAATATTATCTCAAGTTTTGAAAACTTCTTATAAACTACATTTGACATCTGTTTAGAATTTGCATATTCACTGTGACATGTTAATATTTTCAATCCAATAGGGGATGATGTGACAATGCAACGTACAACTGCCATGTGAAAAAACAGGCTGAGAAAGATATATTCCTACATGTATGAGTGACTGTCCTTGACCCTTGTTTATTGTCATTACAAAAGAGATAGCAATAGGAAATTGCCCGTGTTGAAATTTTGGATTTTGGCTATTCCTTCTTTTATCTACTCTCTTAGAGTACTACATCAAAGAACTACAATATTCACATTCATATGACATATCACCAACATCCCAGTATTTTAGTGAAACATATATGAACTATATTAGTATGCTTTCTTAAAATAAAATAACAAATCTGAATGAGAATATAACAAATATAATTTATACCTTCCTTGGCAGAAAGAACAATGACTTCATCTTCTTCCCCATCTAGTTCATTATTATTATCTATTTAAATCATAAATAAAACATTAGTAATTGATTAACTTCACCAATAAATGATTATTTCCTAACTTTAAATTTGTAACCAAAGCAATATCAGTTTAATAGTGTTAACTATTTACCATAGTTTTAAGTATAGATACAAAATACTACCTGATTCATTCAAGCATAAAGAAACAAATAAAATATATAATAGTTAATTATTCAAAAGGTTAAAAAAATCATATAAAGTTAATAAGTTAGAAAATTTGCAATAGCAATGTGAGAATACCTGATAACGATGGAATCTCATTTGATTCTTTATGAAAATTGGTGTCAAGATTATCAATATTTGATAATTCAGGTGATGCCTTTGATGCCCAAGGTATATTATTAAGAGAGAATGACACATTCTTTTCAAAATTATGAGAGCCAAGTCTATTCCTTTTATATGATAAATAATTTCCTGCAACATTGACTGAATAAAAAGAAAATACATAAAAACATTATTAGTAAACATACTATACCAAAAAAGTTCACAATAATTTCATTCACTAACCTAAGTCATTTGTCTCTGGTATACTTCATTACATGTATTAGGAATTTTAAGTTTTTCAGAAATAAACAATGTAACCTCTTCTGTCAAATTAAATCAAAGAAAAGTATAATAGAAAATTAAAAAAAAAATTAGTAAAATTAGAAAACCAAAAACAACTTGTGTATTTGTCACTTTACTTGATATTGAAAGAGTCTATGACTTCTCCAATTTATCAATACATTTATCTACATTTAGATTAATATTAGAGATAGGTGAGATTTTTCCAGCAATGCTATTGTTGTTATCATCTAGTTAAATCACATATAAAACATATGAAATATATAAAAGTTAATGATTTAAAAGATTAAAAAACCATATAAAGTTAATAAGTTCAAACATTGCTACAGCAATGTGGAACTACCTGATAATGATGTAATAGCAGGCTCATCTAACTTTGTATGAAAATTTGTGCTTAAAAGATGTCTATTTGATGATTCAAGTGGTGTCTTCGTTAAGCAAATTTTATCATTAAGAGAGAATGACATACTCTTTTCAAAATTATGACATCCAAGTCTAGTCCTTTGATATGATACTTTATTACCTGCAACATTGATTGAGTAAACAGATAGTTAAAAACATAATTTCAAATCATGCTTTACAAAAAAGTTCATAATAATTACATTCACTAACCCGACTCATTTGCCTCTGGCAATACCTCATTACATATATGAGGATTTTTAAGTATATCAGAACTAGGCAATGTACCCTCTTCTGTCAAATTAAATCACGAAAATGTATAAGAGGAAAATAAAAAATCAGAAAAATTATAAAACAAAAAACAACTCATCTATTTTTCAATTTACCTAATAGTGAAAGAGTCTTTGACATCTTAAATTTGTCAACACATTTATCCACACTATGATAAATATCATATATCGCTAAGATTTTTTCTAGCTTTGAACACAAATCTCCCACTTCTAATTTGAATTTTCTTGACAACACCATTGTTATTGTCATTAGAAGATGCTAAATTCTGAAAAAATGTGGAGTTTGATGGTCTATTTGTAGGTTATAGATTGCAATTTGAGATATTTTCAAAGTAATAAGAAAGAAAACTTCATGAGTTATTCATGTATTTTTAATTTGAAATTAACAAACATTATATAAGATGTAAAATCTGAATCGCATAAAGAACACATTTCACTATCAATTTTTTTCTAAAAGATAATTCAATTACCATTTGTGATATCAGACAATGGAGTATCGCTAATAAGACTTTTAGAACTCTATTTATTGAAATTTGCCTTTGTCATCATACTTGTAAGAAGGTTTTAAAGTTTAGTTATTGTATAGCATAATAGTATCTATGAATGAAGTTATTGCCTATCAAAAAAAAAATCGGAAATGAAAATAAATGAAAACAAAAATTCATAATAATTGCATGCATCCAAACAATCTATAGGTATTATTTAATTGGGTGTGGTTAGAAACAAACCTAAACTCAAAAGAAAACTCCTCAAATTCCCATTACAATCATAGTAAAAAGAAAGGTGGGCAATAACATTAATAGAATTTCTTTTGACATTAAGGACAATCTATTTTATTAACATTATTTGAACACAATAATTTATGACTATTCTTAATGATTTCTCAATAATTGCCACAATGATTGAGCGTGTGTGTGTATATATATATAATAGATTATTAATATTAAAAAATTAAAAATATATATTAAAAAAAATTGCTATGAATAACTTACTAATATTTTATCTAATGATTTCGGTTTCTCTTAAAAAAAATATTTTATCTAATCTAATATTTCTTTAATTACTTTAATTAGAATATATTTAAAATGCTACCAATTATTATATATTATACATTATATTGAAAAAACTAATTTATTATTTACCATTAGCAGTACATAGTACATTATAACAAGACTATTGCCATTTCCAACATTGCACGTCATTATTTATCTAAAATTTAAAAATATTATAAAAAAATTGATTTAATTAATAAATAAATATTTTTATAATAATAAATATAAATATAATTAGAATATTTATAATTTAAATTTTAAGATTACTTTAATTACTAATATTTTATCTAATCTAATATTACTTGGTTTTGCAAAGTGTAGTGTAGGTTCTCTTAATATATTCTCTTTATTTTGCAAAAGAAAAAAAATATTTTATCTAATCTAATATTACTTTAATTAATTTAATTAGAATATATTTAAAATGCTACCAATTATTATATATTATATATTATATGGAAAAATTAATTTATTATTTACCATTAGCACTACATAGTACATTATAACAAGACTATTGCCATTTCCAATATTACACGTCATTATTTATCTAAAATTTAAAAGTATTATAAAAAATTGATTTAATTGATAAATAATTATTTTTATAATAATAAATATAAATATAATTAGAATATTTATAATTTAAATTTTAAGATTACTTTTATTACTAATATTTTATCTAATCTAATATTACTTTGTTTTGCAAAGTGTAGTGTAGGTTCTCGTAAAATGTTTTCTTTGTTTTGCAAAAGAATTTTTTTTTTATCTAATCTAATATTACTTTAATTACTTTAATTAGAATATATTTAAAATGTTACCAATAATTTATCTAATGATTAAAATGTTACCAATATTTTATCTAATGATTTTGATTCTCTTAAAAAAAATACTTTATCTAATCTAATATTACTTTAATTAGAATATATTTAAAATGTTACCAATTGTATATATTAAATATTATATTGAAAAATTAATTTATTATTTGCAATTAGTACTACATTAATAGTACATTATAATGATACTATTGCCATTTATAATATTACACGTTATTGTTTATAAAAAATTTAAAAATATTACAAAAAAATAGTTTCCATTGATAAATAATTATTTTTATAATAATAAAGATAAATATAATTAGAATATTTATATTTTAAACTTTAAAGTACTTTAATTACTAATATTTATCTAATCTAATATTACTTTGTTTTGCAAAGTGTAGTGTAGTTTCTCTTGATATATTCTCTTTGTTTTGCAAAAGAAAAAAAAATATTTTATCTAATCTAATATTACTTTAATTATTTTGATTAGAATATATTTAAAATATTATCAATAATTTATCTAATGATTAAAATGTTACCAATATTTTATCTAATGCTATCACCATTTATAATATTACACCTCATTACGTATAAAAAACATTAATATATTATAAAAAATTGTTTCAATTGATAAATAATTATTTTTATGATAATAAATATAAATATAATTAGAATATTTATATTTAAATTTTAAATTACTTTAATTACATATATTTTATCTAATCTAATATTACTTTATTTTGCAAAGTGTAATGTAGGTTCTCTTAATATATTCTCTCAACTTTGCAAAAGAAAAAAAAATTTCTAGTCTAATATTACTTTAATTAGAATATATTTAAACTATTGCCAATAATTTATCTAATGATTAAAATGTTACCAATATTTTATCTATTGATTTCGGTTCTCTTAAGAAAAATATTTTATCTAATCTAATATTAATTTAATTACTTTAATTAGAATATATTTAAAATGTTGCCAATTATTATATATTATATATTATATTGAAAAAATAATTTATTATTTGCCTTTAGTAGTACATTAATAGTACATTATAATGATACTATTGCCATTTATAATATTACACGTCATTATTTATAAAAATTTAAAAATATTATAAAAAATTGTTTCAATTGATAAATAATTATTTTACAATAATAAATATAAATATAATTAGAATATTTATATTTTAAATTTTAAAATTATTTTAATTACTAATATTTTATCTAATCTAATATTACTTTGTTTTGCAAAGTGTAGTGTAGGTTCTCTTAATATATTCTCTTTGCTTTGCAAAAGAAAAAAAGATATTTTACCTAATCTAATATTACTTTAATTAGAATATATTTAAAATGTTACCAATATTTAAATTTTTTTAATTTTTATAAACAATTAAATCTTCGATATAAAATAAATTTGTACACTAATTTATTAGAAAATATACAAAATGTTACCAATATTTACTCTATATATACTATTGTTAAATTTTTTAATTTCAAAAACAATTGAATATTTCATATAAAATAAATTTGTACTGATTTTATTTTATTAGTTTCTTAATATCCCTAGTTCCGAGTTTAGTTGGCCAACCTATTAAATAAATATATTACAATCAATGGAATCAGGATAACCTATTAAATAATTTGGTCTTGATATAATTTGGTAATGTGCAACTTTAGTTGTATTAGAGAATACTTGTATATCCTACTTTAGTTGTAAGGTTAACCTATTAATAATTTGGTCTTGATTTTTTATTGGCTAAATAAATTTTTACTTCTTCCTTACAATCAATATTGTTAAAATTTCTTAATTTTTGGAAACAAATGAATATTCAGTACAAGCAAAAGATAATTAATTTATTAGTATATAAATTAGTTTAGTTGAAAACAATCTTTGGAAACAATTAATTTATTAGTATATTTATTTTAAAAAATATGATTAATTCGCTAATTAATTTGTACACCAATATGAAAAATCCCATTTTTAGCCAAAACAAAGATGATGTGCAATATCTTCCAATGATTTAAGCAGTAGAAGGCAGTATATTTTTACCCAACGATTGAATAAGACGTAAAGGAAAAGAAATAAAAACAAAGTTAAAGAATTACAGATTAATAATTAAGAAGAAAAAAAAGTTAAGAAGAAGAAGATGAAGAAGTAAGAATTGTGATAAAAAAAAATACGTAAAATGCAACCTATGTTGGGATAATGAACACACTGCAAAAGGGTAGGGAAGAGGAAGAGTCATGGAAACATAAAACACCCACCAGTATATATAGAGTATTTTTTGACATTTGCAATTCCAATAATTGACGTATTACTCTGGATGCACCTGTACGGTTTCCTTTTTTAAAGTATTTGTCAGAGTTGCCCTTACTTTGGGCAAGAAAAAATTTCTCTTTGACAACAACTTTATAAATATTAATAGATTTCTTTACCTAAAATATAATAAAAAATTTACATCATAAACATAACCAAATTAAGACCTTTGATAATATTAGATAATAAGATCATAAGTAAATGAAAATAAATAAAAAAGAAAGAACATATAAAAGTTGAACTAAAATTTAAGCTTAAGTTTAAAATATATTAATTTAAAAGTTGAAAAATAATTGATTGGATTGGTAAAGGTTGAAAAATAAATAAATTTGATAGCCAAATTAATTATAATTGGTTTTATTCAAATTTAAAGTGAAAAGAACTGATAACCGAACTGATTTAATTGGTTTGATTTGGTTTGGATTATCGAATTCATCAAATAAATTCAATCTGATGAACACTCCTACTTCATTTCTAGAGTGTATATGAATGGAAAGAAAAAAGAAACAGAGAGAAAGGTTGTCTAACTTACTCTAAGTAAAAATGGGGTTAAACAACTCCATCAAAGATTATTGGTGCAATTTTTTATGGTGTATCAATCATTTTTAAGTACATAAAGAATTATACTAATTATTTATAATGAGGTTGTTTAATCCTATTTTTATTTAGGTAAGTTAGACAACCCCAGAGAAAGAAACTAATAGATATGATAAATAATGTGATGAAAAGTAAAAAAGAAAAAAGACAAATATGATAGAAATGAGCCAGAAAGGTGATCGTTTGGATCTATAGATCTATCATACAACTCCAAATAAGGCAGCTGTTGTAACTACTTCGAAATTTGCAAATTCAAAATTCTTGAAGAAAAAGGAAGGTTGAATGGAATCATCTCGTGATCTTCGTTGACCTCAACAGCCATGTGCGCATTGTGCACCTCATGCACAACATGACTTGGTTGCAGAGCTGATGCTGTTGACTTCTCGATGTGGTCATAGCTATTCTCCATGATTTTCTTATTCTCCCTCTCAGCTAGAAGTTTCGTAATGATCCTTTCCTGCTCTATCAACATCTATCTCTACTGCTGCAATAGCGCAGCGAGATCAGCCATAGTGACTGACGGTGCCGAAACACCGTTCGCCTCAGGGACCACTTTAGTGGCGATGGTGCCACAACAGACTTGGGATTTCTATTGCTAACCATCACGAACAAACCTCCAAACAATGAAGAGTGGAAAGAGAATCAGAAAATGATTCCCATAGACGGTACCAATGTTGTGTGGTGAACATGAGAAAAGATCTCCAGTGAGCTCCCACGGTGGTCACAAACGTCTTTGCTAGTGGCACTTGCAAGGACTCCAATGCTTAAGTCAGTAAGGGCGTAAGGGTGAGTGAGAATGAAAGAGAACATGTGTACCTAAAGGATGTGAAGCCCTTTATATAGAGTGTTTTGGAGGAAAATACCTTTAAGGTTGATTGCACGTGGCAGCGTCGTTTGGGTGTCTTATTACACGTTTTCCTTACTATTAGGCATTTTCCATGTCGTGTCAAGATAGGCATAAAACTTTGACCGGGATAAGTAAGGCAATACTGTCCGAGATATGTGTGACTATATTAACCAAGATAGGCGGTAAGTAAGCCAACTTAGGGCTTAGCGTTCGGATAACTCCCAGAACACCATGTATCCTTATAAGAAAATTGTGAACATTAAAAAGACAAGGAATTGTGTACAATATCAAGAAACTTCAAGAGAAGTTACTATAAATATTTATTCAATGCAAAAAAGCTGCTATGTCGTAAATGGCCCCTGACAAAGAGGCAAGCAAGCAACCATGCGCAAAATGAAAACAAAATGTACATGGAAGTATGTTTTGTCATTTTAATTAGTAAAAAACAGAAAAAGTATATGTTGCTCTTTGCGGTTGTTCGTTGCCGAGTCATGGAACACTGAAACAGTGTGCAACACGCTCAAACATGAGTTTCTCATATGACAATGGTTATGAATGGATATTTATTTCAATGCCTTTCCACAGTTTTGCTGCTACCACTTTATTTTATACACTGTCATTTCTATGAATGGATATCCCAAAGATTCCGTTGTTGGGTGTATGTGCATGGGTAATTATATTTAGATTAATTAAAAAATGTTTTCAGTCGGCGGGAATTTTTGCTTTTAGGAATATTAAAATTTTCTTTAATTTTTTATTCCTAATGAATTTTTGGTTAGCCACTTTAGTTTTTATGTTAACTTCAACTAATAGAGTAGTGCCAATTTTTATAATTTTTTTCTTCAAATCGGCATCAGTCACAAATAAGTCACTTTTGCTTTTAGTCCTTATAAATATGAGTCCATTTGTTTTTAGTCCCTATCTAAGTTTTAATGTGTGCAAATGAAAGGTAAAAGAGATAAGGGTGTCAATGTCACATAGATTATTGTTGCAAGTGTTTGGTGGTTGATGTGCATACACAGAGGTTGATGAGCCTATGGCGGACAACATAGGTTCTTATCGTTCAATCCTGCGTATCGGGGGCAAGATAATGATCGATCCTTGCATTGTGGCAATTTTGAGTGGCAACTTTGGTCCCAACTTGGTGGGAGATCTTGCGTTTGTTGATTATGGCAGTGAGATGGGGCGCTGCCCAATGTTGCTATCTCGTTCTTGTCATGCTTTGGTTGTAGGCTGTTGAAACAATAAAGGAGGAGGGGAATGGAATGATTTGTACCCCTTCGTTCATTCTCGTGCTCAATTGATGTTGATACAATTTTTTTAAAATAATAAACTTATCATGAAAGATCATGTTCGTTTTGGGTTTGCATGGCTTTGGTTTGCTTGTACAAAAGTCAACACGAGGTGGAGGTGAAAGATTTTGGTGATGTTTGTTGGCTTGTGTTCCCCACCCCATGATCTTTGAAACTATGAATGAACAGCGGGCGACTTCAAGTTGGACTTTACTCAACTATGGATGCTTATGTAAGGATGTGCAAGGAAGGTTTTGGGGACGTTGACTTCGTGACAAGATGGATCTTGGCGGCCACTAATGATAATAGCGGTGATTCTTGTTTACATTGTTGTTACTTCGTCACGTAGGATAAGGTTTCTCGTCTAAAATGCTTTGTTCAGGACCATTATTCAATTACTTTAGTGTTCGTGCTTCTACTTGACATGTCAACCTCATCAGGTTGTGCTGCTATGATTTATGTTCACTAGCACGAGGTGACTCCCAAGTGCTACCAATGAAATAAGTTAATTTGTAGCGCATGATTCGATCCTCACATACGTTGTGTTCTTGATAAAGGTGGTTCATAAGGTGGTGAAATCGCCAATATAAAGGAGCAAAATGAGCTTACATAACCTTGTCCAAAGGGAAGAGGAGGATGTGCCAGTGGTGTATAAACGTGTATTCAAATGTCCTTATCATATAGGTCGACATCATGCAAGCTGGTATGAAGGGATGCGTGTGGGCAAGAACTTCTCATGACTTCACGCACTACATGATTGCTTGTGTTGCTAGTTAGTGCTTGGTGTGAGGCATGTGTGTTAGGCGATAATGATACATATGCATGTCAAATGTAAGCACGTGTGCACATATTTGGTCATGAGCAGGGATATCGACAACTTAACCAAGCTCTTGAACAATCTTGTTACCATGAAGAGATCAAGGGATTAGGATGAGGCACCATTAATGTTCGATGCCTTAACGGAGTAGAGAGAGGGGAAAGATCGGCTTAGCAGCCAGCTAGGATGCACCTCGATTCTAGTGGAGATACACCTGTATAATACTCTTTTTGCTAAACCAATATAAGCATCTTACCAAATTAAATAAATTTTACCAATTCTTGCAAGGCACAGTTTCTGTTAAACCATATATTAGCACTTAGATAAGAACTAAAAGCAAATGGACTCATATTTATACGAACTAAAAACAAAAGTAACTTGCATGTGGTGGATACTGATTTGGCAAAAAAATTATAAAAAATGACACTCTCTTAATTGAAGTTAACAAAAAGACTAAAGTGAATATAACAAAAAATTCTTTAGAGATTAAAATTGATTTTTTTTTAAGAGTTTAATAGTTATATATTGTCAACTAATCAGAAATTACCACTGATATAATTTTTAAGATAGTTATTATAAAAGTCAACAAACTTACCGTATATTATGATTTGTGATTAAATGACAATGTAAAATTGTTAATGCATAACTTATTTTTTTTCTTTTTTTAATAAGAATTAAAAGTAAAAATACCCCTAAGAATAAGAAATAAAAAACATATTTTAATCTTATATTTATACACACTTTTTCTTTCATCTTTTTTTTTCATCTTTTTTTTTTTCTTCTTTTTTCATCAGTTCACCTATAAGATCTTTCAACTTCTGTTTCTTACTTTTCATTTTTCTTTCTATGTGTCTCTTACCTACCCCTGTTCCCGGTGGAAGTTGACCTTTATTCCTGTTTACCCGAGGTTTACTATTCGGCGTGGCTCACTTTAATTTATCCACGTTTACCGAAACTTTTCTTGTCATTCCAGCGTTTAATTGGTTATATTATTATTAGACAAATATTAAATTAAAAAAAAAAAAAGAAGTTTGAAAGAAAATAGGCTTTTGTTGTTGTTGAAAGAAATCAAGTACGGTTGCCTTATATGCCATTTCTGAGACGAATTGGTGGTAGCATTTTCCTTTCTATATATTTGCTAGTTCCAACCCTCCGAATTGTACTACCGTATTACTAGTATTTCTCAATCCTAACCGCAGTTTTGTTTGTCTATGGCTGCTGTTTCATTCATCATTTTGGGCAGTCAGGTTTTGTTCCCATGGCCATTCCTGTCAGGTGACTATTGATACTTACGGATTATATACTTTTCACAGTTTTTCGTTCTGAAAATGGTTCATATTTAGCGACACTCACTCTCGCTAACAAGTGCAACTACACAGTGTGGCCAGGCATTTTATCTGCCGCCGGAACCCCGCCACTCTCAACCACCGGCTTCGCCCTCGAAACAGGGCAATCCAACGCCTTCCCTGTGCCCCCACGATATCACCAGCAAGTTCTCCTGTGTCACCGGTGACTGCGGCTCCTCAACCGTAGAATGCTCTGGCAGAAACGCAACCCCGCCGGTTACTCCGGCAGAGCTCACTCTGAATTTCACCGGCGGGGTCGATTTCTTCGACGTGAGCCTCGTTTACGGTTTCAACCTTTCCCGTGAGGGTGGAACCTCGGGCCGGGAACTGCAGGCCGACCGGTTGCACTAAGGACTTGAACGTGGCGTGCCCGAAAGATCTGAAGGTGATAAGAGACGGAGAGGGCGTGGGGTGCAAAAACGCGTGTCAAGCTGAGGCATGCAATTCCAGCTTGAGTTCAAAGTTCTTCAAGCGTGCATGCCCTCGCGCGCACGTCTATGCTTATGACCCCTCCACTTGCACCTCTGCTGAGTACTATACCATCACTTTCTGCCCCACGTCCTCCAGTACCACAAGGTAATTAATTTTATTGAGTTTTTCTTGGTTTTTTCGTAAAGCTTTGTTGAAGAAGTTGAATAAAATTTGGAGTTGAAATAACACCTACCGCTACCGGCAAAAGATTGTTAAGCGTTTACGTTAAAATTAAATATTTCAGACAACCTGAAAGAAAAAAGTTGGGTTTAAAGTTGCGTTTCTTTTTGTTTTTCCAAGTTGATGAGAAAGCAAGATTTACATTTTTTTTTTCCGGAGTTGTTATTTGGTACAAGGGAGCGAACGAATTCAGTCTTTCAACAGATATTGATTAAAAAAATTAGAAAAATGTAAAATCTGATTTGATAGAACTTACGTGTGAAAATGACGAAAAGGTTTTCGAACAATCACTCCTTTTTTAACCAGATATGCACCGTACGTAGTGAACAACCCGTACTGCTTCTAGTGCTGGCTAGATGTTACGTTCGGAGCTGAGCATCTTTCTAATCTTCGGCAATTGCTATTGATTTTTAAACTTGGGTTTCTGAATTTTCATGCAATTCGATCAAGCCGGGGAACAAGAAATACCCAGTGGCGGTTGGCAACTCCGCTGGCCATGTGGACGGTTCAGCCAACAACGTCATAAAATACACAGTCGTGGCAGGTTTTATTGCCACTATTTGTGGCCTAATAATAAGGATTCGCTTATCAAACAGAGATTGGGACCTCAGCGTGGCCGCGGGAACTACAACTGAAAGTTCAATCGCCCCAAACCCTCAACCTGTCACTGTTAACATGGTTAATTTCGTAATAGGATCTGTTTGAGGGGTAGTTTTGATAGAATAACTATTTTAGATGGTCAGACGGCTTCTTGTTGTAGGTTTTCTGATTGATGTGTAAGCTATGTTTCTTGAATTAGTTAATGTTAAATTTGCTAGTTGCTGAATATTTGAATATGGGTTAGAATGTCCTTAGTCTTTTTTTTTTTTTTAACTAAACGCTCTTAGTCTAATGATACATAGACATTTTTATATATCAAATATTTTATTAACATCTTTACTTTTTTATATTTCTCTATTTTTATCATATCATATTTCCTATCTTATGTATATTTTTTTTCCTTCTCTTCCTTTCCCTTTCTGTGTATTAATAAATAGGGTTGGAGTGTGGATTGATAATTTTCCGTACACTTATACTCTCTTAATCTCTTTAATAAATTTTGTTACAAACTAATGGGAAGGAACTTGTGGACTTAATGTATTTCATATGTAATTCAAAGAAGGAAGAAATTTGTACTTTAATTAAATATATATTGATAAATAAGATAGAAAGAGGTGGCAAATGTTATGTAAATTACTATATTAAAAATTGAATAAATAATAAAATTCATATTTATGTCTTGCTTGTTCTTAGAGCTGGCAAAGGTTTCCCTCACCCACAACCTGCCAATCTCTAGCTTAATTATCACAGTATTACCACAAACTATGATTAACAATCTCATCCCAAACTCGAGATAATAAGATAAGGAATTCTTCAAACTATACACCACTTAGTAGTGTGATTTTGGAATTGTAGACTGAAGTTATTACTTGGATAGAAGCTATAGAAGAGAAAGGGTGTATATTTTATTGATTGAAAGTATGATATAACCGATGTAATTTATATACAGTGCAGCAACCCACTTAAGTAACAAATTCAAATTCAAATAATAACAAACTGATAATATAAACTGATAAACTAATATACAGGAGATAAGATAAACTAAGATAAATTGATAAACTAGGATAAACTTTTTTCTTTCCAACTTAAAATAGCAAACAGAATCCTGAGAAGAAACTCAAAGCAGATGTGAATTACACATTATACTGTATACTCGAATCATAATGACACTGAAAATTTAATTTCACGAAAATTGCAATCTCGTATCCAGAAGTTGTGTACTGATTTTGATGGAAAGGGCAACGGTGAATCTCTTGGGTGGGGTTGAAAAACGAAATTAGCTTCTAGAGGATGAAGTATGCAGCGAAAACAGTTGGGGGGGACGGAAGGAGTCAAAACACGACTAACATTTTCTCCTGTTAATTGGTCATTTTAGTGACACAAGTTTTATAACGGAAGAAAAATGGAAAAGCCAATTAGTCACGGAGAAGAGCAACTCCAAACTCTCATCTTCAGATTCAGAATGTCTTTAACACCTAATATGCAATGCGATCTACAATAGCATTTGCTTCACAAGGGATATGATTCAAAGAAACTAAGCAAGTGCAGTGATTAAATAATAATGTTTTTTAAACTGAATCGATCATTCAACTGGTCAAAATACTGGTTCAATATTCAATAGTTTAACTGTGACTGAACCTTGATTGAACCAATATTAATAAAATACTAATATTAATAATAATAATCAAATAATACATGAAATAATATTAAATAAATATAATATCATAATTTTACAACATTAAAAACTAAAACGAAACATCATTTTATAAGTTTTTAACATTCAAAGTACACATAAAAATTCAAAACAAATATATTATAGCACTTAGATTTAAATTTTAATAAATGCAACAATGTCTATCAACAATATAAAAAGTTTATATCTAGAATTAAAAAAATGACAAATTAATATAATATAAAATGATAAGAAATCAAGATATAAAAAATCATAAATTAATACAAATAATTAAATTATATGTTTTAAAAGAAAAAATTAATAATAATTACTAAAATAATTTATACCTATTTTTAATCTTTATTAAATATGTTTTTATTTATCTTAAAAATATTTTAAATTAAATTTAAAATTTTTAAAATATTTTTTTAAAAAAATATTTGTTCAAACCAATTTTATCAATTTTGGACTGATTCTTAACCAGTTCTGAAATTAGAGTTAAAAAATTGATCACCTGACTAGTTCTTGGTTAGATCGGTCGAATTGACCGATCTAGTCCTATTTAAAACTATGTTAAATATTTATTGAATAAATTATTTTAAAATGAGAGTTTATTAATATACTTGATGGTAAAATTTAATATAATAAGATAAAAATAATATATTTTAATAATTTTTTGCAAAACTTATATAAATTAACTAAAAATATAGTTTCTAAAAAAGTCATAAGTTAATTTAGATAAACTTTCTCATACCGCGACCAAGCCCTTTGGAATAAGAAGGAAATTTCTAAGAGAAATAGAGAATGATAATGTGCCTATAACCTAAATAAAAAAAAAAATGCTTAGGGATATTTATAGACACTCACGACCACAATTTTTGGGTAAGCTATTGTTGGCACTTGCTCCTTCCGGACTTAATTATAAACAATAACAAAACAAAGGTATAGTGGACTCAAATATAAGCAAATTTAACTAATTTCACTTTATTTAATGATGTCATTCCAAAAAAACCCTTCAATTAATTGAAATTCTATTTTTAATTACTCTTTTTTATTCTTCATATCAAGTTCCAATGAAGGGTACTTTAGAAAAAAGTTTATTTTTTAAATATGATTAATAGATTTAAATGATATTAATTATCTTTCTTAATTAGTGCAAAAATTAGTTAATTTTGCTTATATTTGAGTCTGAAAGAATATAATTTTACTAAAATGGGATAAAGAAGTAAATTTAACTCAAGTTGAGTGTCAACTTAATCTTCTTTATATATAAATCTTTTCTATATAAAAATTAGAATGGTTATATTTAAGGAGAGCGGTTTTAAGAATTTTTTAAACTTTTATTTATTTCAATTTATCATTTTCATCTTTATTTATAAATTAAATTTTAATATATTTTTAAAAAAATTATCAATAGTTAAAAACAACCTTGTATTACAAATAAATTGTTTATCATAAATCTGAAATATAATTTATATATTCAAAAATATTTATTTATTATAAATTTATTTATATAAAATAAACATTTATCATGTGCATTATACATCCTGAAATATTGGTGATTTAGTAAAATTAGTAAGGAATTTTGTACATTATCCAAGTGCTTTTAAATTTTATAATATAAAATTAAAGAAAAATGTTTAAAATTGTAAAATTAATATACATGGTTAATCATTTTAAATGTTAAAATCTATATTATAATTATAACTACAATAAAGAGGATATTCTCTTCTGATCTCTATTTTTTATTGGACTATTATACCCTTTAATTATTATCTAAATTATTTACTATTTTACCCTTGAACTACTTTTTAAACTATCTACTACACTTTCTCTCTTTTATTTTATTTTTATTTTTAAAAAATGAAGAGAAGCATTGTCCCTAGTATATATTAAAGATCATGAAAAATCTATATAATTAACTTAGAATAATCTAAATTTATAATTTAAAAACATATTTGTTTTTCTTTAATGAGAAGCACACTTAGGATTAAATTCCGTTTAAAAGATTATAACTTATTGATTATATAAAAATAGATCTAGAAATAATTTTTTGGTACATAGATCTAGAAATAATTAATTTTTTTTTTGGTAATGTCAAATTTTAGGAGGAGGGAATGACGCTCCAATCCATGGCAAAGAAAGCATTCGGGCTCAAAGAGCTCTTATAGAAATACTTACATTCACCTTTCCTTAAGAAGACGAGTGAGAGCTCGAGTTTGCGACCTGTCGGATGCGAGATCCTGTCTTACTTCACTTGACCAACTCCTTGGGGTTGAAATAATTAATTAAAAGTATAAGCATTTTAAATTTCAAAAAAGAGAAAGCGTTTGTGTTAAAAATAAAATTTATTAATTAACTTGAGAGTATAAACAATTACAAGTTAACTAGTAGTTTCAATTTCAAGTCTTGGGTATACAACTACATTAAAATACTCGAAGGAAAAGTTTTGCTGTCCATAATGATTCTATCTAATTTGAGGAGGATTGCGGATACTTGCACTCTCTATCAAAAAAACAATTACAAGTTACAAAAAAAAAAAATTGTCAACATAAATACAAAAAATATAAAAATAATTAATTTAGGTGTCTAAAAAAATATGATTTTAAATGAATAAAATAACATGATGTAAGAAAAATAAAATACAATAAAATATTATCTCACCTTTAAGAAAAACAATTCAATTTTAATATATAAAGGCGAGTTGATATTAAAAAAATTTAAATTATATACTTAGGTCACGGTTAATGGTTAAAACTTTATACAAACTATTTTTGAAAATAATTGTTTTTGTAACTTTTATTTTGCATAATTTTTTAAATAAATTACAACTAATTAATTGTTGGGGAAAATCGTATTGAAATTTTGTAGATTAGCATTGTCTAATTATTAGATTAAATTTTAGATTATTAATATCAATTATAAAAACAAATTTATAATATTTTCATTTGTGAGTATTAGTTATTTGAGCTTATCATTTGAGTGAGCCTTTGTTGGGTTGGACTCACACTTAGTACCCAAATGATGAATCCCAACTCTTGTCTAATGCTTATAAAATTGTTGTTGTCACATCCTAAAATTATACAAGTATAATATTAAAAAGATTAAATTACATTAACACCCTTGAGATTTTTCAGATTGCACACGATACCCTTTTCTATCCCTACACTAACCCTCTTAATTGTTTGAAAAACATTACACTGACACCCCTTATACATTACACTAACCCCCTTAATTATTTGAAAAACATTACATTGTGTACCCCTATAAGGGAGGTTGTTGTAAACATTAAAAAAGTAAGGACATTATGTGCAATTTGGAAAATCTCAGGAGATGTCAGCGTAATTTACTCTATTAAAAATAGCTAGTAGTACTTACGTGATATCTAGCCTATTCTCGAAAAAGCCGAATGATTTTTTTCTAACTTAAATACATCATGAGTACTAGATACATAAAGATTTAAAATACAATATTACAAATTGAGGAATGCTAACAAAACTCTCTCTAACACTCTCTTTCTAACACTCTTTTTACTATTGGCTGAAATTTATTAGAATTCACAAATTTTGGTGGGTCTCACTTCTAAATTAGGAAAAAGACTCATTAAATAAGATGTGAGACCTAAAATTTATAATTTTCAATAAATTTTGACCAATAGTAGAGAGAATGTTAGAAAGAGAGTGTTGCTATCATTCCATTACAAATTTCCTAAAGCTAGTCATATCTAATAATAACAAATTCTACTTGGAAGGGAATAATGGCAAAGAATTGCCACAATACATAACGTGGAGAGATAATGCCAAGCTTTTGCTATGCCACACTAATATCGATTGTTGTCATCTAATGTGGTGGGAGAAGCACACAACAAACATCAAACAAAAGGCAAAAGAAAAAGAAAAACAACACTTAGACACAAGAATAGGGAGGTAAATATCTACCTAAAACATCATGTGGAAACAAAACATATAATAAGGCCAAATCTAGCAAATAGTCATAACAGAAATAATCAATTCAAACCAATGTATCAAATTACATGTAGCAGTCAAACGAAATGGATGAATGTACAGATGTTGACTAATTTTCATAGATAACTTTCCAACAATAGAGCAACAAGATTAGGAGCTTGTATTCTATTGACCTTCCACATGCAAATCAATATTTACTAGTAGTAGATGTTGATAGGTACATGTCAATACACTACACTGATCATGGATAAATTATAGCGATTAATTAGAAATGTTAGTGCAAAAACTTCTTTAACCACGACCCGAAGTGTATAGTCATTCTAGGACTCCAAGTCCAACAATAATGACATGATTATAGTTGTTCTTACTAAAGTTGATATTCATCAAGAATTTCACTAAGAAATATCCATATCCCTCAAGTTTCCAATTTCTCAATAATAGGCTTCTAATAAATCCTCTTAACTATTTCTTTTCAAATTCACTTGTATATCTCTCTAATCAAATAATCCACAAATTTTCCCTATTTTCTAACTATTTTTCTCTTCTTCATATCTCTCTTTCTTATTTCTATCTATTTGTTTCTTCCCTCACTGATAAATAAAGTGTAAGTGTGAAGCAAATCTCACTCAATGGGTTGTTTACTGCAAATCTACAACTAATTGCCTTCTCTTCTAAAACACAGTTAGGTTGTACCCCACTTTCTCAACATGTGCGCTTTGGACATAAACAACAAAAATGATTTTTGTACATACACTCAACAATCTATTTGATACCGTTGAGAAAGATAAAAGAGAGAAAAATATAAATATGACAAATGATATGATGTGATAAGAAGAAAAAGATAAAGAGATATATTATCTCCGGTCCTTTATATAAGTAACAAATAGCTAATTTATCAAAATTAATAAAATAGTTAAGTTAGGTAATTTTAATTAATAACGTCATAAATTTAAATTCTATTTCAAAATATCATTAAAATTAAATAGTTTAAGTAGTGGTTATATTTAATGATACTACTCATAATTCAAGAAATAATTTTCTCATGTAATTTATATTGTTAATGTGTCAATGAATGCATCTATTGAGAAATGAGTGAATATCTCATTAATAAACTTTACAATAAATTAAGGATATAAAAAAAGATAATAATTAATACATCCTATGTTACTTATAGTTAGGACAAAAGAATACTCCTATTTATTGCTCATATAAAGGACTCAAGGTAGTAATATATAAGTGTTAATGAATTGTTTGAAAACGTGGGATGTGAAAAAATCGTTGCTCCATGAGGAAACACTCTCTCATTCGAGTTATTATATTTGTACGTTTAACTTTTTCTATATTATTCATGTTCGAGGATTCATGCACAACATGCTCATGCACAACACTCTCATCATACAGACCACTCGGCTTTTCATGTTATCTCTGAAGGAGACATTGATTAATCCTCTCACTCATACACACATTCTCTCTCTTTAATGGATAAATAACCAACGCACACCACGGTTCTGGCTGATCAATCATCAAAAAAGCTCCACCATAGACACCCACGCAAACTCTCTTTGAATTATCCACTATGCCAAAAATGTGTATATACAGCGTTGTTTATATAGGGCTTACAAATATAGGCCGGCTAAAAAAAATGCAGAGTAAATATACGGCATTTGTTTAAACAGGCGCACTCTATTGGTACACATATACAACGCTTCTTTAAATAAAGAAGCGTCGTATATGCAGTTTTAAAACAAATAAAAAATGCGAAGAGAATAGATGGCGTTTGTCTAAATAGGCACTTGTACTCATATACGACGCTTACTTAAATAAGGGTCATATATGTGTTTTTTTTTAAAAAAAAGAATTTAAAAACATATATATTGTGCCTTTTAAAATAAGCGTACTCTATGTGGATACATATAGGATGCTTTTTTAAATAAGCGTCGTATATGTTCGGTTTTTTTACAACTTCTGCACATAGAAGGCTTTCTCTCTGTCTCATATGGAGCTCTCCAAAGTCGAGTTCACGTGCCCTGCTCACCAGTCTTTATGTTCGTTGTGTTCTTTGTCATGTTCGTCAAGCTAGCTTTACGCGTGGACTGTTCATTGTGCTGCAGTCTTCATTTTTTGTGGACTGCTGCGCCAACTATTCTTCATCGAGTTGGCGTGCTCTTCTTTTGTGGACTGTTGCGCTCTTCATCGATTTCACTTCGAAACTACTCGTGTTCATCGAGCTTGACGCCTGGACCGTTCCTCATTGTGCTTCGTCGAGCTGCAATGTTCATTTTTTTGTGGACTGCTTCATGCGTTGAGTTCGCCAACTTCTTTATGGAGCTCTGTCTCATGAAGTCATAGAAGAACTACACTGTTCTTCGTGGAGGCAAACTCACGAAACCTCATTTGGGTAAATATATATATTTTTTAACGGGGTTTGAGCAGAGTTTGGGGAAGTGACTTATGATTTTCCCATGGTGTGAATGAGCTACAGCAATTATGCCAAGGCATCTATTGGTGTTGCAGCTTCATAAACTAGAAAGTGGGTCACCAAGTGAGCTGTAGTGACCCTCCTTACATATACAGTAAGGACGCATTTTTCACTAATTATAGGATGCATGGCTTTTGTGTTTTGCTTGCTCATAAAAGAATTTTGATGTTTGTTTACCATCTTTTGTGCTTTTAGTTTGTAAACTGCATGTTCACTAATGTGCCCCCTGCCACCTGAAATTTTTTTTTAATTCCCGATTATATGTGTAGAACATTTCTCTTTTTTTTCCTGATAATATTAGAGTTGCTCTTTGCCAAAATTGGTAACATGGTCTTATTGTTGTCTTAATTTTTGAATTAGCTGCAAAGAAAACTTGAGCTACAGAGTTGTTTTAAAACAATTCATTTTTAAAAACTTAGCTTCAAAATGATACATGTCAAAAGTTTAGGTAAAAACTATAGTTTTAAGAATATGTTTAATACACAATTTGAGCTACAAGTCTCCAAACCCAATGGGATTTAAAAATAGATTTTATAGGAATAAAAAGTGACTTGAGTGAGTTGGTTTTACTCAAAAATATCAAGCGGTTTGAAAATGGCGCTTGTCGGAAATTTAGGTAAAAACCATAGTTTTAAGAGTCGGTTTTCTACGCAATTTGAGCTACAAGTCTCCAAATTCAATGGGACTTAAAAACAGATTTTATAAGGATAAAATGTGAATTTAGTGGGTTGGAGAAACTCAAAAATATCAAGCGGTTTGAAAATGGTGCTCGTCGAAAGTTTAGGTAAAAACCATGGTTTTAGGAGTAGATTTTCTATGCAATTTGAGTTACAAGTCTCCAAACCCAATAGGACTTAAAAACAAATTTTATAGGGATAAAAAGTGAATTGAGTGAGTTAGAGAAACTATGGTTTTAGACGCATGTATCGTAGTGCAGAAAATGTGAAGAAGTTAAGGTGGCATTATGAAGGAAGGGTTAGGGATGGAAAGCTTTGACACCCTACAAATTCTCCTCAATGGGTGAAAATTGACCATGATTACCCTAATTTCGGGGAAGAACCAAGAAACCTTCGTCTTGCATTGTCTACTAATGGAATGAATCCACACGGTATATAGAGTAGCTCCCATAGCACATGGCTAGTGGTTATGATTATATACAACCTACCTCCATGGCTATGCATGAAGAGAAAGTTCATGATGCTGTCCATGTTAATTTCAGGTCCTAAACAACCAGGGAACGACATAGACATATACTTGGCTCCTTTGATTGAAGACTTGAAGTATATGTGCGACATAGGTGTATAGGTTTATGATGAGTATATGGAAGAAAGTTTCAAGCTAAGGGCAATGTTGTTTGGCACAATTAATGATTTTACAGCGTATGATAATCTATCAGGATACAGTATCAAAGGACAGTGTACATGCCCTATATGTGAAGATAATACAGATTGTATGCTACTTACTAATTCATTTTTATATTTGGTATCACAAGGTACTTATATGACACTTTTCTAAAGCCAAATCATAAGGCGTTCTTCTTCTTACCTTCCCCCCCTAATAACAGCATACCAATTAAGTATGAAAGAATGAGTGCAAAAAATTGTTGATATTTTCGTCAATAAAAAGTGATTGACATATGTGTATTAATGATGACATAATAACTATTTAAAAGTCATTAAACTCTAATAGATGACATAATAACATGATAGTAAGAAAAATTTAAAAAAATATATAAATATTAATGATGTATTTGATATCTACAAATGTGTATATATCATTATATTTCTTCCTCTTTTTAATATAAGGGAACGTGACCATCCCTCGGGCAAATCAACTTAAATGACATTTTTATTATGGTTATTATTGTGTTTGTTAGTTTATTATTTGATTCCATTAAAAATTGTTTCTCCTGCATCTGTGTCGATACGGATGTCTCTCTTTCAATTAGGAGTGGCAAACGGATAGATCGGATAAATTCTGAATCGGATTATAATGGAATAGATGAAAATAATTCATTAATCCATTTTGATCCATTAAAAATTCATTTAAAAAATCTAATCAATCCACAATCCATCTAATAAAATCCAATCCAATCCATCTAATAAAATCCAATCCAATCCATCCATTAACAATTTTTAATAGATGGATATTCAATCCATCCACAAAAATAATATACTTTAAAAATTAAATAATTTTTATTTTAAAAATATTCTCTCCCCCTCTCTCTTTTCTCTCTCTTCTCTTTCTCTAACCTCTCTCTCTCCTCTCTCCTCCCTCTCTCTTTAATTCTATTGTGTTAAAATAATATTTTTTCAAGTTATCACAGAAATTATATTCAAGAAAAAATGGAAAACAACTACTAAGAAATCTTCAAAATGTAGATACTTGAATTTTTTTTATCATAATTCAAAATTAAAACATATTTCAATAACTCTAATTTTGTGTAGAGAGAATCAACAAAATTTAAATATAATTTCTTAGCAATTCACATAATAGCTAGGATACAAATTTGAATCACCAACTAGCTATATCATAAACGTTTAGGTTTAAGAAATTATTTTTTATACCTAATTAGAAATTTTTTATTTTTTAATGGCTACTCTATTTTTTCTTAATGAAAATCTGATTATAAAACCAAAAAAAAAAATTATTTTGAAAAAAAAAAACTGATTAGACATGTTTTTTTATTTTTTATCCAATGGATTTTTTTATTTAATGTAATACAATAAATTTTGAAAAAATAGTAAATGAATCACTAATCATCCATAAAATTAAATAGATGGATTGGATCCAATCCATTATAATTTGTTGTGTAATGAATAGATTGAATAGATTTATTTGTAGATGAATTGAATAGATGATAGATAAATAAATTGTTTTGTCACCCCTACTTTCAATATATATATATATATATATATATTGAGAGCAGAGTGAACTTTCGTGGGAACCTGGAATATTGGGGTCAACTTCCATCATATTACGTTCAAAGAAAAGTACAATTTCATTGGAGCATAGAATTAGTGGGGTCAACCTCCATCAAATTACATTCAAAGCAGAGTGAAATTTCGAGGGAATGTGGAATTGGTGGCGTCAACTTCCATCATTCCTTTGTCTTCCTTTTTGTAATTTTGTTTTACAAATCATTACTTTTTATATTGTTGATATTTTATCATTAATTTGAACGTGGAGAACGATCATTGCCTCGGTAAAGTAAACTGAACTTGTCTCAGCGTTGTGTTTTCTCTCTCTATTTATTACATGGGTGGTATATCACGGTAAAATTGTCCTTTCTAAATCATAATCTCACTGTCTATCGTTCATCTCCATCATTTGCATTCTGTGTGGTTGTGTTGGGCTTCGTCAATTTTCTCGTGTAAACATGGCCAGGAGAACCGGTGGCCTTCCGATACCCAGTTGTCGCGGTTCTGTAATTGGCTCTACCTCCCCTGGTCTCTCTCGGTGAAAAGAAAAATCATTGCTCCTTGTCTCCACGACACAGATCCCCGGCTTGCAAGTGCTTAGTATAATAAACCAAACCATTTTAGCAAGCTCACTTGGGGTTTAAACATAACATACTAAAGAACGAGTTACCAAAATTAAGTCCTAGCTACTACTTGGAAGGTTCTGGTGTTCTACCCCATTGATGTCAATGACTGGAACAACTCTGCTCATGTCGTGTCTTTGTCCTTAATTCTAGCTGGTTCTGTAGATGGAAGGCAACTAGCCCTTCATCTGTTGGGTAGAACCGAAAACCAAATGGCCAAAAACTTAAGATATTTCAAATTTGAAATAATCATATAATTTAAGATTAAAAAAATCAATTTTTTCAATTTCAGATGATCATTATTTTTAATTAACAGCTTTAAAAATTATTTTAGACTAAATTGCAACAAGTAAAGTTTCTTATTAAATAAAAAAATGCTAATTAGTATTAAACGAATTTGTACGAAATGTGTTTATCATTATCTCAGCATGATTTCCACTAAATACGTTTAATTTTTTATTTTTACTTTATTAATTAACCGATAAAATTTAAGTACTTGGATTTAGGGGTATTTACATGTTAGGTTAGTTTGAGTTTAGGGTAAAATTAAATTTGAACCAATTATATTTAATTGGATAAATTTAGTTTGGATTTTGAAAATTTTTTTAGTCAATTCTAAACCGAGCTGATTAAAAATCAACTTGGTCTTGTTGGGGGCATCAAATTATGATAAAAAATAAATTATTATATTTTTTAAGTTTATATTTTTACTTATTATCTATTTTATATAAATATTTAATTTTATATTAATGCAAGTTAAAAATATTTCCTATTTTTAATAACTAATTATTTATTTTATTTAAATATTTAATTTTTTTATAGTTATCACATTATATATATCATAAATTTCTTACCTAAAACATAGTAAAAAATTTACATAGTAAACATGACCAAATTAAGACATTTGATAACATTAGATAATAAGATCATAAGAAAATTAAAATAAATAAAAAATAAAAAAATAAAAGTTGAAGTAAAATTGAAGTTCTAAGTTTAAAATATATTAATTTAAAAGTTGAAAAATAATTGATCGGATTGGTATGGGTTGAAAAACAAAATTTGATAATCGAACTAATTATAATTAGTTTGGTTCGAATTTGAAGTAAAAAGAATTGATAATCGAACTGATTCAAACTAGAGTTGTCAAATGGGACAGCCTGCCCGACGTGGCTTGACGTAGCACCTCTTCGGACCATATTTTTTCTGGCCGAATTTGGCTCTGGGAGGACCACCGAACCAATTTAGCCTTTTTTTTTTTTTTGCACTGATTAATGTTATTGTCTATTATAATTATTACTTTTTTTTGTCGATAGTTAAAATATTTAAAATTAAATTTTTTTATGTATATTTCCAATTTATTGCTTTGTAGTTAAGGGATATAGTTGGTACCATATGAAATTTCAACTACACAAAGTGACAAAGCCAGCAAATTAACTCCAACAGTTAGATCAGGAGCATAGGTCCCGCACCTAAATAAATGAACATAACAGATAGATATATAACATGTTTTCTGAATGCCTTAATATAATATTCTAATCATGTGATATAATAGCACTTTAGTGGTGGGGGTTGTCATACAATTTTGGACCATAGTTCTGTTCTTCAATTTATTATAATTTAGAAACTTCCAATCAATTTAAAACTCCATCTAATTTGGGTGATCATATTTATACCTTAAAACTCTAACTAATTAGACCAGATGGAATTGCCAAATTGCCTACACAGAAACCACCAACAATGTGAAACACCTACGCAAACGCAACTCATCGTGGGGCATAAGTAATGTAATGGTTCAGGGCGTGAGCGTAGCGCTGAGAGTGAGGGCTAAGGGGAAATGCGTGTGTTATGTTGTGTTGTGGCCTAGATTCAATAACTAATAAATTACATTTTTTAGTTATTTCTTTTACTTATTGTTAACTCAACATCTCTCATGTCTCACAATCTTACTCATCTAATATATAACATAATAAATAATAATTTGTTTTTTTCATTTTCTACCAAGTCAGTCCGGCTTGGACCCAGTTGGTCTGTCTAGCTATATGGACTAGGCCAAAACGGTCCCAATTTCTTTTAGGCCACTTTTTTTAAGTCCCATTCCATCTATTTTTCAAGCTGTTCGGGTCTGGGGCAGACCCATTTGCCAACTCTAATTCAAACTAATTTAATTGATTTAATTTAGATTGTCAAATTGATTAGATAAATTCAATCCGATAACACCCTACTTTAAAAAGAATTGTATCAACAATCATCTTTGAAGAGGTTGTTTCACTTTATTTTAAATTGTACCAATCATTTTTAATGAGATTATTTAACTCTATTTTTACTTGGGACAACCACTCTCTCTGTTTCTTTTTTCTTTTCATTCATACACTACAAAAAAATAATTGTATCAATCATTTTTAATAGGGTTGTTTAAATCCATTTTTACTTGGGTACATTAGACAACCCACGAACAAAAAACTAATAGATATAATAAATAATCGATGTGATAAAAAATGAAAAAAAAAACAAAAAGAAAAATATAATAAAAATGAGACAGAAGAAAAACTAGGTATATGGTTAGTATTTTCCTATTCACAACAACTTCTTTCGTATCATTTAGCAGCCCTCAAACAAAAAAAATACATTAAACATGTCGTTTACACCTATGTTCATACCTACACTCATCTTTTTGCTCTCTTTAAAATCACTTTCCTCCGAAGCGTTTACTACCACATTATTATATATAAGGTCTTCAGGGAGAGGGGCCAAGACCCACACGGTCCCCTTTAAATTCAGCCTCCTTCCTAATCATACCTACACTCATCTTTTTTCTCTCTATATAACCACTTTCCTCGGAAGCGTGTACTACCACATTATTTCTCAATCCTTCTTGCACTTTGTTTGCCATTTATCAATCAACTATGGCTGCTTCAACACAAATTTCATTCATCACATTGGCCAGTTTATTTTCCATCCAATTCCTATCAGGTAACTATTGATACTTACATGTTATTTTTCATAGTTTTTTTGCTCTAAAAATGGTTAAGATTTAAGAGGTCGTGTGTGTGGTGCTGTCTTTGATTAATAATATGTCGTACAGGTTCATGTTTAGTGACATTCACCATCACCAACAAGTGCAGTTACACAGTTTGGCCAAGCATTTCACCTGGCGCAGGAGCCTCGTCACTCTTTACCACCGGCTTCGCTCTACAACCCGGTGAGTCCAACGCCGTCGCCGTGCCACCCGCCTGGTCCGGCCGCCTTTGGGGGCGGACCCTCTGCTCCTACGACATCACCGGGAAGTTCTCCTGCATCACCGGGGACTGCGGGTCCTCCACCGTAGAGTGTGGCGGCGGCAACCCCACCCTGCCAGTTACTCAAGCGGAGTTCACTTTGAACGGTGCCGACGGGCTGGATTCCTTCCACGTGAGCCTGGTGGACGGTTTCAACCTCCCCATGAGGGTGGAACCAGCGGGCGGTACCGGAGCCGGAAACTGCAGGGCGACTGGTTGCGTGGTGGACTTGAACGTAGCGTGTCCCACAGAACTAAAGGTGATAAGAGACGGAGAGGGCGTGGCGTGCAAAAGCACGTGCCAAGCTGAGCCATGCAATTCCAGCTTGCCTTCAGAGTTTTTCAAGAATGCATGCCCTGGCGCTCGCGTCGATGTTAATGACCCCACCTCCTTCACTTGTGTCGCTGCTAATTATATCATCACTTTTTGTTCCACATCCTACGCAAGGTAATTTTATTGACTTATTTTCTTAATAAATGATATATATATATATATAAATGTGTGTGGATGAGAATTAATATTTTTTAAAGCTTGGTTGACGTGGTTGAATAAAATTTGGATTTGAAATATAATAATACATATTGGCAAAAGAATGTAAGCGTTTTTACGACAAAATAGTGGAATACTACAGTTGTTAAATATTCACACGGCCACTTGATTTCGGCATTTGCTGTTGATTTTCTAATCTTTGGGTGTTTTAATTCTCATGCAGTTCGATCATGCCGGGGAACGGGAAACATCCGTCGCATTTTCTTTGGATCATCATAGCCGTGGCAGTCGTTGCTTTTGTTGTTGGCTTACTCTTTGGCCTCCTAATATCAAGAATATGTTGCGGTGGAACCCGACCTATGAACTTTAATCACCGCCAAATCATCTTGTTCCAGCGAAGTAGAGCTGAAACAATCGCCCCCAACCCTGGGGGGAACAGTAATAATATTACCCTGCAATCGATGTTTGATGCCGTTGGACGTTATTTTTGTCGTTAACCATGTGTGTCAACGTGTCTGTCTCTGTTTAAAAACTATGTCCTTGTTATCATATTTTGCTATTTTACCAATTCATAGGAAGGAAGTTGTGGTATTGTTCGTTGCATAACATATGTAATTCATATATTATGAAGAAGGCAGAGTTGCCATAGCAGCTAGAGAAATCTAAGGCTCCAATCAGGAATTGTACTTTAAATATTGATGAATGAGAGTGTGGTGAATGTTACGTAAATTATTATATATGTTATAAAAATTATGTGAATTATACTTCATATTTATGTCATGCAAAGGTTTCTCTGACAAATTAAACTTACAAAAGTACCGTGGGTACTGTTGTAATAACTGATACTTATTACCGTTAGTCCATTTGCATCTATAACTATTAAATATGTTTTTAGTGCGAATAATGTATCATTTTTTTTAGTTTTTGTAAAATTATTTTTTTAAATAGTTCTTAGAAAATTATTTTTTATATTTTGGTTTTTATTATTTTAGTTTTAGTCTTTGTAATATATTTATTTTTTTCGTTTTAGTCTCTATATTATTTTTTTAATTTTAAATTAGTTTCTTTGAAAAAATAATTAAAAATTAAAAATAAATTATTTACATATTATAAGAATAAAAACAAAAAAATAAATTTTTTATAAAAATTAAAACAAAACAAAAAAACTAAAATTAAAAAATTACAAAAATAATTTTATAAAAATCAAAACTATAATAACAATATATTACAAGAAACAAAAATATATTTGACCATCACTAAATCCACCATGCCCACTTGATGCCACGAAGGAAATTAAACACCCTTTGGTCTTGACCAACCGGGTTGGGGCTGCAGGCCCACAGGGGACAAGGAAAAAAGCATGCATAAGCACAATTCCCGCCACTAGAAGTCCTAACAAAGCTCGCGCGCACAAGTCAACGAAAACAGCATTCTTGATGCCAAAAAGGACTAAGAGCTTTTTCCAGTCAATTGGTCATTTGAAAAAGACTTGTTTATAACAGAAGAAAAATGGAAAGGCCAGTTAAGGAAGGAGGCGAGCAACTCCAGACTATCATCTTCAAACCTTCTCTGATACCTAATTTGCAATGCGATCATCCGCAGTAGCATGCATTTGCTTCACAAGGGATATGACTCCAAAAAACTGAGCAAGTACGTGATCGAGTACATAATTTAATTAAATCTTTATTAAACAAATTAATTCTTGTGAAACGAGGGTTTATCTATACACTTGATGGTAAAACTTAATATCACAAGATAAAAAAAATATTATATATTTTCTTCAAACTCTATTCATTACTCTTATTTATGTTAACTATTATTATTCAAAGAAAAAATTTACTAGCCTTTTTATTTATTGTAAATGAAATTATTTTTGCAAAGTTTTAATTTTCTCCACAATTATAGTTAAGTCAAAGTAATACCATAGGGCATTACACCTGTAATCAATGTTTTTAAAATCGAACCGGTCATTGAACCAGCCAAAACATTAGTTTAAGATTCAATGGTCGAACCGTAGTCGAACCAATATTAATAAAAATTAAATAATACATATAAATAATATTAAAAAAATATAATATCATAACTTTACATCTAAACTCAAAAAGAGAATGTCAAATACTAATTAAAGTTATCAAAGTCATAATATTTATTAAGGTCGAATCCATCAAATGCCATTATGTTAGCATTTGCACTACTTCCACCAGCATCACTACCACTCCCAAGTTGATGGTCAAGTGAATCAAAAATTGGTTGCTCAAAAACTTCAATCTCTTCATCACCTAATTAAAAAATAAGAAGGGAGAGAGAAATAAACTTTTAGCTTAATAATACTTAAAAAAATAGAAGCTAAGTCAATGGTATGTGTAATCTCTCTCTTCCATTTATCTATTTCAGTGTCAAATTTTGTCTCTCTTCTCTACGACTCTATCAAGCTATTTTTTCGAAGATACAACTTCTTCGGGACATCTTTTTCTTGTTCTTGGTCATAATCTTCGTCTTAGATCGAATTCAGCATCGTCCTATACTGAAAATTATTTGAGTGAAATTCTGTATCTTTGTGAATTTTACTTGTGATTATTCCACTTCTAGTCTAAACAGAGTCATGTTTATACAATGCTTGCTATTGAAGATGGTTTATTTGCAAATTCGTGTAGAGGCTGCCAAGTATATCATGATCCACGTACATGTTCGAAATACACTTGTTTAAAAAATTAAATTTTTACATTGAGATATACATAATTAGTTATTTTATTTCTCCAAAATTGCATAAAGTTTCACTAAAATGAAGATAGATTTCATTGAAATCAAAAGTGTAGACATTATTTTCTTACTCTTTCAGAATTTGAAATAAATGATTCAAATTTAATTTATTAAAAAAGTACATGCTCAAAAGAGTTGGACTACAACAATTGCCAAAACAA
This sequence comes from Spatholobus suberectus, assembly GCA_004329165.1. Classification (NCBI taxonomy): domain Eukaryota; kingdom Viridiplantae; phylum Streptophyta; class Magnoliopsida; order Fabales; family Fabaceae; genus Spatholobus; species Spatholobus suberectus. The sequence continues at coordinate 79,197,243 of CM014730.1, read as the reverse complement.
ATGTTGGACAGTAAACAATTAATTTTTTTTTATATATTGATTTGTATCCAATTATCAGTGCTCCACTGAGTTTGCTTCTGAATTACTATAAGCAGTATATTAAAGAAAAAATAATGTTTCTTGTCCACTCAATTACATACCTCTTAAAAGGAAATAAAAGTAGAAGTACTATTAGAAAAGCTACAGCCATATGCCCATATCACCGAACTTACAATATAAATCAAAAGTATAAAGAATGACACATAAGCTATGGCCATATCACTGAATCTACAATCATAGGTGTGTCTTATGTTATGCATAATGATTGTATAAAATCTTAAATATTAACTTTTAAAATATTTGCAAAAAATAAACTTATTTAAATTTTACCAATTTTATGTTAAAAGACAATATTACGTATTATATAAATATTTTTTGTATTAATTGTGCCTTGGTCTATTTAATTTGGATTGTGTTTGGTCTACAATTTTTTGACCCAATTTAATCCTTTTTTCTTTAAACCAAGCAAACTCCCAATCATCAATATTCTTATACTTAAAATTCTTAAATATACATTTTTTTTACTGCAACTCTTAATTAACTGATAAGGTTGAATTGTTTTAAACCTTCTTTTGTTTTAAATAAAGGTGTACAATGAGTTCTATCCCATGAGCTAACTTGGTCCAACTCAGCTCACGTACTAAACAGATTATAAGAATGGTGGTTCACTTTTTTATAGATTGATCTTGTCTAACTCACTTAATTCGGAGATTGAAGTGGGCTAACCAGGGTAGGTCAAATCAGCTTGTGTCAACCAGTTTTTTAATTTTTAATTTATTTCCCTCTTTTTTTGTTGTAAATTTCCTTTATTTTTTAATTTATTTTCTTATTCTTTGTGTTTCTTATTATAAATTAATATGTTATTAGAATTTTTGCATTTATGATTTTCTATTTTTCTATTTTTAAATTAGGTGAGTTAGCTTCTCAATCAACCCACCAACCTGTGGTGAGTCTAAATTAAAACATACTAACTAAAATGTTAAATTTAATTGAATAAAGAATAATTGTCCCCTCTTCAAACCTTTATATCACACCTCATAAAATACTTTTAAATTTCTTTTACATCCCAAATCCATATTTATTTGATAAGAAAATAAGAATTTAAGTTTTAATAAAAAAGAATTTGAAAATATGATCACACAAGTGCGGTGCACGGCCTAAATATCATACTATTAATTTTTTAATAAAATATGTATAATTTAAATTATTTTCAATGATTCATTTGCTAAAAATTAAAATACATGATATTTTATATTTTAGTTAAAGTTATTGTACATCAGAGCTTTATATTAATTATGTATAATATAATTATTAATAAAAAATACATTTAATTTTATTATTAAATATGGGTCAGAAAATATAAGACCTTATCTTGAGAATTCTATAATCCTTATTTTGATTTTGTGATGTTGAGTTTTTATAATTAAACCAAAAGTTTTATAAATAGAAGTTAAGAGAGAATTGAATTTTACATCTTAATCTTTGCTATTTGGGGTCTCTAAGCTGCCTGTGATAGAACTACTCGCCCAACTAACCAATGGGAGGCACATGTTAGACGACTGACGGTATGATAATTCCTGAGGCGTGCGATAGCACTGTCCTAAAGGACTAAAAGTATCATTTTCAACACTCATTATGATTGTATTTTACACATGAAAGTGCTAGAGGTGGAGACATTCTTTCTCAGAGGACTGAGACCCTTAGCAGCAGACTCATTTACTTGCTTAAGCATGACTAATTCGTCTGCAAGGGCAGCCTGAAGATTACATCATAAAATTATAGCCTATCCAGTATAGATCAGTCAGTAACAAAAATAAGTACTGAAAGTGTCACACTTAAAGTCTCTTGGCTGGAAGTTTTAGGTGCTGCTCACAACTCCTTTAGCCTCTTGGGGGCCATTGCAGTTTCTTCAGTTTTACGTGCTTCAGCTCTTAGAATCAGGCTTGTATCCACCAAGTCTCTCGAGGGTTGCCTCTTCATATATTCTGCTGCCCAATCTTCTAGTAAGCCATTCCCACAGTATAGGGAATTTTCCCTGTAATCAATTCAAACAATAATAATCCAAAGCTGCAAACATTGGCCTTTATATATGCTGAAGTTGTTTCTAAGAGCTGTGTGGCTTCAGAACGTTCCTTGTAGACTCTATATCGATCAGAATATTCGGCATAGTGTTCACACTTTCCGCAAAACCCACAAAAGACAGAAACAAAGACACTTAAAAGCTTATAAATAAAGGGGCAAAATGCTAAATTATGTCTTATTGGAAGGATGCATACTCATATTTATTGACTTAAGAGTTGTAATCATATATTGCAGTCATCTCTTTTCAGTGATTTGTACTCATGTTATTTGAATTTCTCCGCAGATATTATACCTGATAAGGCCTTAGTTTCCTTGTTCTACTTGTCTAAACAATGCCAAATATTTCTTATTAATTTATTTTGTTTTAAATTGAAATTAACTTTCACATTTTAGTGAATACTGAACATTCCTTACCAATGCATCTCTGCCGCATATCACTTCAATTTTTCTCATTCTTGATACTCTTTAATTTAGCACGTAATTTTACTACCAAAAAACTGTATTTGTCAGCGTGACTTTGGAAAGATTGTAGATTTACCCTTTAATTTCCAAAGATCAACCACACACATATAAACATTGCAAAATGCAGTTATAAAAAAAAAACATTGCGGAATGCTTGACCAAAAAAAGAACATTCTGAATTTCAAGAAGTGTAGTAACATATACTTTTGAATCAAACATTATGAATCAAACACTTACAACAACCAAAAACATATGATGAAGATCCACACACTTCAACTAATAACAAAAAATTGAATATTATATTTGTCACGGGTGAAGTGCTGTCAGGAAATGTAGTATGAAATCTCCAAAACCTGAAACCCACATAACAAACTATCAAAATTTCAACTCCATCGTAGATATAAACAAAATGGGCATGAACTCAATCTGAAAAAATCAGTAGCAAAATCAAAAGTAAAATCTGTCACACACTGCTTGCTCAATTTTGGGAGATCAGAGTGAAATAAAGTTATAAAGGGTTGTTGTCGTGTAAACAAAATTGGTGCATCTAATTTAGTTTGATTTGGAGTATCATGAGAGAGAGAAAATTGACATTTGCTGACCATTTGATATTTGAAGAACTGCCTCATAATCTTACAGAATGCAAGTAGTGCTCTATTAAGGTACATAGAGATTCTCATAATCTTACCTCATAGAGAAAACAATCGCTAGCAGCCAGTGTAGTCCTATGGTACCCATATGAAAGTTTCGAATCTAATCCTAGCTATTAAGGCGCCTACTGTCCCTGAGGAAGTTCTTTCCAACTGCTTCAACTTGCCTTTAACGCTTGACAAAGCCTTGAGAATCCTAGAAACCTTAAGAAAGCCCATACTTAAACGCTTGCCCATGAGCTTAATAATAAGATCTTGTTTCCACTTCTTGCACACTAATCTCCTCCTTGGGGAAGCCTGATGATAGGACAAAAGGGGTTGCATTCACCTTCCTCCTTACTCATCTCTTTTATCATCCTCCTCACTAGATTGGGACCTTATCTTTGTCTTCAAGCCAATTTTCATCATCCAAGTAGATCGTATGCCTTCCACTCACTCATAGGAGACCACTGGCCTTATGAGAGACAGTCTTGTAGCCGTTGGAAAGATTTCCTTTGGTAAGGCTTGCGTAGTATATATCAACGTTCATGTCTGAACTCTACTTCACCATTGGGATTGTGAAAAACATGCTCACCATTAAATCTTTAACAAGCATGTTCGACGGTGTATTCTTAATTTGATTTGTTCGTACACCAAATGAGCAAGTCCTTCTCTTTTGGCAGAAATGGGTTGAGAAACTCCCTCTCCCTCCAAAATCCTAGCACCTTCTATTTTTAATTTGGTATGCTTCCCTGTGGTCTTTCTTCGCTGAGAGAGGATTCAACAATGTAAAGTTATTATAGCATGAGATCCCAATGCTTCCACTCCTTTTCTTTCGGCTAACAGCTAATACTCACACCTATTTGTGTTAGAAACCTTTCTATTCACATAAAGCTCCTAGAAGACTAGAATAGGATCGGGTTAATGTACCTAATCGTGAAAAATGGCCTTGCGGATTGAGTGTGAAGTTGCAAATTACCCTATCGTACCTTGGGTTTAGATATATCATATAGTTGTTATCTTTAATGATGGGGCAAAAGTTATAGTTGATTATTATGCCTTGAGAGGAGAGAAATTATTAGGTGGTCTTGAACTACCATAGTCTTTATTAATTTTCACATGATATGTAATTAATTCTTTTTTATAAATTATAAAACTTAAATGTGTTATATAAAAATTAGTTGGGACCATAAACACTTGATAGTCCTAGACTACCTAATAATTTCTCCTTCAAGGAGATATTGGTTTGATTATGTGGTCATTTCTTAATCCCATGCTTTATCAGTCATTGGGCACACTGATTCATTCTGCACCTTCCATAGTGGTAATCACTATTAGGGTAAAAGTAAAAGTACATATTTATGGGTAATCACCCTAATGAAAAGTCACAAGAAATAGTTTTTAAAAGTAAAAACAACCCTAAAAAAAATTGCATTAATGAAATTAATGATTATAAATTTAAAATAAATATTTCATAAGTAATTATTTTTTATTTAATTATTTTAAAATTATCAAAATAATTATTTCATAAAATATTCTATTTTTTAATTTTTTAATCATAATTTATATATTTCACAAAATTACAATCGCAATATAAAGAATATTTATTTTTTAATATCAAAATTCAAAGAGGAAAAAATATAATACATGTAAAAATTACATAGAAAACAAATCATTGCCAAAAATTTTATTAATTAAATTAAAATTCAAATTTTAAGGGTAAAGAAATTCAATTTTCATAATATTTGATATTTTATACTTTTATTTTTTATATTGCATAAAAGTAACTATGTTACAATAAAGAGTATTTACGAATTTTATTTCAAAGTTCATGCATAAAGAATAAAGAAAAATGAATATAAAAATGGAAACGAAATGTGATAGAAATAATGATTAATATAGTTTTTTAATAATTAATTAATTTTTTAAATTTTGGAAAAAATAAAATATCTTTAAACCAAAGAACATATCAAAAATATTTGACAAATTATAATTAAAATATTTTTTGTCAAATAAATAAATTACTTATTCTTTTAAAACTAAAATTTTCAATATCTGATTTTTTTATAATTTAAAATTTATTATTTTACAAAAATATGATTTCAATGTCAAAATATATCTTAATTTAATTTAAAAATTTATAGAGAAAAAATGAAGATAAAACTGTAAACAAAACCTGACAAAAATTATTACTTAAATACTATTTGTTGATAAAAAATAATTTTTTGTATTTTTTGAAATTCAAAAATTTTAAACATCTTTAAATATGAATGGTTGTAAAAATATAAATTCAATACTCAATTAATCACTAAAATATTTTTTATCAATAAAATTAAAAATATTCAAATATTAATTTTGAAATTAAAATTAAAATTTTAAGATCAAATATATATTTTTTATATTTTTGATTATAGCTTTTTGTTTATTTTACAAAAAATGCTAGTACATCATAACTTTTATTTGTTAGGGAGTGTATCATTTTAATCGGAAATTTGTTTGTATAACGTTGACACTTAGTATTCATTATCAATTTAAAATATAAATATAACAAATAAGCTATTGATTGTTGGTGCTTAATTTAAATTACAAAAATATTGACCATTTTTTATATTTTTCTCTATATACATAGATATAATTCAACAGTTGAATTGATACAAAATTATATTATGTATAAAACTATTAATGATATAATAGTTAGTATAATTTATAGTGATTTAATTTGATCACTCCCTAAGTATGTTTGGTTTAACTTTTGTAAATCGCCCTAGATATAACTTTTAAAATAATTATTACAAAAGTTAATACTCTTGCCATATATGACAATTTATAATTTGATCAATGTAAAAAAAACCTCTACATTGTTAGTGAATTTTAATTAAATTCTTAATTTTAATTTAAATAATAGAGGTTTTGTCATATATTATAACTCTTTTATAAACTCTCAAACATATAATATCACTTTTGTTGTGTGAATTGAAAAAGAAAAAAAAATAGATATGAGAAGGATACAAATAAACAAATTTTAACATATAAAATATAATTATATTTATTAATAAATTATGAGATTGCATTATTTTTATCAAGTAAGATCATTTGATATTAATTGTTAAAATTTGTAAAGAGAAACTTTAAATTTTATTAACCTAAAAGTTAATTTTAACATCCTTATCAAGCATTTACTGTCTCGGACACAGGCATCTTTCTATCAGAGGCCGGGTCGTCCTTTGAGGTTTGTTTTGTTGGCCATTCCAGTTTATTATCTTTCTTTCTTCAGGGTGTCCATAGGTATTATTTCCTCCATGGAATCTCTTTTTAAGAAGTTTCTGACTTTCTCTGGGGGGGGGGGGCGGCGGGGAGAAACAAGGCTGTAAGAAAAGTACATTGAGTTACATGGGAAAAGGTATACAGGGAGTGTGAGGATGGGGGTTTAGGAATCAAGAATATAAAGGCTTTCAATATGACACTGTTAAGGAAATAGAGGTGGAGGATGTTGGTAGACAAAGAGAGCCTATAGTGTAAAGTACTTGTGAGGTTATATGGGGTGGAGAAGGGGGTGTTGAGGAAGGGTAGGGGCAAGGGTTCAAGATGGTGGAGGGATTTATGGGAGGTGGATGAAGGTGGGGGGTAGGTCGCACTGGTTTAGGGAGTTAGTTAGAAAAGTGTTGGGTGATGGGAAGAATACATACTTCTGGACAGACCCTTAGGTGGAAGGTGGGGTGTTGTGTGAGAGATTCCAACGGCTATATTCATTAGCAAGTAAAAAAGAGATAACAGTGGCTGAGATGGGAGAGTGGGTGAATGGGAGGTGGGTATGGTCGTGGCATAGAAGGGGGGATTTTTTCAATGGGAGCAACCTTTGTTCCAAGCTATGCAGCAAGAGGTGGGAAAGGTTGAGCTCTCAATAAAGGGGATAGACAAATGGAGCTGGAGTCTAGAATTGCATGGGGTCTACCCAGTCAAGATGGCGTACAAGGCAATCATGGCCACAATTGAGGTGAATCTTGAATTTTGTTGGCGAATGATATGGAACAAGTATGTACCTTTAAAAGTGATTTTATTTGCTTGGAAATTTCTACAAAATTGACTACCCACAAAAGATAACCTGGGAAGAAGGGGAATTATTGATGGGGATGATTGTTTGTGTGTGGGGTGTAGTAGGGAAGTGAAGACTGCAAATATTTGTTTTATGGGTACAAGGAGTACTCACAGATATGGATTGAATGTTTGAAGTGATTGGGATTCAACTCAGCATGGCAGGCTGAGGGGAGGAGTCACTTTCAACAATTCCATGGACTTCCATGGGGTACGAGGGTTGATTCGGAGGGCTGGCAAGTGATATGGTTTGCAGGGATTTGAGCAATTTGGACTGCTCATAACAAGCGGGTGTTTACCACAAAACTTACAGGAGATTATAGAGTTGGTCAAGATTACCACATGAAAATGATTAAGGGCGAGGAAGAGGAGGTTCACTTGCACCCTGTCTGAATGGATTTCAAACCCCATGATATGTCTAGGGGCAAGGTGAGGATAAATGCTGAGTTCTGTAAACATTTGGGTTGTTGCAGGCACCAGGGTTGGCTGGGTTGGTGTAGTAAAGTTATGCAGAAAAGCAAACATTAAGTTTGAGCTTTGGCCTTGGGTGTATAAGGACTGAGGAGTAGGTATGCGGGGTGGCAAGTCGGTGTGGTGGTAGTAGCAAAAGGTACAAATCTGGTGTAGTGGGCTAATATGGGGTTTGGTGTTAATTTTAGTAATGGTATTGTAATTCCGTTGAGTTCTAGTACTCTTTATGCAGATAGCAAATCGAGGGGATTATGTTATGTTATTATCATTTCGAGTGGAATAAGCCATGAAGCTCTTGATTCGTTGGAGCATTTTGTCAAGAAGTAATAGGACACGGAGCCAACTTTGTAACATCCTCTTTTTTCTACTTTCTTTTATTTGAAAATAAATAAATAAGTAAATTAGTATTTTATTTTATTTTTGTCCATTATTATTTTAATTATTAATTTTAATAATTGTGTTTGCAATTATATTTCAATTAAGTTAAAATAATTAAAAGAAGTTATATTGAATTAGTTTTGAGGAAATATTATGGAATTAGAAATTTTAAATTTTATTTTAGCAATTGGATCTTTTTTTTCTTTCCCTTTGGCACTTAAATTTATAGGAATTTATTTTATTTGAAAACTCTAGAAATTTAAAATTTATATGTTTGATGTTTAAATTAAACTTTAGTAAAGTAAATTTTCATTTATAAGTGTTACTAGTAAATCTAGGACAACTTACGTCTATTAGCCTTTATTATTATCATATTATATCCCTTTAAATGATTTAATATAAAACATGTAATATATGTTGGATTTAACACGTTAGGTTGGTGGATTTAGGTGGATTCAATTTTAGGTAAATGATAATTATACCACCCCTAATTAATAAATATACCCCTATTGTCCTTTTTTTCATTATTTTCTCATAAATACCTGTTCTATTTTTTTCTCAATTTCAAATCATTCTTGAGACTTTGTTGATAAAAAAATAGTTTCGAAACTTTTTGGGAACCGTCCACCCTCTTCCTCCACGCAGCTTTTTATTTTTCAAGGTTTTCTTTTTGAAACCACACACCCCCTAAATAGTAATAAAAAAATAATAAAATAAAATTAAAAGAATAGTGATGACAAAAATAAACATAAAACACTACCGGAAATTACTTTCCAAAATAAACAGTTGTCTATTCCGAAACTTTTCAGAACTATTTTCATAGTTTCGAAAAATCACTTTTGAAAATAGACAATAATTTATTATAGAAAGTAATTTTTGATAATACTGACTGAAAATGATAAAAACACAACAATTTTCAGAAAATAACATTCCAACTTAACTGAAATGCAATCATGAAAATGTACCTCCTAGCTTTTGTATACAAACGATTAAAACATGCCACCTATCACATATTCATTATCACGCATCACACAGTATTCACTTAGAAGTTAATGAAATTATGGGAAAAATTATTATTTTTGATCGAGAAAAAAAGATAGGGAATAAAAATAGAAATAAATGGTTTAAAGAATAATGATGATGAAGTGCAAAATAAGGTTAAAGAATGATGAAGATAGAGGTGCAAAATTAGGGTTTCAAAAATAATAAAGATAGAGGTGTAAAATTAGAGTTTAAAGAATAATGAAGATGGGATATAAAAATAGGTTAATATTATTTTTGTATAAAAGGTTATTTTAATAATAAAAATTATATAAAAAAGAAAGGAAATTATACTTATTAATTAAGGATGTATAATTATCAAAAGCCCAATTTTATTGGGAAAAAAAAAAAACATGGCAACTAAAGCACTGTGCCTTCGTTTTCTTTTCTCATTGAGCAACGAGAGTTCTTTTTTATTTGGATAAAGTGGGCTGTAACACACCCCAAACCCAACACATCAACAGACCCATTTTTTTTCTGCTATCCTATCCCAAAATTCCCAAACTACTGACCACAGCCATTGATTTCAATTGGTTTTAACTTGCTTTTCTTTTCTCTGTCGGTGAGACGTGGAAAACCAGTGAGGGGTTTCAAGTGTAAAACATAACCCACTAACTCCGATAGAACGTGGATTTTCTCTGCCAATAGCACCTTTCTTTGTCTCGTAGACACGCTAAAACCAAGGGAGAAAGGTTTTTTTTTTTTTTCATTATGGTCCGTGAACTCCTCCGTTCGATTTATTTTCGTTCTCTCTTTCTATTTATTTTCCGTGGTGTTTGGATGAGAAATTTTAAATTTTTAAAGATTTAAAATGCTTGAAATTTGAATTATTTTAATTTAATTTTCTTTCATTTATTAAATACTCTGTTTGAATAAATTAATTCAAATTTTTAAATTTTAAGTTTGGATATGACATTTTAATTTTTACCATATACAAAATTTAATTTTTAAATATATATTTAAAAATTAAAATATTAATATTAATTTTATCAGAAATAAACAGTAGTTTATTTTTAAATATTTAATATTTACAAATAATTTATTACTATTAAATAATATTTAATATTCAAATATATAAATATTGATACTTGTAATATCAATATTGATAAAGAAAAAAAAAAAGAAAGAAAAGAGGGAGAGATGAGAAAAGAGAGGGAAGGGATGATACAAGTGAAAGGGAGAATGAGGATAGGAGAGAAGAAAGAGGATGAAGAAAAGGAGAGGAGAGAGATAAAAAAAAAGACAGAAAAATTAAAAACAAAAAGAGAAGAGAGAGAAAGAAAGAGAGGAAAGGAGAGAGAGAGAAAAAAAAAGAGAGAGAGAGAGGGAGAAACCAGAGGAGAGAAAAATAAACATAAAAAAAAAAAAGTACATATAAAGAATTTTAAATTTTATTTTTTTGATAAAATTTAAAATTCTATAATTTTAAGTAATCAAAATATTTTTATAATTATTAAAATTTCAATTTATACTAAATTTTTTATTTAAACAACATATTTTACCACAATATTTTAAATTCTCAATAAAAATAAATTACTTTCTTAAAATTTCTCATCCAAACACAAGGTTAAGCTATCCTAAAACCCCATCCTTTTCTGACTAGTTGTGGCCATCGGAAACAAAGCAGCCTGAGCTTTGGTGCGTATAGAGATCCACATATCAAATCCGGAAAAATTGAGGTGGGAGAGAAGGTTTAGGCCCAATCAGAAATTTTAGTTGTTTAAATACTTGCTTAAAATTTATGATTTCTGAAAAGTTTATTTTTTTTAACTGGTTTGATTTTAGCGTTCTATGTTCTTTTTTGAGGTATTGTTATGTTGTTGAAATTGTTTAAGTATGATGATAGTTGCTGCTGTAAGTTTGTCAATTTACCATTGCTATTGAGATGTGTTGCTTGTGTGGGGTTGAGCCATAAATTGAGATTCAACCGAGTGAGATAGATCCTGAAATTTTAGAAATTTTCTTATCACTGTGAGAAAGAGAGATTGCGATGATGTTGTGTGGAAGGTGCGCAGTGATCATGGTCGCTAGTACGGAGGATGAATGGAAACGGAGGCCAGATTTGGGTGTGCAGATTTGAATTCATTTTTGGAATGTACATGTAGGTGTTTGTTGGGCTTAGTTGCTAGACCACACATAAAACTTAAAACACTCTAATTAAATGTGAGTTTAAATTAGTGGGTTGTTCACTGGGCTACAAACTGTTTATTAGTATTAGATCAAGTAAGAAAACTTTTGTAACCTGTAACAACTTAATAAACCCGTTAATTATACTGCAAGAATTCTAAGAATGATCATTGTTGTGATAAATATGTACAATAATAGTAAATAAAGTAAATAGACAAATATACTTATATACAATGAGTAAATACTTCAAATCTTATAATAATAAAAAGTCAAGTGCTCTAAGTGAAGAGTGTTGTTGCAACTGGGGCTACGACGGCGACGGCACAAAAATAATTTTTTAATAGAGTCGTCACCAAAATTTTATTTGAGAGAAAAATATTAGAAAACCTTAAAAACATGGTATTTGAAATTAGAGATAGATTCGAGAGTCGATTATGTGTAGGGAAGATATTAGTACCTTACAACGCCCATTAAAAACGATACTTATAATTAATTGTGCAAAATTATGTAACTTTGTAAATATTTATCTTACCCCAATAAGAAAATAAGAACAAATATTTTTTGAGATTCTTTTTATTTTTTTGTATTTTAAGATAGGAGAAATTTAATTCTTATTTTAACGAAAAAAAACTTAAATTAAAATTTAAAAACATACTTTTTTTAAGGTTATCTTTTATATAGTAAGGAAAATCTTGAAAAACTATTTTTGTTTTTTTATTTTATGAAAAAGGAAAAGAAGTTTAAAATTAAAAAACATTTAAAAAAAAGATTAATTTTAAAATTGAAAAGAAGTTTTTGGTATTTTTAAATTAAAAGACCTTATCTTTGCACAGGGTTCAATCTAACAAATGGCTAATCATTAAACCCTTATGATCATAATAACGTTAAAAATAGTATATGCTATATAATTAACATTATTGGTCATTGCATATTTGGATAAATTTTATTTTTTTTAATTTTATAAACACTTTGTCAAAAGAAAAGAACTTCTATTTTATGTGCAGAGTTTATGATAGCAAATGACTATTCTATAAACTCTTATGATTTATGTAACATTAAAGGCAGAATCACCCCTCAATTAATGTCACAAACCATTGCATACATTAAAATCCTCCTTTTTTATTTAAAACTACAAATTCTAAATAAAATGGAAAAAAAGGAAAGCAAAGTTCGAATCTTTTATTTTACAATGAATTATATTTAGCACTTTAAAGATGTAATTAATAAAAAAAACACATCCCCAAAACTAAGCCATGAATTTTTAACGTTTTTTCTCTCTCTTTTAAAAAAAAACAATAAATAAAGAAGAAATTTAAAACAATAACTAACCTTTTTGATATCCTATACACTAATCGAAGTATATAGCACTCCGTTACAGTGTTACGCACACACCACGTTCCACACACAAAGGTATGAATTAAATAAAACAAACTAATCTTCTTTCCCTTTTTTATTTATTTTAGTAGCAAGCTGAAAGTCAAAACCCTCTAATATTTTTTATTAATAATAAAAGGCCTAAAGGCCAAAACTAACCTACAAGGATAATGCATTAGACGCATACCAACTCACAAAACGAAAAAACGTAACTAGCAAAAGGAAAAAGAAATACATAATATTGTAAGGCTAAATACAAGAGCTGATGCCAAAATACCAAATGGAGAAACAAAGTTGCAAGTGTGGGGAGTTGTAGTTGGTGAATGACGTGATGCGAAAGTCCGGTGAAGTTAATAGTAAAACTCGACCTGAAACCGATGACAGTTGCGGCATAGTGACGATATAATGTGGCGGCACAAATGTCATGCAGCGGTGGGCGATCGAAGATCGAAAAGAGGAAAGCTTCCTCAGTAATGGGGAGCAAGTTTTTTTCTAGCCTTTTTCTTACCTTTCATTTTTTCTGATCCTTTACTCTCCTTTTTTTTTTGCGAGTGTTAGTGGTTCTTAAATAGATAAAATTGGTTTACCCATTTATAACCACTCCACCCAATATCCCATGATCTCCTCCAACTGCTCAATATCCCACTATCTCCTCAATGTGTAACCGCCATATCTTCTCCAATCTTCAGTTTTCTTTTTTTCAATTTTAGATTTTTTTTTTTAAAATGTACTGGATAAAATTAGTTATTCACAAGTGACATATTTGGAGAGTTCGTAATGTATCACGTACATAGATTATAAAGGGAAATTTTAAAGTGTACAATTATAGTTCTAAATAAAAGCATTCTTTTTGAAAATACTAATAATATATGAAATAATGTAAACAAAATAATAATAATAATAATAATAATAATAATAATAATAATAATAATAATATAATTCTAATTATCTTTAATAAAATAAAGTAGGTAGAATTGAGTCTAAAGTGGGTTCCTCCATAAACATTCAAAAGATATTAAAATTTAAAATCATTTAGTTAGGATGAATCCTTATCACAAAATTTAATAGATTAAGAATAGAATTATTCTTGTTAAATTTTGAAGGTGAGTGGAGGTCGAGAGAGACGAAAGGATGCGTGTGAGGATACCCCATACTTTGATCTAATTCTTGTTATTGTGATTGATTGAGAAGTGGATTGAATTCACTGGATGAATAACTTTACTGTCATATGCATAGTGATTAGTCTTTTATATTAAAGCTGATATTGAGTGAAATTATTGAATTTTAACCTCTAATTGGGAGGATTTGTTGTGAAGCCTACTGTTGGCGAATTGGAAATTTGTATTGAGGGAAGTTCAAACCCTCTGCTAAAATACTTAATTGATATCAACTCTAATGAAATGATTATGATCTTATCATTCTTGTCGGACCTAAGGTCTCAGAGTAGCTACACCCTATAATGGGGTGTGAATCTTATAGTGGAGGCCAAGGAGACCTTGGTGCACATCATCACACATATGGCCAAAGAATCGTGACTTTGTGTCATGGTTAAGGCGGTTTGAGCACTAGCATTTCTAACAAATCACTATAATTTATCCATGATCAATGTAGTGTTTTGCCGTCTACCACATACCGAGATCGCCTGAAAATGTTTGGCAAATCTTGTACATGTATTTAAGATTGCCTAAAAACGGTTGATGAATCTCATACACATATCTAAGATCACCTAAAAATGGTTGGTGAATCTTACACATGTACTTGATATCACCTGAAAATGATTGGTGATTGTTATGCATATACTTGAGATCACCTAAAAATGGTCGGTGAATCTTATGCACATACCTGAGAGTGCCTAAAAATGGTCAGTGAATCTTATAAGTATGGGTTTACACGCAGAGGTTGGTGGAGTACGAGCTCCTAATCTTATTACTCTGTGAGTGGAAAGTTTTCCATGGAAATGAGTTAACACCTATATACCTATCTATTGTGTTTGATCATCAGTCAGCATTCATGCATTTCATTTGGTTGATTATTATCTGTGATGTAATATGAATTCTCTGATGTATTATATTTCATTGCAATTGATTGTTAGATTAGGTCCCGTGGATGTTTATTACCATATTGAGGCCTTAAGTTAGAACCTCGCTCCCTCTCCATTTGTGTGTTATTTTCTCCTCTTCTTGTTTGTTGCTTGTTGTGTGCTTCTCCCACCCTATTAGATGGCAGCAGTCGAAATCAATATAGCACAGCAAAAGCTTGGCGGGATCTTCTCAACACTTTCCTGTGGCAACTCTCTACCACCTTGTTTTTGTAAAAGAATAATATATTCCGCAATAGATATGGCTAGCTTTAGGAATTTAGTAATATTGTATTTTTAAGCTTTATGAATCTGCTATTTGTGGCGTAATGTGAAAAAAAAAATCACTTTGTGTTTTCAAGCATAAGAAACATTACATATTATTAATAATATATTTATATTATTTGGGGTGTTACAACCGGGGCAAATTATTTTGTGCATTGCTTTTGTGGCTACATCATACAACACGTGGTAGAAGAAGAGTGAATCACTAATGCCTTGGAAGCATTTGATTGATTTTGTGTGCAATGTATCTTCCAAGACGTTTTGGTTTGGTTATGTGGTTTGAGATTTATTCCCTTTGGCATGATTTTGGGTTTTATAGGAATATTATGTAAACATGCTATTTGGTCCACTTTTGGGCACTTCTTGTGCTGTGAAGCTTGCGCCCATTTCATCAATAACGTCTTTCTTTGCTTCTAAAAAAAAATAAAAAATTAACATCCTTATAAAGTATGACAAATTTATAAAATTTCATTTCACTATTTTATTTTTATCTTAATACATAATATTTTAGATAATCATCTAGATAATATCATGATTTGACAATTACAATGATAGAATTTACTTTTGTACAAAATGTTATTAAGGATATAATTTTATACAATTTGATTTTTAGTGTTAATTATTTTTATTCCATTTTTATATATACAATAAATTTTATATATAAAATTTTATGAAAAATTGACGGGAGACCGTAATTTATTCTCAATTCCACACTTCAGCTTCAAATACAAAACAAAATTAGCACCGTTCACATACAAATTTATTCAAAAATGTTATAAATGTGGTTTTTTTTTATTTGACCCTTGTTAGTAATTTTTTATTTTATATTTCAAGTAATATTCATATATGTTCTATTTATAAGATTAGGCTCTAATGATGCTATTTGGGCCCATAGATGCGCTTGTGTTTAGGCCGACATGGCCTTTTTCTTTTATCATTTTTTGAAATGTGAAATTTTTTTAATTCTTTCATTCTTTGCAGTCTTTTTAGTATGTGTATTCTTTGTACTCTTTTGAAATATGGAAATTTTTTGACAAAAAACAGAAATATAGAAATTTGTTTATTTACAATTTACTTTAAAAAAATCACATCAATTTAGAAAAAGGTGCATATTAAAATTGTCTCCATTAGTATATATAATACTTGTGTAACAAAAATTAAATTATTAATATAGATATTGTGAGTCAATGATAACAATATGATACATTATATTAATAGTATGATGTGTTGATATTAATTTTGTATACTAACAAAATTATCTCTTAATATGATACATCATATTATTGATATAAATTTGTAATATTTATATTAATAATTTAATTTATGTTATAAAAAGATTATATTAATAGAATTAATATACAAAACCACTAACCTTAGTGTGACCATTGTATACCAACAAATAAAAATGAGTTAAATTAAACACCTAACTGTTAATATATAACACATTTTATAAAAATGATTTTTCTCAAACATTCCACTAAGTTATTACATTCCTCAAAGTCATAGATATGAAATTTTATGCAAGTTTTATTTATTTATTTATTTATAATTTATTTTAAGAATAAGTTTTAATCCCGTATTCTTTTTAATAACCTTTTTTAGAATACAAATCAACAAGTCTTACTGGGTTTGTCAATTTGTTAATGGTGGAAATTTGTTTCAAAAATTGAAGTGTTCTTGATTGTCGAATAGATGACTCTCCACAATGACTCTAACCAAAAAATAAGTTTCGTCGTTGTGAGACTGAGAATCAAAATCAGTTGTGAGTTTTTTTTTTTTTTTGTTCGAACTAGTAATGTTGTGTTTTTAACTTGAAGGTAGAAGACTAGTTAAAGCCTTAATTCAAATGTGATTAAGACTTTAATTAGTGTACATGATGATGAATTCAATTTTTGAAGAAAAAAATCAAACAAGGATTTTTACTTTGTTAATTTTAACAAGTATAAAAACTCGTACGTGAAGCATTAAAATAATTTTAATCGAATGTACAAATTTGACCAAATTACAAAGGCTATTGAAAATCTTAGAAATATAATGCAACATAATTTTTAGTAAAAGACATCAAAAAGCAAGAATTTGCAAATGAAAAACAATAAATGTTGCAATGAATGTAAGGGGAAAAAAAACTTGTAAAACATGCAAGAAACTTAAATGCATTTGAAGAATAAAGTGCAAGAAAAAATAATTGACATGAAAGATAAATGTGTAGAAATGTAAATAACTTTGAAAATAAAGAGCTTGAAAAATAAATGAGATTTGAAAGACAATTAGAAATGCTATAAAGCTTTGAAATTAAAGGAGAAGAGTAGATGAAAGAAATATAATTGAAAATAAAGTCACAAAAAATGTAAAGTTTAAATGCAAAAATGTAACAGTACTAAAGAATAAATGTGTAAATTTAAACAAAAACAAGTAAATGAAATTGTAAAGACGATGCAAGAATATAAATGAAAAGTAGTAAAAATGCAAGGAAATGTAAATAGAAAGAAATTAAAATGCATAGAAAGTAAATGGAAAGCAATGAATTGAAAACTGTAGTTGACAAGAATGTAGACAAATTGCATTTAAAGTGGGTAAGAACATACACGTTACTTGTTGAACCAGTAGCTATTCATTTGGTGTGATAGGTGTTATAGAATTTTAGTGCAATGTTTCAACCGAGGAAAAATGACTACCTTGGTTTCCTATTTATAGATTTTTCACTTTAACGATTGAAAAACAAAATTTATATATGTGTACAACTGCCTAGGATCAACTATCTAAGATATCATCACTTGTCTCGATCTATGTGTCTTCGATAATCGCTTGAAATCGCTTGTCAAACTGACGTACAACTTTTCATGTGCTATTGACTTTGAAACCTTCAATATCTTTGATACATTCGAGTGCTTCAACACGTAGCAATTTATTTTCCTTGGACACCTTAACCTCACATTTGTCTCCGAGAATCTTTTCGAGTGTACCACTATCACACTTTATTCAATGAACAAGTTGAATTTTACTTTAACACTTCCCTCCTTTCGATTTCTTGAAATATAAACAAGCTTAATGCTTATCTCTTTTTCATCAACACACTCGAATTAATGTTCTTAACTCAACACTTAGAAAATTTTCTAAGTGATACAAACAGATGCCCCTTCCCCTCAAAATGTTTACTTAAAACATTCGAGAATGAACATTGTCAATTAATCTTTGCCAAATTCTAAGTTGAAAAGTTTTCACAAAATCTTTTTACCTCCTAAGTGTAGTTTCGACAAAAGCAACCACATTCATCAATTGGTGGGCTTTGTCAGTTAACACTGCCAAACATCACATCATGGGGCGAAATTTACGTTTCTTGCAAAACAATGATTAGATATTAAATCTAATCAAATCTTAATGAATCAAAATCAACAATTTTATAAGATAAACCATTTATCTTTCCTAATTTTGAATTTTGAAAATCATGAAAATTTCCCCCCACTTTTTATCTATATAAAGAATCCAATAACCTTTTTAGAGGTTTTACACTTTCACAAGCCCTTACATCTCCTACTCTTTTTCTGAGTCTTTCTTCTCTGTATTTTATTGCCATTATCACACACTAAACTTTCCTCAAGGCTTAATACCTTTGCCTTCTACAATAATACTTCAACTTTCGTTTTATTCCAATCTAAACATGTCTACTTCAACCCCAGACACCAATATCCCTAAAGCTACCTCCAAAGCTGAACCCATTCAAGTTGATGGTTGTCCCTGAACCAGGTTTGAAAGTAGAAAGCAAGAAGATATAGGCTTCCCTAGTACTTGTCGCAATCAGGGTCACGACGAGATGGTGAAAATAGAAATAAAATAAGAGGAGTCGCTACCATAGTTTATTAAGGGAAAACACATGGAAAAAAACCATATGAGAAAATGGTCTCGAAGTAAAGATCAAGTTCGGGAGTCAATTAAGCATAGAAAATGTGCTAGCACTCTACGACGTCTGTCATAAAAACGGTTACCCTTAATTAAATGTGCAAAACTAGATAGCTTCAAAAATATTTATTTTACCCCTAAAGAAATTTTATTTATTTACAAATTTTATTAAAAGAAAGATCAATTTTTATTTTTTATTTTTGAGATCAACAAGAGTGTGCTCCTGCTCCTACATATCCTCAGGTGCAATGAGGAAACAAACTCACGCAGTTCTTTGGATAGAAAAATATTTTGTTGGTTGAAACTTTTAATTTTGTAGTTTAATGTTTTAAAAGGCTTACTCAATAACCAAATAGGAAGTACATCCAAAATGGTTATCAACATGCCTTTTGTGGTTCTTGTAATACCCAAATAGGAAGTGCATCCAAAATGGATTTTACTAAAACCTTTATTAAAAGAGGATGTTTGTTTTAAAAATTTTAGAATATTTTTATTAAAAAATTTACAATAACCAATTACGAAGCGCATCCAATATGGTTATCGTTTTACTTTTTAAGATTTTTATAATTGTCAAATTGGAAGTACATCCAAAATGACTATCATTAAAACCTTTATTATTTTTATTAAAATATTTATATATGTATTAAAATGATAACCAAATAAGAAATACATCTAAAATGGTTATCATTAATGTTTTAAAACTTTAATAATGTCCAAATAAGAAGTACATCCAAAATGGTCATTATCAAGTCTAATTATTTATTTATTTATTTATAAGTAGTAAAAGACTACGAATTATTTGTTTGCATATTATTTTATTATTTTAGCGATTAAATCTTTGATTTTCTTTTGACTAGAATATTGATTTTTACTCGCTACCAAATAATGTTGAACACAACATTTAAAATAACGATACTTATTACCACAATTATGGAAAAAAAACGTAAAAT
The DNA here is from genome assembly GCA_004329165.1 of Spatholobus suberectus. NCBI lineage: Eukaryota > Viridiplantae > Streptophyta > Magnoliopsida > Fabales > Fabaceae > Spatholobus > Spatholobus suberectus. The sequence goes on along the minus strand of CM014730.1, from coordinate 79,177,339 downwards.
AAAAGAGACTTGAGTTAGGCCCAATATTGCCAAAACTCAGTGACCTACTAAAAGGAAATAAAAAAATGAACAGGCCGAGCCCATATTGCTTAACACTCCTGAAAGAAAGTGAAAAAAAGGTTGGGGCCTAAGCCTACTCACTTGCAGAAGGGGATCTGGAGGCTCAGAGCAATAAGGGGTGTCATGTCACCCCTTTTACTCAAGACACAACTCAGAGCCCTTTGGGGTGATATGCCGCCGCTGCAGAGAAAAAAAGGAGGACATCGGAGGCTCAAAGGGGCTGGCACACGCCGGGGGTGCGGCAGATGGTGCGATAGCTGCACGACGATGGCCGGTGGGGTAGCAGAAGTCTCGCGTGGCCACGAACATGCAGCGAGGTGGAGCTTGGCTCGTGTTGCATCCCGGCACGAGTTGCATCTAGACGGTGATAGGGAGACGGCGGACTCGATTTTGTGTCCTGGCGTCACGACGACGTCAGACAACCAAGGTTCGCGAAGGAGCCGCGCGGTGGTGGTGGCGGAAACACTGGGCAGGCGCTACTTCGATGCTTTTTCTTTTTATTGTTTTTTTTTTTTTTTAATTGTTTATCTTAATCCAGATTGAATGAGTATGTGTTTGATGGATTTGGGGAAATTAGGATTATGCAAGGTTTGATTTGATGCACTGGGAGCAGAAGTTGATGATTGGTGTGATGTGTGCCGGGTTGTGTATTTTCTAATTATTTTGTTTTTGTCTATTTACTTGTAGAGACTAAAGCATTATCGAAATCCTGTCAGTGTCTAAAATTGTGTGTGAGTTTATTTGTGCGAGACCTGGCACAATATGTGGACGAACATATGATATTTGCACAAGAAAAAAGATAACGTATGTATGCCATTTGAGCTTGTATGAAATGCGGTGCAGTGTATGCAAAATGAGTTGTGAATGGTTACTGTGTGTGGAGTGATCTGTGAAAATGAAAACCAAGTGCAAGTGCTGTGTTGTTGTGAAACAGGCAGATAAAAAGGGAAGCAAGGCTACAAAATAACCAACGATTAATTTAATTTGGAACAGAGAATGAATAAGATAAATAAAAAGCAGTGAATGATTTTATTACATGATGCTAAGAGAAAGGGAAAGAATAAGACCTAAGATTTCTAACAGGATAAAGATGATCCAACCAATTCCCCACGCTTCCCCTCTTTTCTTTCCTCCTTTGTTTCTTCGTGCCCAGACCCTTCCTCCCCTCTTTTATTCGACAGCCTTTCCCCTTCTGTCGTTCCCTTTTCCTCCAGCTGCCCTCAATCGTTTTATAGGCATTATTTCCCTCCCCTCATCAACTTTGTTTTCAGATTTCTTTTTGAAAGTTTGTTAAGACAAACTTTTCTAGAATCCTCTTCCCCTTCCTCCCTCATTTATTTTATTTGTTTTGTTTTTTCTTTTTCAAATGGGCCAAGCCCAATATGTCCTCTTCATTTTCTCTTTTCTCTCTTTTTCTTATGAACGGGCCTCTGTGCAAGCCCAAAAACAAAAAATGTTCCAAACCCAGTTGCCTTTTTATTGATTTTCCCTTCGCTTCTTAATTAAAGCCTTTTTTAATTTGAAAAAAAATTTAACCCAAATAAAATTGGGTGTTCACAGTACTCATCCCTTTCTTCACAGGAGAAAAGCCCATGGCTTTTTAGGTCCTTATCAACCGAATCCTCATGTTGAAACATACAAGGATTTCCCCCCTTCTTTAGAGGATGAAAGCGACCTAATTTATGATAAGCATATTAGGATTGATTTCTTCAAAGTTGTTTCCAAAAATTTTCAGTCTTTTCCCCTAGATAAAAGGGACGAATACCTCAAATGACTAGATAAGAAGGAAAGAAAAAAGATCACGAAAAAGGTTACATTACAAAAAAAATTTATTCACCGATGAATATTTACCCATAGAGACGGACCTAAGGAGGGGGGGGACCTTGGGCCTCCCTCCCTCATGACCTTCTCTCTCTCTCTTTCTATATATATATATATATATATATATATATTATAAACATATATATTTACTATATTAATATTATTATATTATAAATATATTTATATATATATTATGTATTATACATTATATATCATTATTATAGGATTTGATATCTTTCAATTATTATTATATCTGATGATTTTGTTCCTCTTTTTATCATTTGAAATAGAAATTTTTATTATATTTTCTTAATTTTATCATTTGACATAAAAATTAGTTTTAATTTTGCGTATAAAACCAAAAAACCAAAAAATATTTTTGTGAAAGGTATTATTTATTAAATAATTATTTATTAGAAGTTAGATATTTAAATACTTGTAAAAGAAGAAAAAAATCACCACACCTTTAATAGATTTCTAGATTCGTCCCTATTTACCCACATATTCGAATCCATCGATAATTCGAAATTACCAACAGATTATCTATCGATAAAATAAGTATGGAAAATAACAACAAAAATATGATTTTGATTTTAATTAGATAACATAACGTATGGGAAATAAAATATAATAAAAGATTGTCCCACTTTTTTTTTTACTACCTACTAGGGTCGGCCTAGTGGTGGAGGGTTGGAGTAGTATACATGAAATCATAAGTTTTAATCTTAGTGTGACTATTGTACACAAAAGAAAAAATCTCACTTTTTTTGCTCGATACATTTTTTTCATAGCTTGTTTTGATAAGTATAACAAAAATATGGAAGAATAAAATAATGTGACATTTATTAAGAATTAGCAAAATTGCATTAATTAAAAAAATCAACAAAAATTAAAGCCAGTTTATAGTTGCTTTTTATTTATCAAGTATGTTTCTGAATATTTTTATAAATAAATAGATTGAAGATTTTATTTAATAGTTCCTATCAAGCCAAAGTCTACCTGTCTCTAAGAACCCCATGATTAGGATTATTTTGAAATATGAACACACCAATTCAAACCCCATGTCAAGCTGACTCACTTACCTGTGCTTGTCATTTTGTAGGAAGTAAAAAATAAAAGAATTTTGTTCCGTTTCCTTTGTTACTTAAACAATAGAGTGTGAATTTCATTTCATTCTATTATAATATGTCAAAATAACAGAACAAATGTTTTATTCTATTATGTTTAATTTTACTCTATTTTATTGTAATTTAGTTTCTTTCATTTCATTTCTTCTAATCAATCCATATATAACTTTAAGGTTGTATTTGAGATAGCTGTGAAAATAAAATTCTTTCAATAATCGATTATTGTTATAATTGATTATAATCAGAGTCAATATTTGTTTGGATAAGTTTGCTAAAAAGTAATTTTAAGATAATTAATTTCTTTAGATACAACAAAAAAATCAGTTTTTACATAGTAAATTACAAAAAATGATATACATGAAACTTAAAGGAACAAAAGCAGTTGAGATATTTGGGGATAATGTGTTTGAAGAGAAAAAAAAAACTGTTGAAAAATAATCATAAACTCTAAATCTTTAAATACCCAAAAACAGCTTCTTCTTTTTAATTTTATTTTTTTTAGCAAATTTCAGTAATTGTCTCAAATATATTGATTATTTTTTAAATAATTTTTTTTAAAAAGAAATAGCTGAAATAAGATATTATAGACTGTCCCAAACATGTTGGACTGATTTTATTCAGTGTGGAACACCCCTATATTCAGGTCATTCGACTTGGACTCCCAAAGTTTGATTTTTCCAACCAACAAACCCGCTCGAGCACCGTCTCATATCCAACCTAACAGTCAACATATACTTTGAGCGTACTTCAGACCCTGATTTTTATTTATTTATTTATTTATTAATTGAAGCGGCTATATAGCTTAAGAAAACTAGAAACTTCAAGGAATATTAACAGAGCCAGCAATAGTTAGCAAATTCAAGGAAAAAAAATCAGGAACTAGGAACATCATTAAAAACTCGAAAGCGTGTAGGCCCCGACATGTGCGCGAAAGGAGGTAGATTTTAGCATATCATTTCATATTTGCTTTGTTTTTCTTTAATTTATTAATAGACCAATAAAAAAATTATTCCCTTGAATTCGTATAATTTTGTATGCAAGAGTTTCGAGGTAATAACACAGCTGTAAAGCATCTATCATGAGAATTACAGCAACAACAAAAAAGCATAATAATTTTAATAAAGTAGAAAATTCTTATTTTTTATATATATTAAATAGAAAAATATATTAATATAAAATCCATTTAATATTTATTTTTATTTATTTATAAATTTATCCTCAAATGTCCTACTAAAAAGAATATTTTAAAAAAATTAATGTTTATATATTTTATCGATACTACTTAAATTTTATTTATATTAATAATACTAAAATGAATCCAAACTCTTGTAAGTCAGTATAAAAAAAATTATTTATAAATTTGTCCTCACATGTCCTACTATTCTTTTAAAATAAATTACAGCTAATTAATTTCTGGGGAAAATCATATTGGTTTTTTATTTATTAATATCAATTTTCTTAATTGGTCAATTGATAAATATTAGTTATTTGAGTTTATGATTTGAATGAAATGATGGATTGGATTCTCACTTTGTGTCTAAATAATGGATCCCAACTCTTGTTTGATGATTATAAAATTGTTGTCCTATTTGTGTAGTATAACATTGTGTGAGAAACCTTAATGACTAGGCAGAAAATAGCTCTCCCTCACTTTGTTGTTCATAATTATATTTGAGGCAATAGACATGAATTCTATTTCTTTTTTAGATACACATTTTCTAACATTTTATAATTATTATATTGTGTTATGAGCATATTATAATTATGCATCATTTGTCATTAAAATCTAGAACCTTTTTATAATTATTGTTATATGTTATGAGTATGTCATAATTATAAAAGTTTGGTTTAATGCATGTTGTGGCTATATGTATTAGAATGACATTGAAATTTTTAAATTCTACAAACTCTACCCTTCTTAGGTTTTTCTCATATTTATTATTGGTCAAATTATGCAAAATAATTTAAGATTCTCAATTATAGTAAATTTTGTAATATTAGATAGTGTATACCTTGAATGATGTGTCTTTATTCTTAAAAAGTTCATAGTAAATTAATAAATTTTTGGCTTGATGTTTCAACAAAAAAAAGTATATTATTGGCTTGATGGAGAAGAAAGATCGTCGGGTTTTTTTGGTAAAATCCTTGAATGTTGAATGTTTCCCTGTGCCCGCCCGCACCCGATGAATGTTTCAGGAGATAAGTAGAATTTTTATCTCTTTAATTGGAAAAGGCGAGTATCATCAATCTATTTATAGTATCAGTTTAAATATCTTCTTGGTCTTTATAATATATATTTTTTTAATTTTGGTCCCTATAAAATTAATTTTTTTTAAATAATTCTTGTAATTTTTTTTTTAATTTTAGCCCCTATTATTTTGTTTTAGTCTTTGTAATATATTTATTTTTTTGTTTTTGTTCTTATAATATGTAAATGATTTGCTTTTAGTTTCCATTATTTTTTTTTCAAAAGAACTAATTCAAAACAAACAAAATTTTATAGGGACTAAAATGAAAAAATAGATATATTAAAAGGATAGGACAAAATAAAAGGACCAAAACAAAAAAAATAAATTTTACAAGGACCATTTAAAAAATATATATTTTACAAAGATCAAAACCAAAAAAGTGATATTTTATAAGGACCAAAAACATATTTAAACTTAGAGTTTAATGATCATGCACTGACAGTGTAAAATAATTTTACACTGTCATCCAATCACAAGCTGCCATTTATTGTAAGTTTGTTAATTTTTATAATGAATACTTTAAAAGTCATATTAATAATGATTTTTAATTAAATGACAATGTAAAATTTTTTACACTAATAGTACATGACCATTAAACTCTTAAACTTGTAATATATATAAATCTAGTGCACTTTTGTTACGGTACTTCAACACTTATTTTTAATTTTAAATTATATAATTCATATCTGTATATCTTTTCACTGTTGAATCCTGTGTCATGTTCTATGCATTTTACAAGTTATTTTTTCTATCGATTTTCCATTGGTAATAATATTTTTTAAAAAAAAAACAGGTTATATACTAACAATATAAAGTAATTTTAAACTGTTATTCAATCATGAATTATTATTTATTATAAGTTTGTTTACTTTTATAATAAATACTTTAAAAATTATATTAATAATAATTTTTAATTGATTGGTAATATAAAATTTTTTATATTGACACTATATAGCAATTATTATTATTTTTTATTCCCGCTATCATTAAATGATGACCCGTACACATTTCTTTCCGATCTACTATCCTTCACCCGTCTCTAATAAAGGTAAGTCTAAAATTAATTGACAAAACGAACCCAAATTTAACGGTGTTCACATCCAAACTTATTCAAAAAAAATTAAATTGCAAACTGGTCCAAAAATCTGAAGATCTAAGCAAACCGAAATTTTGTGGATTTCATTGGATGGTTTTGGTGAACAACTGATCGGTTCGGTTCAGTTTTCGATTGGTGGCTCTAAAATCAAACTGAATCGAATTGAAATAATAATACTAAATATGTGTGTTAAGCAAGTGTTGAATTATTATTATATACGTGTTATGCTTAGAGAAAAGTAGCATTTCTTTTCCTAAAATTTACAATACCAAAACCACGTACATTTCTAAATATGCATATATAGGTAGATGTAAACATATATATTTGAACACTTACTAGCATTTATATAAAATTTGCAATACCAAAATCACATACACTTACTAGCTAGTTGTTTAGTTGAACACTTGATGTATTTGGTAGTTGATGCACTTGATGAATTAATGTATTTACTAGTTTCCTTATTTTTCTCTTTACATATCTTGTTTTTCTCATGTATGGATTTAGAAAATAGGAAATTAAAGAATTGGTAAAAATTGAATCAACCGATCCAATCCAAACCGCATTTTTTGAATTGGATCGGATCAAATTTTTTTGTGTAAGCCATTCAAACCGAACTGAATCACATGTTCTTTTCATGTTTGGATCAGATGACTTTTTGGCTCAAAACCGATTTAAACCAATCTGCGAACACTTTTACCCACATTCCAATCCAAGTTAAAAACTCCAACCAATAAACTTTTGTTTGAATATTTTTTGGATATTTTGTTGTTAGTTTAAACAAGTTTTTAATTTCTAAATTTCTAATATCATTAATTTTAAATTTATAAAAAAATTATTCATTTTTATTTTTAAAATTATAAAAAATATATACTTTTTCCTTTATAAAACTATATTTTTTTATTAAATATAAAATTAAAAATAATTAAACTTTTTTATAAGAGTTGAGTGAGTTTTATTTATTCTTATTATATATATTTATTTTTAATTGTTTCAATTTTGATTTTTCTTAAGTACTGCATCTTTGATAATTTATAAAATATTCCCTTAATTTTTTCTTTTTACTTTTATTATAATTAATAGTTAAATTCTATCTTTTTGTTTTTGACAGCAAGTTAAATTCTACCTTGAACATTATATCTTGTCATTGTAGTTATGATTAAAATATTTTCTCTTATGGACCGGTGATAAGCACGGGTCTCTCTCCTAGTATTAAGTTATACTGCTTCCGCTTTGTAAATTGGACAAATCAAAGCCGTTCAATGTATCAGACATTCGGTATAAAAGGTGAGTATCATCAATTAGTATTATAAAAATTTTCCTTCGATAAATTACATTAACACTCCCTTAAATTTTTTAAAATTGCACAAAACCCCATATATTTTTTAACCATTACAACAACATTTCTTATAGGGGTACACAGTGTAATATTTTTCAAACAATTAAGGAGTGATAGTGTAATATATAAGGAGTGTTAATGTAATGTTTTTCAAACAATTAAGAAAATCAGTGTAGGAGAAAAAAAAGAGAAGTATTGAGTATAATTTGACAAAACAGCAGGAGATGTCAGTGTAATTTACTATTTTTCCTTTTGCACAGCCCCTCAATGTATCAGACAGTTCTAGTGTTGTTAATAAGTATGTATTATCATAAGTATTTTAATATCATAAATACTTTTCATTTAAAATTTTATTTTATATTTTTTAGAAAAGATATTTTTAGGACATTTATTGTTAAAATTTATAAAAAGTGTTCTTTAATAATGAATGTTAAAAGTTTGATTTAATATTTATTACGTTTAAGTAAATTATTATTCTTTTGGTGCTATTAATTGATTTTTTCTTCGAGAGATTTAATGATTTATGTAGTTGAGTGTATAGTACAAATTTTGAATATGTTTGGTACTTTTATTATTTATTACCCTTCTAAGGTTTTCTTTAATTATTTTCTCTGATTTTAATTTAAAAATGGTTATATAAAATTTAAGTGATGGTCTTAATCTATTTTATATCAAAACGTTGATTCTAAATTTGTAATTTTGAATGAGGATCTTTTAATATTGTAGCAATTATTTCTATTTAATTTTTAATATATAATCTAATTTAAAATTTAAACCAGGCTTGAACTAGTTTTAGTAAGTTTAAATATCTTTACTAATATTATGCTGGTTCAGGCGAAACTAGACTATAATTCCTTAAGTAAGGGCCTGTTTGGGGTGGTTGTGAGTTTTTAGCATTTGGTTTTTAAACTCAATTTTCAAAATAAAGCGCATTTGGCTAAAATGGAGCTGAAATGATTTTTAACTCAATTTTAAAATACTTTTACATTTATTTTCAAAACGAAGAAAAAAGATTTTCTGAATCTAATTTTTAGTTTTTAAAACAGTACATATCACTACATTTGATAATGGCTCTTCCTATTACCACCACTAACACTGTTGTTGTCATCGTTGCCGCTGTTGCTACTACCACCATCACTACCACGACCATCAACACCGCCATCACTGTCACTGTCGTCGTCGTCACCACTACCACTACCGCCACCACACAAACATACCCTTAATGAAATAAAAAAATTTCAAAATGAGTTTATTTTGAAACCAAAAATTTGAGAAAAAACTAAAACTAAATTTTAAAACTAAACTAAAACTAATTGCAATTTTTGAAATTTTCGAAACTCACAATTAAAAATTACCTCAAACTGACCCTAAGGTTTTGGATTTGAGTCTTGTAGGCAGAAAAAATGTGATTGGGATGAGAGACATCATAAAAGGTGACTAGCTAGGTTTTCTAGCAAAGATTAGTCATCAATAAAGCTGATGAATACTTCACATCTATAACATGATAACAAAAAAATATTTTTAGCAAAGTTAAAAAACAAATTCGAACGTAAGTAAATACATTAAATTGTAACTTGAAAATGTTTGTTGTAATGCCGTGTATGTTATTTTTCAATAATTTGAATCTAAAGTGAGATATTAATTTTATGCATATAGTAATGTGTTTATGAGAAGATTTATTTTTTATGGTTATGAGAAGAAATTTTTGATACTTTGTATTAGTTTTTATTATATTTATTATATGTATTTCAAGGTTTATATATTATTTCCTAAAATAATAAAATAATATAAGCCAAACTAATATAAATTGTGTTTAATTAAATCACATTAGATTTTAATTAAATTTAAAATAAAATTGATTAGATTATAACATAGGAGAAACGATGAAATTAAATTAGTTAATTTTTCTTCATAAAATCAATCTAATCCAACCTTCCAATAGGCACATTGACATTCTCTTAGAAAATTCCTCCCGCAAAGGGTTGGAGGGCATAAGAAGAAGTTTATTTGTATTAACTCGTGACTTTTTTTGAAACATTCTTAATTTATTTCTGTAAGTTTGGAAAAGAATGTTAAAATGTTAAAAATTATAATTATAATGTAATTATATTAAATAAATTATATGAAAACATTTTTATATTAATTAAAATATTAACTTTCACTTTTATTATTTTCTCATTATAAAATTATTTATTATTCTTATTTTAATTTTTATGTTATAAAAAATTAAAACTATAACATTTCAATAGTAGAGGTTTCTTTTTAAAAAATAAAATTACCAATCCCGAATCCCGATTGACTTGGATGCAACTTTATTTTTGAATTATTTTATTAGTGGTAAGCTTTTCATTGGCTGTGCTAACGCTGTGTTTGGTATAGAGGAGAGAAATAGAGGGAGAGGAAGTAGGTAGAAGAGAAGAGAAGAGAAATATGGTAAGAAATAGAGTGAAAATAGAGGTTGTTTGGTTGGAGAGAAGTAGAGAAGAAATAAAGTAGAAGTTTGCTTTTTGACTTTTGGAAATTTGGAATAAAAAAGTAAATTACACTTATATCCTTGTGTTTTTTTACCGTAATATTTGTCCAAAAAGTAACATATTCGATTACGTTACTCACATAATCGAATATATGGCCATAACAATGCCATATATTCAATTATGTGATTACCATATTCGAATATATAGCACTACGTATATATATATGTTCAACTTTGCACCCAGTATTCAAATATATTCACACAGTATTCGAATATATTCTTGTATATTCAATTATTCATGGCATATATATCTGAATACATATTAGTAAATATGCATATTCGAATACACTGTGTTCAAAATTGAATATATATATATATATATATATATATATATATATATATATTAGTAAATATTTATATATTAATAATTATTTATATATTTATTTAATTTTAAAAATCGAATTTCAGATTTTAATATGTAACATATTTGAATATGTGAAAACATATTCGAATATGTGTGTTTATATATTCGAATATGCGTATACATATTTGAATATGTGAAAACAATATTCGAATATGTATACACATATTTGAATATGTGATTAACATATTACACACAATATTTGCAGAAGAGGCAAAGGTATTAACGAAAACTTGCCATCAACATTGTATTTCTTCGCATTTCTTCGTAGTTTTGGACGGATTAAATTTGGCGTGGGATCCACAAAAAATTTAAAAACTTCGTCGCTATTTCCGCGCAACCAAACGAAGAGAAATGTCGTTGTTCCCTTCTCTTCCGCTCAGTTCTCTTCTCTTCTTCGTTACTTCTTCGGTACCAAACACAACGTAAAAGATGAGGTCGGATTGCCTTTGTGTATAAACCCAATAATTATCGTGTGGGACTGGATAACTTCGATGAGAACCTCTCTCCAATAGGGATGGTAAACTAATTCGGACCCGTGGATACCTGCCCACCCCACCCTGACTTTGATGGAAAAAATCTGCTTTGATCGGAGTTGGGGGCGGGGGTAGATTTTCTCCGAATGCCAAAGTCAAGGACGGAGGCGGGGACGGGGATGTTGATATCCACCCCGCCCCAACCCCACCCTTGAACCCTCCCTGTATTAATAAAAATACAAAATTTTCCTTATATATAAATAAAATATTCTTAAATAATGGATTACATGAATTGGAACATTGTTTTTTTTATTATATAACGTACTTTATGTTTTGTTTTTTTAATTATTTGTATATGTAATTCTTAAGGAATATGTTTTGAAAATTTTATTTAAATTTTACAAATTATTCGAGTATAAAATATGTAATTATTATCATTTGTCTTATTTTATTATTTTATTATTTTAAATTTTATAATATGTTAAACTAGAGGTAAAGTAATGAGAAATTATTTTTGTATTAATTACAACATTTACATATTAAATATTTATCTATTAACATCATATTTTTTATTTTTTTAACCAAAAAAAAATATGAAAAAAAAAATACTGGGGCGGAAATGGAAAAACTCAATCTCCAACAGAGACAAGAATGAGTACCTATTTTTTAACCCCACGAAAATCAGGAACTGAATAATGTAGGGAGTGGGGGAGGGGCGATGATGGCAAAACCCACCCCTCCTACTCTCCAGCAAATTCTCAGCCACTGATTTCTTTTTTAACTAGTGTTGCAAACTTGTAATAACCAATCAAGGGTTTATTTTGCAGACCTTGCATGCGGGACCCACCAAAACTTTTGCTTTAGTGCCAATTGACTCATGTTTCCCAAGTATTAACTAGTGTTTCAAAGGCTCAGGCTAGCGTGGGAGAGGGGCTGATGTCTCCCACCGTGCGAGAGATTTCGTGATTGTTGGATATAATTATTTAATAATGAACGGCCACGGTGTGTAATGGTTTACCGGTTTATCAAGTGTATTGTTTTTGTTTTTTATTAAAAACAAAAATCCACGTGGAGAAGTAAAAATACATGGATGCCTCTGTGACCTGACCCTTTGGGTTCCCGCAGTTTGACCGGACAAAGCAAGCAGTTGAGCCGGTGAGCAATCGTCGATCTCTCCTCCCCTTATTTTTCGTCGACTATTAGCCGAAGCCACCACCCACAAACGAAACCCTCTCTGCTTTCCCAAATCAAACCCCTCTTTGTATCCTCGCGGTTGGTCCCCCTTCACCGGCGCTTTCTTTCCGTCGTGAGTCTTTCTATCGGAGGCATGAACTTCTTCCGGTGGGATTCGAGCTACACTAGGACCTGTCGCAGTGAGTGTCTTACCCTTTTCCCAGTCATTTTAGGGTTTGTGAGAGTGAAAGTGAGGAAGATACCAAAATACTTCAAATTGTGTTTGGTATTGGCGGGTTGGTGGAAGGATGTGGTGGCTGATTTTTTCGTTTAATTTTGTTGGGTTTAGAGTGTTTGGATTGAACGCTTTTGAATGTAATTTACGTTTATGGAGTGAAACAAAATAAAGAAATTGGCAACAGTTGATTTGGTCGGTTCGGTTCTATTGCTTAAAATCGAACCAAACTGACCCGTGAACACCCCTATTCGGGATGATTTGTCCTGGAACATGTGTTTCCTAGTTGATGAGAAATCATACACATATTCCACATTCCTATGGCAGATGATTTTTCCTGGAACATCTCCCCGTAAGATGGCCAGATGTTTGTATTTTGATTCACTGAGTAGGTAGGATTATTTGTGGTGAGAGCATTGATCCCAATTCACCCGAGTGTGAGGAAGGTATGAGTAATTAAGGGGTGCTGCAATTTGGTTAAGCTGAACTTTAATAAGTGCAGAAGAGTGAGGATCTTTGTGTGGTATGAGTTTTGTGGGTTGTGGCTTTTCAAGTTGGACAAATATTGATGTTAATTCCAGTAGTAGGTTACAATTATTTTCTGTAAGAATGTTAATGCATATTTGGTATTTTGATTAACTGTCGTATTAGTTGTGTTGTTTTCAGTTATATGTTTGTAATGTTGCTTTTGTGTTCCTGTTTATGTTAAGTATGTTTGTAGAATGGTAGTGTTATGCATAGTAGTGAACTGAGGGAAATTTTAAATGAACTCTTGGTCCAAGTGGGAAAAAGATTTCTTCTTTATTTTACTTAGTCATGACTTATCTAGTGGGCTGAAGTTTTGGCATCTCAATTGCTGTACTGGCTATTTTATTTCAGTTGAAACAGGTAATGAAGGAGGAATTTGAATGGAGTCGGATGTTAATTATGCTGTTATCACCAATCGAAAGGAATGCTGGCAAGCCCTTGAGGAAGACATCACAGACAGAACAAGTTATTGGTTTTGATTACACGGTTGTGGATTGTGTGGGAGTAAAACTTATAAGCTTAACAATTTTTTGAAATAATCTATTTTTGTGAGTGGTTTATACAGCAAACTGAGCCTACAAATCCTGATCCAAATGTTTCTGAGCCCCCAAAACAGAAGTTTCACTCATTTTGCAAGATATTAACTGCCTTTGATACTAGCACACATGGAGGATTTTCATTTTTGCGGAAGCATACTACTAAGTGCCTGCCTCCGTGGGTATTTAGCTCTCCGAGTTTCCTTTAGCTGAGACTGAATGCGTGAATGTAGATGCTTAGTAATTTTGAAAAAGAAGAAATCTATTTTTCCTGAATTTTAAATGCTTTCTATTTATATATTGTAGGACAGGTTTTCTGGCACAATTGTTGGGGTAGGGGATGTGTCTCCAGGATGGTCAAACTCTAAGTGGCAGTAGTTGAAGGTTAGGCTTCATTCTAAACCATTCTTTTATTCTTAATTAATTGTATGCTCCCCATTTGAGCATGGATATTTTTTTGTCACCTAGGTTCAATGGGATGAACAAGCAACAATTCCAATAGAGTTTCTTGCTAGGAGATAGAGCCTTTTGTAGCTTCTACTGCTTTGAATGCCACCCAACCAGCAGTGAACGATGCAAGGAGTTGTGCAACATTGTGAAGAGGATTTTCATTTGTTCAAGAGAGAATTTGAAGTAGATGAAATGCTGCAAGCTACCTGCTTCTTCATCAGAGGTTGAAGAGACACTATTGAGTCTAGATTCACAGATGACTGTTTGCTGACCCATGTGTCAAATATGATGAATGATGCGTCATGCGTGTGATACTACTGAAGCTTTGACGGGTGTTGATGAATGTAAGGTCTCCCCAGTAGTCGATGAGTGATGCAGGGCAAATGAAGATAGTGATAAAGTAGCAGAAACTTCAAAACAAACTAGTTTGCCATCTGGATTTGTTTGGTAGACTTATGATGCTTCTTTAAGCCCCATGAATGCATTAGTTGAAAGCTGCGTGAAAATTTCTGAAGCAAGTGCATCTGTGTCCCTCGGAGATGATGGGATGAACCTACTAGCTGCTGTGGCTGCAGGGGAAATATCCAGATCTGAAAATGCCTCACCTTCGGCATCCCCCGAGAGAAAGTTCCTGGCTTCCTGCTGTAGATGAATTGAGCTCAGGCAATGATTTCAAGTTAACATTCTGGTGAAGCAGCTGTTCGCACAAATTATCTTAGCTTTGTAACTTTTTTTTTGTGGTTTGGGAGGGGAAAGATATATATGATGGCACGGGTTGCTTAATTTTATGGAACTTTCACAGCAACTGCATATTGATTAGTGGACTTATTATATAGTAATATGAAAACGATAGGCAGTGCACTTGGATTTTAGGTAGTTGTATATGTGAATACTTTTTTTCTACAGTCCCATCAGCATGTAAACAAGTATGCCTTTCCCATCTCCAATGGATTGTTTGTCTGTGATGTGTCGGTTTGTTCTACCAATACATGTTATCGTGTTTCGCTAAATTTGTTAGTTTTGGGTTCTGAGTGCAAATAAAATAAAAGGAAATAATTTAATGTTTGGTTTTGGCAACGGGAGTCTTTCACACTGATAATCACTAGAGAATTAAGTAATCTTTTGACTAATAAATCATTTTGACGAAATTAAGAGTCATTAACGTGGGAAAATTGAAGGTGTCATGAATTATGTAACAGTAATAAGTTGGCTATAAATTACCGATGGAGTTTCCTTTACATATATGTTAATCACAAAAAAAAATGTGGTATTTATATTTGATTTCTTTTCTAGTAAATGTTAGATCTTTTGTAAAGTTCAGTAGGACTACTGTAGTCTAATTTTAATGATGTGGAACTTGCGGTCCCTGTTTTTACTAATAAATAAAATATTGAAATTAATATTTTTTAATTACGTTCACTACTTCAAAGCTTTATTTGATGCAAAAGAAATATATTATTTTAAAAGTTAAAATTTTATTTTGAAACTAAATAAGAAAGTCATAATGAAGGAAAACTACCAACTTTCATAGTGTTTTTAATTTTAATTTAAATATGTGATAATAAATGTGATATTAATATGTAAAAAAAAAATTTAAAATTTTTTTTAATCATTTAAGTATGAATTATAAAATATGTTTTTATATTTTAAGTAAATTAATTGGTAAAAATACAATATAAGTCACTAAAATATTATCAATAATTTACCTTGAATGAAAAATATTTTTAAAATTGTTGTATGAATTATAAAATATATTTTTATTAATCATGTATAACTTAATTTAATTAATATAAAATAATTGATAAAAATATAATTAATATAATATAATTTTATATTATAAATAATTAATGTTGAATGTAAAATATTTTAATTATTTAAATATGAATGCTTAAATATATTTTAAGTCTCTGTAAATATAGTTCTGTCTGGTTTTAGTCCTTGCAAAATTTTTTGTTATTTTTATATTCCCGACATTTTCTTAATGTTCTTTTTTAGTACTTACCATTAGCTTTAGTTAATTTAGTGTTGCCATGGTTAATAAAATAAAGAATTTTGATTATGAATTAAAGTAATGAAGAATATTTTAAATTAAGATAATTAGATTATTTTTAGGTGTGTAATTCAATTAGGTAATGTATTTACTATTTTATATAAAAAAGGTAATTACATATAATTATTTTTAATTTTTAATATATTATGAACAATAATTTTTATTGCTTTTAACGTTATACTTCTTGTAAAAAAATATAATTTACTTAGATGCTTATAATTTATTTTTAATATATTACTTTTGATGTTATTTTTACATTTCAATTCTTTAATTTTGATTGATTGTAATATAATTTTTTTTAATATATTAAAAGTAAATTATACGCATTTAAATAAATTATATTCTTTTTAAGAGTACAATGTTAAAAATAAATTAGTGGATTGAAAAGTAAGAACAGTAAATATAAAATAAATTATAAAATTAAATATATGTAATTACCTTATTTATACAAAATAATAAATACATTACTTAATTGAATTATGCATTTGAAAATAATCTAGTTATCTTAATTTAAAATATTCTTTGTTGCCTTCATTATCTTAATTAATATTATTTATTTTGTTGCTTTTGTTAGCATTAAATTAACCAGAGTTAATGACAAGGACTAAAAAAGAACAATATAAAATGTCAGAGATCTAAAAATAAATAAAAAAAATTGTAAGGACTAAAACCAAAGAGGGTCATATTTACAAGAATTTAAAATTTATTTAAACCAAATATGAATTATTTCAATTAATATGAATTATTTTAAATTATAATTTAATGATATAAAAATATTAAATTATAGTTTGAATTAATATAATTTAGTAATATATTATTTTAACATGAATTAATGTAATTAATATAATATATTTTAAAATCATATTAATCTGTACGAATTATATAAATATTAATAATAATCTTTGTTGATTATAAATAATTTAATAATAATTTAGTGGTAACCCTGAATTTAATAATTTAATTTGATACTGTTCCCTGGTAATATTCGTATGAAATTGACCTCTTCAATGACTGACACTTGACACATATATATGGACAAATGTCAATGCTAAATTGATAACACGAAGTCTAAGAATATTGACCTAGAGTTAACCTTAATCCAAAACACCATTTAGTTATATGAGTCCTTATCAAAAGCATGGCTTAACATAGGTATGATAATATAGTCATATTACTCATCTGGACCTAACTTTACAACCATATATCATACTTAGATTAAGTTAAGCTTTTCAATAAGAACTTTTATCATACTTACATAAAATTTAAATTAAAACCATTTATTCCTAAATATCTTTATATTGAGGGGCACTACAAGTTGGACAAGACATAGATTTCAAATAATCAAGCCTAAGTTCACGAATAACTTTTCAAGTTTCAAATTAAGACTTATGAACTTTATTTCTTTTTGGAAATGCTTTTGCTAACAAAAAATAAATAAATAAAGCACCAATTGTTTTTGCACTCAAGTCTAATACTACTAACCTAAAGTTGACCCTACACCCTAGTATGACTAAGTCTAAGAATATTGTCTAAGAGGTAACCCTAATCCTAGATACCACTTAGTATAAAAGTCCTTACCAATCGTTGACCTTAGCATAGGTGTGTCAATAGTTTCAAATTATTCTTATAGACCTAACCCTACATTCATGTCTCACTTATTACGAGACTATTAATTTGGCCTTAACGCTACACCCAAGTATCACCGAGTCTAAGTCTACTGACCTAGAAATGACCCTATACTCTAGTGTCATTATGTTTAAGAATGATGACCCTAATCCCAAATACGAGTTAGTATAATACTACTAACTCGTACTTAATCCTAAACTCATGTATTACCAAGTCTAAGACTACTGACCCATGGTTGATCCTAAACCAAGTGTTACGTAGTTTAAGGCTACTAACCCAAAATTGACTCTTAACCCGATTATTGTGAAGTCTAAGACTATTATTCCATAGTTGACCTTAAACTCATGTATTACCAAGTCTAAAACTACTGACCTAAAGTTGACCTCAAACCCATTTGACCCATGTAACAACCTGCGACATTAGCCATACGCTGGGTTAGTATTTATATAATTCATACAAATTAATATGATTTAAAATAGATTGTATTAATTACATTAATTCATGTTAAAATAATATATAGTAAATAATATCAATTAAAATTTATAATTTAATTTTTTTATATTAGTCATTTTGATTTAAAACAATTCATATTAATTTAAATAATTCTTATTTAAATGATTAAAATATTTTACATTCTAACTTAAATTATTGATAATATTAAAATAAGTTATATTGATTATATTTTTATCAATTAAGTTATATAAAAAATTAGACCAAAATTTAATCAATCATTCTTTCTTTCTTTTTTCATTAGTGTTCAGAGTGTAAAAACATTTTCCTCAATTGTAAAATTCTCCAAATTACATACCTCTTAAGATTACTTTTGTTGTCCATTCAATTTATACTCACATATTTTTCATGTTTAATATTAAATATTAAAAAATTGAAATATATTGTAAGGTAGTCAATTCTCGTGAGGTGGGGAGGGGACTTATAAATCTCGTGATATTATAGAATTTGTGGAATTAGAGATCTTGTCTTTTGATAAGTTTTAGTATTAGGGACGTGAAGCTTTGTGCCATGGCAGCAATTGTATTACGTGTTTGTGCCACACTTTGGGCACATCTTGTGCTCAAAGTTGTGGCCTGTTTTCATCCAATAATTTTTTTTTGCCTTTCCAAAAAAATAAATAAATTATCCTATGCTTGTTTTGTGAAATTTCTTATTAGCTTTTAGTCCAAATTGGAGCTGTCTGGATTGACATTGAGAACTAGCACAAACTATGTTAGCATGACCTATTAGGTTCTGAATTTTAGAGATGCAATCTGTGAGCACCTTGTGATGCAAATATGTAGGCATTGTTTAGTGTTTGCATAACTATCTACATAAATATACTATGCTTCTTTAGTGTTTGGCTGTTTGCATAACTGTCACCCACCCCTCTCATCCACGTGCTAGAGGTGCTACAACAGAATCACCGACAAGACGTCCTCATAATGTAAAACAACATATTAGTTCCAAGTCCATTATGATATTTATAGTAGTACACTTTATCTCTCACATTGATCATCTCTTATGTTCAAATGCAGAACCTATCCAGTTTTGAGAATAGTTTGTTGTCATATTTCACCTGTTATACCCCATAATTACAAGGAGAGTAGCCTTCATGTAACAATTTTCACTTTCACGGTAGGCAAGGATGAGTTCCATATAACTTTTGGTTTGATTTTTATACATAAAAAGTTAATAATATGCTTGTCAAGTTTATTTTATGTAGCTGAAAAATTTATTTCGAAATATGAAGTTGTCCATATGTATTAATAATTACATAGTATGTACGCATTTAATATATTTAATTAATTATTTTAAATTACTTAAAAATACAAATAAGAAAATGGTAACAAGTATTATTAAGTTATTTGTTAAAGAATTAAAAATGAAAATTTTTAATAGAAAAATTGCTTTACATTGGTATATGTCTCATGTATTGCTAGATTTAAAGTTGCTTTTCAAATTTTATGCGGGACTTAGGAGGAATTTGGTACTAGTGTGGAAGAAGAAAGCACCCAGCTCATTAATGTTGAAAGTAAAACAGCTTAAATCAAGAAAAAGGACATATTTTACCATCGTTATTTTTGTCAAAGGAGATTTTAATTTACATTTGGTATTTTTATTTGATTGTTGGTTAAGTAAATGCTAGTTCTTTTGTAAAGTTCCGTAGGAATGTTGTACTATAGTTTTAATCATGTAAAACTTGTGGTCCTTTTTTTTTTTACAAATAAATAAAATATTGAATTTTATCTTTTTTTAATTACATCTGTCCCATGTTTGCTACTTCAAAGCTTTATTGGATGCAAAAGAAATATAATATTTTAAAAAGCTAAACTTTTATTTTGAAACTAAATAAGGAGAGTCATAATTAAGAAAAACCACTAACTTTTATAGTGTTTTTAATTTTAATTTAAATATATGACTTATAAATATGTTATTAATATGTAAAAAAACAATTTTAAAAAAATAAATATTTTAATCATTTAAGTATAAATTATAAAATATATTTTTATATTTTAAGTAAATTAATTGGTAAAAATACAATATAAGTTACTAAAATATTATCAATAATTTACCTTGAATGGAATATATTTTAAAAGTTGTCATATGAATTATAAAATATATTTTTATAAATCATATATGACTTAATTTAATTAATATAAAATAATTGATAGAAATATAAGTAATATAACTTAATTTTATATTATCAATAATTAATGTTGAATGTAAAATATTATAATCATTTAAATATGAATTATTTTAATTAATATAAATTATTGTAAATTATAATTTAATAATAGAAAATTGTTAAATTATAATTCGAATTAATATAATTTAGTATATATTATTTTAACATGAATTAATGTAATTAATATAATATATTTGAAATTTTAATAATTTGTACAAACTGTATAAATATCAATAATAATCTCTGTTGATTATAAAATATTTTAATAATTTAATAATAATTTAGTGGTAACCCTTAATTTAATAATTTAATTTGACATCGTTCCTCATTAACATTCATATGAAATTGACCTCTTCAATGATCGACACTTCACACATATATGGACCAATATCAATGCTAAATCGACAACAATAATTTTATATAACTAAATAATTGATTTGTATAATTTTAAATTTGTATAATTAAAATAAAAATATTTAATAAATAAATTTATCATCTTAATTTTTAATATTTTTTCATACAAATATAAACATACACTTAGGGGATCAAAAGTACAATTAATAATAAGTATATATGTAATATTATATATGTATATATATATATATATATATATATATATATATATATATACTAAAGAAGCTAAATGACTTAGTGGCTTTGGTGGGAGTGGAGAAATATGGAGTCAAGGGTTTAAATCTTACTGCGTAACATATATTATTCATGAATAGCTAACCCTACTATTAGATACCACTTAGTATAAAAGTCCTTACCAATAGTTGAGAGATTATTCATTTGGACTAAACCTTACACCAAGGTATCACCAAGTCTAAGACTAGTGACCTAGAAATGACCTTATACTCTAGTATCACCAAGTTTAAGAATGATGACCCATAGTTGACCCTAATCCCAAATACCACTTAGTATAAGACTACTAACTCGTAATTAATCCTAAACTCATGTATTACCAAGTCTACGACTATTGATGTTGGAACCAAAGACGTATGAAGCGTATAGTCCCTCAAAATTTTAAAGATAACAAACTTAATAAGATTTAAGTTTCTATTGTAAAAATTGCTTTTACAAGCGTCTAATGCGTGTCTAACATCAAGACGTCCAATGCACCAGCGTCCAATAGACTCGTATATGACGACCATCCAGAAGTAAGTCTCTTTTCCAACGACTAAGTGTTTAAAACTTAGACTCATAAACAAGGTTCTTCCAAGCATAAGCTTTTTCTAAACGTCTAAATATTTTAAAACTCGTCCAGTCTATGCATCTTTCACATATCTCGTGACTAATGTTTTACCTATTTTAAGAAATCTAACGTTTAAATATCTACGCATTAAATGAAAGACAGATACTTTTTAGTATAAGCGCAGTGTTGCAGAAAAAGGAAGTCAACTTATCAAGCTGCTAAGCCAGATAAAGAATGATAAGAAAAGCAGCCCTCCAACACAGTCCTGCACTTTCCTTTTTAGTGCAAGAACAAAATGGCGCTCCTTTGTCCCCTCTGAAAGCTCAATATACACGTATATTTCTTGAAGACTGAAGCCAAATCTTCTCAACGGCTCTTATCCTCTGAAGACTATATATATATCAAGAGAGAAGAACAAAGCAAGTAGCGACACACTGATAAAAGAACGATGGCTTTATTACGTTTCTGGATGATCTTGAAAATCTTTTTGAATTGACTTTATATTCTGTACTTAAACTTTTATATCCTCACTTTGTGAGTTAAATTCTTTGAAAACAACTGTTTTTGTTGTGAAAGCCTAGAGAGACTTAGTGAAAAATAATACTTGGGTGGTTAAGCAATCTAGGCTGATTGAGTTATAAAAGCTTGAAGAGGCAGTAAAGAAATCCTCTGTAACCTAAGGTTGGTTAGTGAATACCTTATGGGTGAAGGGACTAGACATAACTCAAGATTGAGTGAATCAGTATAAACTCTCTGTGTTCTTGTTCTTCCCTTATCATTTTGTTTACAAATTGTGTTACGAACTTGTTCTGTTTTGGTTAGAATTTTTTTTAACGCACAATTCAACCCCCCTTCTTGTGCAATTCTTGCTTTTTCAATTGACTTGTGGTAAATCCAAGTATTACTTAGTTTAAGGTGACTAATTGAAAGTTGACTCTTAACCCAGCTATTATGAAGTCTAAGACTATTGATCCGTAGTTGACCTTAAACTCATGTATGACTTAAATTAATTAATATAAAATATTTGATAAAAATATAATTAATATAACTTAATTTCATATTATAAATAATTAATGTTGAATATAAAATATCATAATCATTTAAATATGAATTACTTTTAATGACTATGAATTATTTTAAATTATAATTTAATAATATAAAATTACTAATTATAATTTGAATTAATATAGTTTAATATATATTATTTTAACACAAATTAATGTAATTAACGTAATATATATTGAAATCGTGTTAATTTGTATGAATTACGTGGTATATGAGTTTAAGGTAAGCTTTGGGTTAGTATTCTTAGACTTCGTTATACTAGGCTATAGGGTCAACTTTAGGTCACTAGTCTTAGACCTAGTGATATGTGAGTGTACGGTCAATTCTAAGTAAATAGTCTCACAATAAATGATACATCATTGTAGGGTTAAGTTTAAATGAATAGTGTGACAATATTATTGCACTTACATTAAGCTAAGCTTTGGGGTTAGGACTCCTATATTAAGGGTTTGTTTGGGTCAAAGGAGAGGAAAGGAAGGGAGGGATTTTAATAAAAAGGGGAAAGGAAAGGGAAGGAAGTGGAGAGATTATGATTATACTTTCTGTTTGGTTAAGAGGAGGGGGAGAGGAGGGATTTTAATAGAGGGAAGGGGATGTAACCCTTTTCTTTTTTGGTTCACAAGGGGTGGGAAGGGATTTTAAAAATTAATTTATCTTTGTACCCTTATAACTTTGAATTTCAAAACATAAGTAAGAGATATTTTAGTAATTATATTTAAAATGTTTTAAATCTCCTCCAATCCCCTAACCCCCCCAATATTCGAGGGAAAAAAAATTAGACGAGGAGGAATTTTGCTCCTTTCCATTCCCCTCCCCTCATAAAAATTGAATCAAACAACTAAAGTTTATAAAAATCCCTTCCGTCCCCTTCACTCCACTTCCCTAACCAAACACTGTGTAAGGGTTAGCGCTCAATTATAATTAATTTATTAAATTATTTTATAATCAACACAATTTTTTTTTTGTAGAGACCACGTGTGTCATCCACTAGAGGCAATCCTACTAGAGTTAAGTAGGCCCACTACGGAACCGCATGTAATTTCCTACATTTTTAAAACAATCCCTATTAATGACATTTTTTTTAAGGTTTAATAAAATAGTAAGTCTTTGAATTTTTTAGAATTTTTTAATTATATCTCTGTACTAAAAAAATTATAATTAAGTCATTAATCTTCTACAATTTTTGTAATTGGGTAACGAGTCTTGTCATCTAAGAATACAGCACATCAATGTATTTACAATAGATTGATGAATATTTATAAAAAATTATATTGAAAGTAATTTCTAATCGACTAATAGGGTATCAAAATTAAATCCTTTGCTTTTTTAACAAAGATCTTTCTAACATAATTAATATATAAACAATTTTATTAGAAATTACTATATTTAATTCATTAGTGTAACCAAAATAATATATTTAATTCATTAGTAACATTAAAAAGTTTAGTTGCTATGCACTGTCAGTGTAAAAACTTTTACTCTGTCAACCAATCGAAAATAAGCTTTAGTGTGACTTTTAAGGTAGTTATTATCAAAGTCAACAAACTTACCATATACGGTAAGTTGTGATTGGATGATAGGTACATAGCCTATTTTCTCAACATTAAATACTGTATTTTCTAATAAAATTCCCTTTTTTGATTTTTTTTATGATACCTTTTTATTTTTTAAACATTGTCTTAAAGTAACATTTTTTCACGTATTTTTTTTAACACAAATATTCAAATAAGTTATTTGAGGATAAATATTTAACCCTATCTTTAGTAAGTTAGAAAGAAAATAAGAGAAGAGAAAAAAGTTTAAAATTTAAATTAAAGATAAAATAAAAGGAAAAATTAAAATTTGTTTTTAAAAAATATTTCTTCCTTTCTTTTTTAATTTTTTCTTCGACAAAATAAAAGAAAATATACTATTCTTCATATATATAAACTAGATTAGCTATTTTAAATGAGAGCATTTTTAGGAGTTATTTTTGAACGAGAGTGTTTTTAGTAATTTTTTCTTTAATGAGAAAGTTTTCAAAAAAAAATTTAAACTGTTATTTCTTTCAATTTATCCTTTTTATTTTTACTTTTAAATTAAGTGTTAAATTTGTTAAAAGAAATTATCAATAATTAAAAATAATTTTATATCACAATTTAAATTATTTATTATAAATTTAAAATATAATTTATATTTTTAAAATTATTTATTTATTTTGAATTTTAATTATAATATAACATAAATTATATACATTTAAAAATATTTATTTATTATAAACATTTATTTTAGTTAAAATACTAGTTATAATTTATTTGTATTTTCTTTTTCCTTATTTTCTTTCCTCTTGTTAAAACATATATTTAATCTAAATTTAAATACAGTCCTAAAATTTGCTTTCCCTCAAAAGCACCGCTGTCCGCGGGTAACAATATTCGATCTGTTAAATTTTGCAATACGGTCGTAGCGAGGGAAAAGCAAAACTCGACCCGCTAACTGCAAAAACAAATCCTCTGCGTCCAAGCACTCAAAACATAAATCCAAGGCCCTCGTCATGGATCCGCACCCTACCCCTTTCAACCAATCAAATTCAGAGAAACACCCTATATATACAACACACATCGACACCATTTAATTTCTGTTGACAATTCACAATCTCTGTATTCGCTTCCTCCAACATTAACCCCTTCAAACCAACATCTGGGAATGGCCAAGGCAGAGAAGAAGCCAGCGCAGGAGAAGAAGGCAGGCGAGAAGGCTCTAGCGGAGAAGAAGATTCCAAAGGAGGGCGGTGCCGACAAGAAGAGGTTGAAGAAGAGCGTTGAAACCTAAAAGATTTATATCTTCGAGGTGCTGAAGCAGATGCACCCTGAGAAACTGGTTTGAAGGTAGTAGCAAATCCACTTTCAGTGACACAACTAGTGTTTGGGACTATCAATATCTTCAGGATATTTCAGATATGAATTCAATAGTAAGTGAAAGCCTACTTGATTAAACCAGCATCAGTGATCATTAATCAAACTTTGTGTACTTTTTTCTTGCTTTCAAAATCAGCAGTTATGTTTGAAAAACAGGAAAGGAAAAGTACTTTTTGTTTGAAAAAAAGCATAGGAATAGTCTTTATTTTCGTAAGTCGAGAAAAAGGTGTCTTTGTTTTCTGTGTTTGAATTGTTTGTTGTGTTTGCTTTTGTAGTTGTGAGAGGGAAGCAGCATTACAGATGACTGGAATGAACGTCCTCACACAGTTGAAGAAGTGAAACCTATGTTGCAGCGCAGGAAGGAAGCTGCAATGAAGAGGGACAAGACCTTATCCCAAGCCTTTCCCAACAGGTTTTCATCCTCTTTTAAGTGCGTCTTACTAATTCTTGAAATTGAATTAATTTCGTTGACTTGGTTTGGTAATTGATTGTGAAGTGTTCTTTATTGATTTGTCCAAGTAAGGTATGTGATCAAATTTTATGTTACTGACTATTAGTGTGAATTAATTTATTTTTTTTATAAGGTTTAATGTAATTTTTTTTATAAGGTTTAATGTTATTATTTTGTTAAAAAACTGATTTCCAAAATATATGTTCAGGGAATATGTATGAAGGTGATGGAGATGTTGCATGTGATCAATATCACAAATTTAAGGTCTGTGACCCTGGAGTATATATATAGAGAGAACCAAGAGAAATTCATGGTCAAGGCTTATTCAAGGTGAGATAACCAAGATGTCGTTAGGGGGATTCTCAAATCAATGTCTAAAATAATTTCAAAAGTTATATGAATTAGATACACACACTTGGTTTGATTTAGGTGAAATGAATCTCTGACTCCAATTGAATATACTTGCCTAGATCAAACTATTATTTCCATGCTGTTTTGACCATATTGTTACCATGTATTACCTACCACATGGAAGAGGACAAGTGAATCCCAAGGGACTACAGTATTACAACAACCTCATCAATGAATTGATAAGCCATGGTTCTTGTCAAGACTAGGTTAAATTTTGATTAACACCTTAGAGAGGTTCCTGTTGTAATGGATGGGAGTTGACTGCTTTTTTGGAGTGTGGTGGAGTTGCAAGCTCGTGGTCAATGGGGTTGATAAAGAGAGGTTTCCCAAGTGTAACAAGAATGGGTTAGTGCACTGCCCTGCTTGTATTTGAGTTCAATTTGGGCTACTCGTTGGACATATATGGGGTGTTTAATTTTGTTCCAAAATTTGTAGTGCTATATGATCATACATATTTGTTATCAACTATTTGAGGTTGACTCTGTACCTTGGCATGGGATTGTGAATTTTCCATTACATGTTATTAGCTATTTTGGTTTTGATATGAGGAGCATTTTTTTATTATTATTACTTTAGTTGCATGTTCAAATTTTGGAATGAATGAATATTGTGATTTGCATCAAATGAGGAATGCTAGACTTGCTTATTCCTTTCACTAACGTAATCAAGTCAACCAAGGAGGCACTTGCTTACAACTGGCTAGAGTACATCTGTTGCGTCTAAAAGACTGGTTGTTGGAGTTGCTTTTGTGTTTTAAAAGTATTGAAATTCAAATTTTGGTGTCTTGTATAATTTCCTTGTTCTTGATGGAAACCCAATTACTGAATCCATTGTTATTCTTAAATACATAGAGGAAACATGGACACAACCACCCTTGCTTCCGCAGGACCTGTATGAGAAAACTGTGGCACTGTTTTGGATTAGTTTTGCAGAGGAAAAGGTAACAAGGTTCTTGGTTAAAGTTTGAAATTTCAATTCTCTCCATTGTTCTCTCATCTCTCTTTTGTAATCTGAATTGCAGAGCATTTTGTTTGCCATCGTTTGTGAGAAGAGTTTTAGAAGGCAACAAAGGAAGTTAGAGAAGTGCTCAAAGTATTAGAAGAAACCACTGGGGACAAAAAATATTAAAATAAACCATTGGGGACAAAAAGTATTTGTGGTGAAGAAATTGGATTGTTGGACATAATCTTGGGATGGATAGCCATGTTATTTGGAAAGGGGATTGTGAAATTAGACATGTGAAGAAATTGTACTTTTGCTCTTTTTTTAACATTCAAAATTTCCAATACACATACCTGATACAGAATACATTATGAAACTTTTAACTACGTTATGCAATTTCTCCACCTACTTCTACCAAATTGAATTTCACAATCTTATTCATTGTTAAAAATTAGGTTCGAAATTACTTCTCAGCTTAAACCTTTTTTTTCCCCCTCAACCATATGCATAAAACTATACACGCCAATTGTTATCATAAAAACCTTGCAGAATGGTATGCCACGTACACACCAACTGTCAAAAATTTCCCTCTCCAAATTTAATAATTTTGGGAAATAATGCTTCAATTTATTTTCGACTCAAAATGAATCACGTGACTCCTCAAATTAATGCCTCTATATCGTTAAAAGAGTATCTATCTATTGCTTGTGTGGGAATGGAACCAACTGATAGAAGGCAA
Organism: Spatholobus suberectus; assembly: GCA_004329165.1. Classification (NCBI taxonomy): domain Eukaryota; kingdom Viridiplantae; phylum Streptophyta; class Magnoliopsida; order Fabales; family Fabaceae; genus Spatholobus; species Spatholobus suberectus. The sequence goes on along the minus strand of CM014730.1, from coordinate 79,149,302 downwards.
AGTAAGTGATTAAAGATAATTATCAACGCAGTTGTAAAATGATTGGATTCAATATTGGAATAAAATAAAACAATTTTAGTTTACATGAACTAACTATTGGCTCTCTTTTTTGTGTGTGTTCTTGATGTGCTCTCTACATCCTTCAATAAATAGACTGGCATTACATTCTTATATAATAAATGCATTGTTCAAATTTCCTTACTCCTGAAAGTCTCAAGCTATGTTGGGGAGTCCCTATGGAATGTCTCCTTGGAGATAATGGCCCATGTCTTACTGAGATCATACCAAGCTTTGCACCATTATGATTAGCCTTGAGCAACTGTAATCGCTCAATCTCTTCATCCTTGCAATTACATCCTTTAGTGATACCAGCTGCAAGAATAATAGAAGTCAATGTGCATACAATATCAGCTTAACCCAACGGTTTTCATTTCATAAGTATCAATGTATTACTAGGCCACCAAAAATTCAATTGGCTACAAGATAAAACTGAAGGAAAGTGAGTTGACACTTATTTGCAGTGGTTAAGATAATGTCACCAAGATCTGCTTCTTAAGCAATAATTTATAATTTTTTCTAGTTTTATTTCCTCAACATAACTTCTCAATCCAAAAAAGTGCATGTGGATTTAGTGCTTCATAAACCATGCACTGCACAGGTATATACTTACCAACGAAAACTAAGTTTGAATCTAGCTACAAGAATAGTGATGACCTGAATCTTGATGGAGCATGAGTGTAAAAACAAAGAAATAACTAAAATCCTAATTGTAACATCTGGTGCTTTGCTGATAACATGACATTGACTTCACTTCCATCAACTAAAACATTTATGTAAAATGCAATCAAAAAATAGAAATAACCTGCTCCATAAGTTCTTTCACACCCCTTCCCTCTTTGTTGCTACGAGCAGTGCCTAACTAAACGCCAGAAACCCTCTCAGCAAACTTCAAGGTGCTTATAGTTTCAGAATATGAAGCAACTTCAGGATTAAGTTGCACAAACATAAGGGTTTTCGCTTGACCACCTATAAAATACAAGGGACAAATCCGTCTGGAAGACAGATGAATTATCTAATCGATGTACCTTGAATACCACATATAATCACCAACTTCAATACCTAAGGATTAATTTGATTCTCCCACTGCATTATTCATGAAAGAAACGGTGACAAAACTAAGTTCATAACCTTCAAATACAAAAGAAATGCTGAGAGAACGACCAGCTCATGCATAATCTGCCTATTGCTGCCATTGAAATTAATGTCATATTAGAATTCACATAGTAAGCTTTCACTACACCTTAAGACACAGTAAGACCACAAAATTCATATTTTATAATAAATTAGTCATTGCAAAAGCAAGACATTAATAACTTTTAATTTATTAGTAACTATATAGTGTAGCATTATAGCGTGCTAAAATAGGTAGACTAATTCCTGCCTATCTAGTGCACTGCTTGGCTACTTCATATTCATGCCAATACATTAAGTGAAGGAGTAATTTTATATTCATAAAACATCTTGTTAGGCCTCCAGTTACCCACGTCTACACTAGAAAGCAGAAGCACATGAAAAAGGGGACAGACATATCGAGTTGGAAAGGAGGTTGCAGTCCCTCCAATTGCTGCTTATCCAATATTTTCATTTCTTTTCTATTCCATTACCAATTCCTTCTATTGATCTACTTCTTCCATTGTTTACCAAAAAACGGTGGAAGGGGATATTTCTATTATAAATTCAATAAGAGATCAATTCCTACCTGTTCTTCTGACATGGTTCCTAACAGTCTTCATCAAAGAAATGGTAATTCATGCATTAATCAACACACAAATAAACACCTTTAACGACCTTCCACCAACCTACCATTAACAAACCCAACCTGGTATCTACCCGACTTTCCCTCCCACAGACCTTAAAGCGCAAAACTAGTTCAACTTACTCAATCAATGGAAAAAATGGTATGACACAAACTGCAAAAACTGTCATGCCTCTGCCAGAAAGAATCACAAGGGAAACATTAGCGCCGTAAAGGGGGACCAACTGCAAACTTTCGAAACAGACGAACATAATGCTGCTTCTGGTCAAACACAATGTTGTATTTGGAGAACCACAAATGAAGCCATCTCCAGTGCTGGCTTCGGGTCAGACTCTCGCAAGCAACGACGGAGACGAGAACCACCATTCCTCGGACGGAAGTGGGAAATACAATAGTAAACTAAAGATGGTGCTCATGTGGTCAGACCGTGGGAACTCCGATAAAACACAATATTTGATTTGGGCAACCCTCCACGGAACCATGTCGAGAAAGAGCCAGGGATCAAACTCTTGCAAGACAACCGGAGTGAAGGGTGGTGCCTATTAAATGTCTACGTATTTTTACTGGTCCACGTGGATTTTTTTTCAAAAAAAACACCACCCTTATTACTTATTCAACCGGTTTGGTCACTACAGATCCCAGCCCTTTATTTTTAAATTGATATATCCAACGCTCAGGAAATCTCACGCACTGTGGGAGACATTAGCGGCTTTCGCACGCTAGCCTCCGCCGTGTTTCAAAACTTGCAATAAGCAATCAAGGATTGACTTTGCAGACCTTGCATAAGGGACCCACCAAAACTTTTGCTTTCGTGCCATTTGACTCAAGGTTCCCAAGTAGTAACTAGTGCTGCAAACTTGCAATAAGCGATCAAGGATTGATTTTTGCAGACCTTGCATGCGGGACCCACCAAAACTTTGGGTTTCGTGCCAATTGAGTCATGTTTCCCAAGTATTAACTAGTGCTTCAAACTTGCAATGACCAATCAAGGATTGATTTTGCAGACCTTGCATGGGCGGGACCCATACTTGCTTCCGAATTTCGTGGAAACCGACGAGGTGTTATATATTATTGTATATATATTCACACTGGCTTCTGAATTATACTACCACATTATTTTACAATCCTTCCTTTCTTGAACTTTAGCTTGGCATTGATCAATTATGGCTTCTTCTACTCAAAGTTCATTCATCGTTTTGGTCAGTTTAGTATTCTTCCGATTCTTCTCAGGTGACTGTCGATACTTAACTTGTTATAAACTTTTCGTAGTGTTTTGTTCTAAAAATGGTTAAGATTTAAGAAATCCGCTGTCTTTAATTATGCAGGTTCATATGCAGCAACACTCATCATCACCAAAAAGTGCAGCTATACAGTTTGGCCAGCCATTTTATCTGCCGCCGGAACCTCGCCTCTCTCCGCCACGGGCTTCGCCCTTAACCCAGGGGACTCCAACAACATCGCTGTGCCCCCGGCTTGGTCCGGCCGGCTATGGGGCCGAACCCTTTGCTCCCACGGCATCGCCGGAAAGTTCTCCTGCGTCACTGGTGACTGCGGCTCCTCAACCATAGAATGTGCAGGCAACAACGCCGCCTCGCCGGTTACTCTGGTGGAGTTCACTCTGAATGGCACTGGCGGGCTCGACTTGTACGGCGTGAGCCTCGTTTACGGCTTCAACCTCCCCGTGAGGATCGAACCGCGGGGCGGGAACTGCAGGGTGACGGGTTGCGTGAGGGACTTGAACGCAGCCTGTCCGATAGAGCTGAAGGTGGTAAGAGACGGAGAGGGAGTGGGGTGCAAAAACGCCTGCCACGCTGAGCCATGCTTGCATTCAGAGCTTTTCAAGAGCGCATGCCCTGGCGCTCACCTCTATGCTTATGATCATGACTCCTTCACTTGTGCTTCTGCTGATTATACCATCAATTTCTGCCCCACGTCCTCCACAAGGTCTATGCTTATGACCATGGTTCCTTAACTTTTTTTTTTTTTTTTTTAAATAGATGATAGTTTTTAAAACTTGGGTGTTTGAATTTTTATGTAGTTCGATTGAGCCGAGGAACAAGAAATATCCGCTATCGGCAGTGGACAACCCAGTACCAGGAGGTCATGTGGACTGCTCACCCATCAACGTCAAAGCCGTGGTAGTTGCTCTTGCTTCTATTTGTGGCCTTTTTATAGCAGTCCGAATAAAGATCAGGTTATCAAAAGGAAATTGCCTCTTCAGCATCGGCACCGGAACTACAACTGAAACAACCACTGCCGCCAACCCAGGAGAGGCTGCCAACCCACGAGAAATCGCCAACCCACAAGAAATCAATGTAGAGTTGGGCGTGTCCATCGGAACTAGAACTGAAAACTAGGTGTGTTATCATGTTTTACTATTTTACAAACTCATATAGAAGCATGTTGTCATTGTTGTGGACTTACAGTGTTGTTCCTTAGATATATGTAATTCACATAGAAGGGAGGGAATTATATCAATAAATAAGAGAGAGAGGGGTAATGAATGTTATATAAATTGTGTGATTTAATAAATATATTTGGCTTATCAGAAAAAAGTTGATGATCTTTTTATCACATTTAGTATTTAATTTACGAACTCAGAAGAAGGAACTTGTGGACTCATGGTCTTGTTCGTTGGATATCATATATAAAACTTGACAATTCATATGAGTAGTGATATTTAGACATTCCATAATTTTAAACACGCTATCAATATCTCACTTTTTTCTTTATCTCTTTCTTTTACCACATCAAATTACTTATCATACCTTTATTTTTCTCTCTTTTTTCACTCTCTCACTAGGTGAATAATACATTATTGGGTGGCTACAAATCATTTTTGATTATGAGTATTAAAAGAGACAATTATACTTTTTTTTAAGGGGAAATGGATTAATATTATTGAGATACTGGATTGGCAAAGGCCATTACACTAGAATGTAATAAGGAGGAGATTTGATCAGGAACTCCTCAATCCATATTCTCTCTTCCAATAACCCAACAAAAGCTAAATGAGCTAGCCTGTGAGCCACCGAATTACCTGTACGACGAACAAATCGGAGATGTACAGACTGTAGATTATCCGCCATAAATCTGCAATCCTGTATGATGCTACTGAAATAGGTTCCAAGGCGTTCAGGCTTTTTATTCCACCGATTATGCAATTGTTGGCATTCAGTTTCAAAGATGACTTCCCCATGCAAAGTTGTTGTGACAACTCTAAGCTCCAACAATACTACAATAGCAAAGAGCTTCTGCCAGCTTTGGCTCATAACAGAGGCGATTTAGCTCCTTTAAAATTTAATATTTTTTTATGCATGTGTGTGGGGCCACACAAACCTTAACTCTCGCTAATCGCACTTCTCTGTTATCACATTTTACTATTTTACAACTTGTGGACTTATGATCTTGTTCGTTGGATATCATATAATAATTCATATAGAAGGAGCAATTGTAATTTAAATATTGATCAATAAGAGAAAGAGGGAAGTGGTAAGCTCCACACAAATCTCTTCTACTGCTAAAAGATTTAGCTCCTTTAAAAATTTAATATATATATTTTTTGCCCGTGTGTCGGGCCACACAAACCCTAACTCTTGCAATTCTATAATTAAGGGATTTGGCTCCTTTAAAAATTTAATATTTTTTATGCACGTGTATGTAGGGCCATATTTGTTTCACAACTTCTGTCCTGTAACCTTTATTCGAACCAAACCCTAACTCTCACAAGTCGCACTTCTCTGTTTCAAATCTCGTAAGTGCAGAGCTCAAAAGTTCGTTGTCAATCTTAAATTTCTTAGTCACAAACTTCGTTTAAAGCTACTGTAGTTTTTATTTCCTTTTATTTTTATGGATCGAAAGTTCTTTGATTTTGTGAATTAATTTATTATTGATATGCAATTTAAGGTAAATTTTCTAACACTCTTTTCTTTTCCTAACTATGTTTGTGCGATGAAAATATTTAAATTTATAGAAAATATAACCTTTTTGATTATTATTATTATTATTGGTAATGTTGTTGTTATATATATTTGTGTTTTATTATTCCTGTTATATTTATATTATTTTATTTGAGTCTGTATATTATTTTATTATTAATCTTACATTACAAGTATTTTATGAAAAGGATTATTTAAATAATTGGATTTAATAACAACCATATGTATGTATATCATATGTAATTCAAAGAAGGGAAAATAGTACTTTAATTAAATATTGATAAATAAGAGAGAGGTGATAAATGTTATGTAAATTATTATACATTAAAAAAATTGAATGAATTATATAATTCATATTTATGTCCTGCTTGCTCTTGGAGGTAAAAGTTTCTCTCTCAGCCACAACCTGCCAATCTCTAGCTTAATTATCACGGTATTACCAATCAGAAGCTATGATTAACAATCTCAGCCCAAACTCGAGATAATAGGTTGTAGTGTCTTAGGGTGCTATTTTTCTTTTCACTCTCGATGTAAATCAAGTTTGTATCTATTCAAGTAGAGATTATTATATATGTATTTTATACGTATTTGATTTAATGATAATTCTCAATCGTGATGTGAATTAATAATCTAGTGAATTAATGTGTTGTGAAATGTTTTAAGTTATAGCATAAGCTTTTTATATATATAAATTTTAAAGTAAGAATTTTTGAATTTAATTAGTATAAAGATTTTTCCATTATCAACTAAGTGTATGTTTGTTTTCTAGTTTGAATAGCCATTTCATATATTCCAATAAATTAAAAGTGACGGAGATTTTTGGTAGATTCACGTTCAACTTCAACGGAATTTTAACAGTTTTGCAAACATATCTTAAATAATATTTATCCTAGACATAACTTTTAAAGTACTTTTTACAAAAGTTAACAACTTACATACATAATATAACATATATGAATAGATTACAGTTTACAAAAATTTTACATTATCAATGTATATAATTAAATTCAAAATTTATATTTATAAAAATTTTGGAAAGTTATAAATAAATAATACAAAACACCAACAAAATAAAGGACTTTTACACCATCATTCGAAAATAAATTATCATTTGTGATAAATTTATTGACTTTTATAATCATTACCTTCAAACCTATATCAAGAATAAGGTTTAGTTAATTAATTGTGTAAAATATTTACACTAATATAAACACGTTATTAAACTCAAATTTTAATATATGCGAACAATTTGACCAATTCATCGTCGACTTGAATTATAGAATATGTGATCATCTGATGGGCACGTAGCAAAAATTATTTTTCGTGTGGACCCCAGATCTGCGGAAGTTTCGTCTTATATCCGACGTTTGACCCACGCAAATCTTATTTTAGTAAAAATTATTTGAGTTTAATGTGTAGACATAAGTAGTGGAAAAAAATTATTCCGTTAATTAAACAATTTATTATTGATATAATTTTTAAGATAATTATTATAAAAACTGAATAAATTTATGATATAATAATTTATGGCGAATAACAAGTATAAAAATTCTTGCATATATATGTATATATATATATATATATATATATATATATATATATATATATATTTATATATATATATTATTTACTCAAACTGTCACAACATCTCTCACCTTCTTTATAGTAAAAAAAAATTTGTTAACTTCTTCATTTTATTTATTTTAATTTTTCATTCTATCGTCTTGATTGTGTTTTAATATTGTTAATTATTAATCACAAGTGGATTTGTGTGGGCCCTGTTCGGCCGCAACCAAATGCCCCTGGGTCCTTTTGTCGTTGGTAGGCATTTTTTAGCTATTTAAACAATTTTAACAACTACCTTGCGACTGTCGAAGAAAAACGTACTAAAGGACAAGTTACCAAAATTGAAGTGCTAGTAGTTGCTAGGTAGGGCTCTACGCCATTCAAGTCAATGACTTACGGAATAACTGCTTTAGAATTATCATGCTTTTAAATCTATGATATATAAATACTGGTTGAAATTTGATGTGCTCATATAATTTTTTAAAATTAAAAAATTCATATTTTTCAATTTCAGATAATCATTACTTTATATTAACAGCTCTAAATAATATTTTAGAATAAATTGAATATGTAAAAGTTTTCTATTAAGAAAAATATTAACACACTCTTTTGAATATATTATTTATTATTGATTAAAATTTATTAAAAATTATAATTATTTTTTGAAACCCATGACTTATTTACAAGTATTTTTAGTTTTTAATAATTTCTAACTAATAAAAAGAGTGTGTTAAAAAAAGTGTGTAAGAGAAGATATTACTGTACTACTTCTCTTCCATCAAATAATAAATCAGGCATGATTTCGTTAAAAGTAAACTTGACCCGAAAAATAACAGTACTAAAACCTTATACGTGACAGTTGATTGTTTTCTAAAAAATAAAAATAAAAAAATGAACTGTATATCATATTTATGATAGTCGCGTTTTGCGTGTGTTCACGCACGAGTTCGATGTGCGTCAAAGTGGAATGTTCTTCTTAGAATTTGTCGTCATCTGAGCTTCAAAAGTAAGTATAGCGTGTCCCACAGAGCAGAAGGTGATAAGAGATGGAGAGGGCGTAGCGTGCAAAAGCGCGTGCCAAGCGTTCGGGGATCCTGAGGCATTCAAGTCCAGCTTGCATTCACAGTTTTTCCAGAGAGCATGCCCTCGGGCTTGCGTCTATGTTTATGACCATGGATCCAGCAAGAGCTTCACTTGTGTCTCTTCTGATTATACCATCACTTTCTGCCCTACATCCTCCACAGCGTAACTTTAATTTATTGAATTTTCTTAACAAATGATGGATGAGAATTTTTACGTTGAATAAAATTTGGAGTTGGCTGGATTTTACGTTGGGAGCTGAGTATCTTTCTAAGGCAGTCAAAAACAAATTGTCAATTCCAAATTTTGGACACAGCAATTGGTTTATTATGGTATTCTAGCCCGATTTGTTGGGTGATGATTATAATAAAGTGGTTTTGTCTATTCTGCCATATATTATGCTGTTACCACCCCTCCTTCACTTTATTGGGCTGCATGCACGTACTTTTAGGGTGAATATTGGTGTTTGCATTTTTTGGGCTGTGTTGAATTTGGAACATTCGAAGCTTTGTCTCATGTTTTCCAAACTCTGATACACTTGTACGGTTTGGTTTTAAATTAATAATATTTATTTTGCTTATAAAAAAATGTAGTTCAATCAAGCCGGGGAATGGGAAACACCCAGCGGCGGTGGACGGCTCAACTGACAACTTCATAACCGTGGCAATTGTTATTGTCTCTCTCTATCTCTTATCTCTCTCCAATTTTTCTTTCTCTCTCTATCATTTACCCATTTTTTAATATTTTTCTTCTGCTTTAATACACTCTTTTTTGTGCTGGAGAGGCTGGAGGGCTGGAGAGGATCCAGTTTCGCATATAACATATGTAAATCATATAGAAGAATATTGTACTTTGAATATTGATAAATAAGAGAGAGAGAGAGGTGAATGTTAGGGACATTATTATGTTATAAAATTGTGTGAATTATACTTTATATTAATTTAATAATTTATGTCCTGCTTGCTCTTAGATGCAAAGGTTGCTCTGACAATTAAAACTCACAAACATGGGCACTGTTGTCACTAATACTTGTATCAGTTATCACTGTCAGTCCCCTTTTCTTTAGAAAAATGATTCATGAGCACTCACATGCTAGTATACACCATTCCTGTATGCCTATCACCATTCCTCCCTCCATCTTCAATCTGTGCATCCACCATGCCCACTTGATGCCATGCAGGAGGGAACTGAAACTCCCACCAACGTTAAGCACCCTTTGGTCTTGACCAACCGGGTCGGTGTAAGTCCGGGTCGCAGGGGCAGAGTTTCTTTAGAGCCGAGGGGGCCATGCGCCCCCCCCCCCCCCCCCCCCCCAAAGGCCCAAACTATTTTTTCAATATATATATAATATATATATTATTAAAAACTATCTATATTTTTAGTTGATATAGTAATAATTTTTTTACAACATTTTAAAATATTCTTAAAGTTATTTCTTATTCTTTAATTAAATGATTTTAATTTTTAGAAGAGTAAAGAGAATTTAATTTATAATTTTTTAGTCATTAAAAGAGTATAAAAAAGGTAATTTTTAGTTATTTTATTTTATTATTATAGACAATTTTATATTGATAGTTAATTCTATATTTAAGTTTTTTTTTTATATATTAGCGCTTATGGCTGTTTCAATAATACTTTTTTATACATAACTATTTTATTAATTAATTGTCTCTTCATAATAAAAATCATTTTTTCTATGACTTTTACAACCTCATTTTAGTATGAGAAATTTATACAATATGACTTCAACTGCACGTAAATTCTTATTGTGAATTTTTATGCAGATTTTTTTATAAATTTTTATTTTCTTGTGGATTTTTTATGTATTTTTTTTGCAAATTTTTCATAATTTTGAAAAAATATAATTGTTTTCTTAAATTTGTTGAAAAATTCATAAAAAAATAATTTTTTTTATTCTCATACAATTTTGTTTAATATATTGTAATATTAATTATTTTGGCCCTCTATTTTTCCTCAAGCTCCGCCACTAGCGGGTTGGGTCAGGTTTGGAGCAGCTGCAGAAAAACTGAAGGTGATGGGGAAGATGATGAGGCTGAGCGTTTGGTGTTGCAGCTGGATGATCGTTTGGTGTATCTTAGAGCACCTCCATTAGTTCAATACCTTCTGCAATTCTTACAAAAATGACGTGGTTGCCGCCGAACATGGTCCATACGAATCCACTAGTTATTAATAATTTTAATAATAGTAATAATAATAGCTGTCAAAAAATTATTAATAATATCTACCATATTATTAAATAAGAACAACTATCTTGAACAATGTATTTTTAGCTATTATTTCAATGAGAATATTCTTAGCTGTCTTTTTTAATAAAAGTGATTTTAGAGATTTTTTAATTTTTATCTCTTTCAATCTATCATTTTCAATATCTTTAATTTTAAATTAAATTTTAATAATTAAAATTTAACATTGTATTACAATAATTATTTATTATAAAGTTAAAATATAATAATGTATATATTTAAAAATATTTAATTATTTCAAACTTTAATTATAATAATTTATATATGTAAAAGTATTTATTTATTATAAATTTAAGTTATATAACTAAATATTTTTTTGTGCAATGGACAAATTATTTAAAATAAAAATCAAGACGACAGGATCAAAAGTGAAACAGAGAGCAGGTGCTATTTAGTGCTAACTATCCACATGAGAAACGTACACTGTATACGTGGATTGATATCATTTACTAAAATAAGCATCAATTGAAAAATTAAAAAATACATAAAATATGGTTTGGCCGAATACTGAATACGCTTTGGTTTGTCTTGCTGGTGTTGCTTGAAAAACGAAATCTATTACGTGGCATCTTCTAACCTATATTGTTTGCCGCCAAAATTTTCATTTGGACATTACCGATTCTAACCTTTATCCTTGCAAAGTTGTCCGCGTAGTCAGCGTCCTTGCAACGCTATCCTGGTAGTCAGGGTTTCGTTAATAATATATTCCATTCTATCATGTTAAACTTTTTTTTTGTTGCTGAATATCATGTTAAACTGTTTTAGTCTTTATACAAAAAAAGTACAAAATGATTTGGGACAATCAAAAACTTATTTGATACCTAGTGACATAGATAAAAGAGAGAAAAATAAATACGATAAGTGATATATTTATAGAAAAAGAGAAATGAAAAAAATTAATAAACTGAATTAGGTGTTTAAAGGTGTGTTTGGTAGAGAAAAAAAAAGAAAAAAGTAGAATTGAGAAAAAAGAGAGAAGATAAATACATAAAAAATAAAATGAAAATATGTGTGTTTGATTTAAGAGAACTAAGAAGAAGAAAAGAAAATAAGAAAGAAAAACATTAAAAAAATAACATCTCGATTATGTTGCAAAACATAACCATTATGTGTGACATTGTGTGCCACTTTACGCAAATTCTCTTTAATCTAAGTGGAAGTTTTTAATTGTGGGCCCTAACTCTTTTTTTGAAGATTTCTTTGCAATTTCCTCTTATCAAACGACCAACATTTTGTTACTTTCACTCTCTTTCTTTCCTCCTTCCTTCTTCCTCTCTATTTCTGTTACCAAACAAGGTGTAAAAGAATGGGGTATCTAAAAATTATTGCTTAAAAAATTAGTAGTTTTAAAATGCATTTGGCTCAATTTTTTTAAACTTACAAGTGGGGGTGGAACCTCTTGTTGCTATGGGGTGATCCTGGCCCTCCTAAAAAATTACACACATAAATATCTATATATAGGATTTTTAAAAGAAAAATATATACACTATGTTATATATTTTTAGTAATGATTTTACATACTTTTTTCTTAAATTCTTTCTCTATTTTCTTTTTTTCCTTTTTTTCTTATCACTCACGTTTTTCTCTCCCCTCTTCCCATATCTCTTATCACTCAGATGATATACCTTTCAAAAGTATACAACCATTTTCCATAATGTTGTAAGGCCTCTCCATTTTTTTCTTAAAGAAAAAAATAAAAAAAATTATTTCATTGAGGTATCTTCTTTTTTTTTTTTTTTTAAAAAAAGCAAGGATGTATTTTCTTTTTATTATTGGATTAAAAATTAAATTTTACTTTAACAAATTGAGAGTCAATTATACTTTCAAAACTTTAAACATAATATTCACATATATAAAGATTTCTATCATTAGAATTGCTTACTTAAATTTAAAAATTGAATCCCTTTTCTTTGGCTATAATGTTATAGTCTTGTATTTTTTGTTTAATTTATTAATATTAGTTTTTGTGATATGTGATTAATTATTATGAATCTTTTAATTATTGGTAAAATTTAATATATTAATTTAAATTTATAATTTAGTTTTAATGTTTATATTGGCCCTCAAAAGAAATGCTCTAGTCAGGCCTCTGCTTATAAGTTTCTTTTAAGCTAAAATTAAAAAAGAATTTTTTTTTAAAATTAAACTAAAGCTATTTGAATATTTTTCATTTTTTTCTCCTTTCTTTTCATAGTCATTTTTTTCTTCTTAAAAATTAGTTTTAAGTTAAAAGTTGTTTAGAAATTTTTGATCTGGTCGAGTAAGACTTTTCTTTGCATAATAGTGGGTGGTCCCTCATTCATCTTTCAAGCCTTTAAAGAACTCTTTCTTCCAGTAAGAATGAATAATCTATTTGAATGCACAAACATTACGAGTTTCATGCATACCAGCATTCCAACAAAAAAACAACCATACACAAAAATATGCTTTTACTTCAAACGTAAAATCAGAGGCCTTTAGCAAAACAAGGCCTAAGAGCAAGTCAAAGTTGTGGGATGACTAACACGACTGCATTTGAAATTTCAATGTTGCAGATCCAGTTCTTATAGCCTGATGCATGTGTACGTTAATTACTGTCTTGAAATATGCTAAAAATTAGATTTCTTCACATTCTCACATATTTTTTTGTAAGTGCCATGCACAAAGACGATATGATGCTCTAGAAACACTTGTTTTATGGCCTCCCTCATAGCTCCATCACCATTTGTCACAACTGATCTTTGTTGTTTATTGTGCATTGCTTCCAAGAAGCCTCTAAAACCCACTTATATGTAGTAGTTTGTCTCATTGGCCAAGAACAGAACCAAAATTGTGATTTGTGAATGGTGATTACATCTCGAGAAAATTACCAACAGATTATTGTATTACTTTTCTTGTAGGTGGTGTCAAATGCAAGTACATCTCGAAAGCATTGGAAATCCAATCTGCTGCATCCATTCGCCAAAAACAAATGCTTCAATTTACCATCATCTGTAGTTTGGAATTTGGAATAAAACATCAAATCATTGGTAGTTGTGCCTTGTAAATAACTTAACGCAACACACATCTCCATCTTTAATCATATTAGACTATTTTCAATGAAGTGGTTGTACATATCACTTTTTAAAAACAAATGCCATCATACCACCCTTTTAAGCATAATATCCCATTATGTTGCAAGTTCTAATACCATAGGAATGCAAACTATCCACCTAAGTTTATTTGCACGTGTAGCACA